>JASAOG010000052.1:2335000-2935000 GCA_030265305.1 Biomphalaria pfeifferi
TGGCCCTCTACTTTAGTAGATCTCTGTCATGGCCCTCTACTTTAGTAGATCTCTGTTATGGCCCTTCTACTTTAGCAGATCTCTGTCATGGCCCTCAACTTTAGTAAATCTCTGTCATGGCCCTCAATTTTAGTAGATCTCTGTCATGGCCCTCTACTTTAGTAGATCTCTGTCATGGCCCTCTACTTTAGTAGATCTCTGTCATGGTCCTCTACTTTAGTAGATCTCTGTCATGGCCCTCTACTTTAGTACATCTCTGTCATGACCCTCTCCCACCTACTCGTCTTTAAACGTGATTCTGGACAAATATTTCTCACTCTTTTAATATTTTGTTTTAGACAAATCGGAAATAAATTTTAAAAAATGTAATAAAGTTTTTTTATATTCTGTGTTTAGGAAATAACAACAATCTAATACATTAATAAGACTTTACGAAGTTAAAAGTCGACCAGTTATTATACTTATCTTATTTAATGGTTAAAGAAGTACGTTCAATGTCTAGTGCTTTAATTTGTACGATTCCTAACCACTGTTTCGGGACATTATAATACATTGACTTTATCAACCTAGAATATTATCCTTTCATTAACCCAGATCTCTTCTTCATTTATTACAGTCAGACATTTTAATTTGATAAAATTCTTTTCATTAACTATTTCATTTCATCCATTAAGCTTGGCTCTAAGTGTATTCGTGATTCCTTTTAAGCTCTTTTTACAGGCCCTCCACAGGACACGTCAAAAAATACGAGGAAAAAAAACCCAAGACTTGAATAAACATAAACTTATTAAACCCAAGTTTAAACGTCACAGAGTTTTCCAATTGCTACAAGACTTCGAAGCCCACAAATGCCCACATTTTATTAAATCTAGATCTAGGTCTAGTCATATTGTATTTATCAAACCTTTTTTATCTTATAAAGGGGCAGACGTTACTTCAACAGATGGCCTTTACAACACCTACTCCGTGGATAGGCCTGAGTGGGAAACTTTAATTTTACATTTTTGTTGTTACTTTAAAGGAGAAAATAGTTACGTCCTAAGAGTTTCATTAAGTCTAGTAACTCATGTTAATCAGTGATTTAACTCTTTCTCTCCGTAATTATTTACCACAAATTAGTATGCATTATAAGTTAGACCTAATTTAAAACGAATAGTAATCTTACAAACTTTATTTTCTTAATTTTTTATGTAACATACAATTCAAGAAAATTTAAAATAAACGTCTTTTCAAAACAATAACATCATTTATAGACCAGGAGAGGCCCGGAAAAGCGCTTAGCTTCCGAACCGAGGGTCCCGGGTTCGAATCCTGGACTGGGATTTTCAACTTCGGAATCCTTGGGCGCCTCTGAGTCTAACCAGCTCCAATGGGTACCTGACATTAGTTGGGGAAAAGTAAAGGCGGTTGGTCGTTGTGCTGGCTACATGACACCCTCGTTAACCGTAGGCCACAAAAACAGATTAACTTTACATCATCTGCCCTATAGACCTCAAGGTCTGAAAGGGGAACTAGTTAGGACAGGTTCACATCTAACTTTGCATTCACTTGCACCTATCCTTTGATCTGCTGCACCATTGGGGCACTACACAAGATCTGTCAACCTTCTTTCTCCATACTTATCTCTCATTTGTCTTTGATATAATTTCATTTTGGATGTTCTTTCTGAAAATATTGAAGCCTGCCTGGGTGGACCACTTCGGGGGCCGATTTTAAGTTTGTGTTTCCACACAAACTGTCTTTGTAACCTTATTTTTTTAAATTAGAATATTGAATAAAACAACTTAATACACTAGTGATACAAAGTGATTGTGCTCATTGCGCCTTGACATTGACTATTAGGAGACATTAAACCGATTGGGCTTCATTCACCTTAACCTGTCCCTTAGTCTGTTAAACTATTGGGGCACCACACAAGATCTGTGTTTTGCCTAGGATATAGTTTATTTTTTAATGACAGTCGGTTCCATTCTTTTATATTGTCTTTCAACCGTTTTCTGCCTCCTCTTCTTCTTTTTCCTGGTACTGTTCCCTGAAGGAAAGATTTCGCGAGCCCTGAGGACCTTGTGATATGGCCTTAGATTTACAGTTTGCGTTTTTAACAGTGTTTAGTAGTTCCCCATGCGGGCAACGAGCTACTAATTCTTTTCTCAACGATATGCATCAAGTATTAAATTTAAAGGGAAATCGTTAGAGCCAATTTTTATATCCTTGCCAAGTTCCACCTTCCACCATCTAACCAACCTCTATGAAGTTGTGACTCGAAAAGAGGTGTTGTAATAACAGCTTTCTGTCTCTCGTATCCAGCTTGTTGTCATATATCAACTTTCACTTCAATATTTATAACCTCAATTCCGACGGACTTACTCATGGTTACATGAGAAAAACGCACAGGCTATCCATAACACACGTGCCCAAGGCGCCCCTAGGGGGTACCTTTTGACGCCCAATGTGTTAACTTTTGAATTTTATTTATTTTCGAATTGTGGCTCGAAGATTTGACAAGCTCACCATTCTTGAAATCAAAGAACTCTGGAGAATGGAACCGCATGATGGGCAACAAGCATAAGAACAATGGGTTATATTTTGTGTGTGTGTGTGTGTGTTTGTTGGGGCGTATTTATGTTTATGAGCAATGTGCATGTGCTAGCAGTATGTTTGTGTATATGTTTGAGCGTGGCGAGTGTGTATGCAGCAGCAATTTCTACAGCGCCTAATGATAGCGTAGCACGGCGCGAATCAATCAGTATGCCCGTTCCTCTCAGCCATCGCCCTACCATTCAGCCCCCTCTCCCCCCCCCCCCCTTTTATCGCCACATCGTATTTCCCAATTAAGGATTTATTCGATTGAAGTTTATTGGTGATGTCGCGATACTTCCAGCCAAGTCAGAACCCTCAGCGGTTCCCTTGTAATCAGCAGTAGAAATCCAGACCCAAGAGCTTCAGTCAACAATCAGCATTTTCTTCATCCCAGAATCTGTGCGGCTGATCTCTTTAATAGATTGAGAGCAATAATGTTTCCATATTGCTGATCTATTCTCTTAACAGTTCAACTAAGTAGAGAAATGGGGGGGGGGGGGATATGGACCTATGGACATATGGCGAAAGGGACGGTGCGTCATCGTTATGAGAACCACTGCCCTGGAGCTGAAGCGTACCTAATGAGTAACTAAGGTTGACCACTTGAGCCAAAGGGCCGAGATAATTAACATAACAGTCTTGTTGCTGGGTCACTGGATGGAGCCCCAGGGGTCACACGAAGCACGTTTAATCAAATCTAGAACAGGCTCGGACGTAGATCATCGGATGATAGAAAATATTTCATACATGCTTGACCAGGATAAACTGACCATTAAAAACATAGGTTATTGGCATGTAGTAAATATTTTTTCTAAAATGGGGCCCAATGACCCTTCATTTTGTGGACAATAAATTGCGGTGTAGTTTTAGAAAAAATAATTAGTTGACATTTTGTTTTAAAATAACCGATTCAATGCAGACACAAACGCAAACTTTTCTTATATTTTCTTCTCTTATCTTATAAAAAACAGACGTTACTTGAAAAAAAAAGAAGATGATGATTACGTCCTACGCGTGTTCCTAGGTCAATATTGTCATGCATGTTTATCAATGACATTAATTCTGCCAAGTCATTGGTTTTCCTGGCTGGCTCAGGCAACCCCTTCCATGCTCTAATAGCAATAGGGAAGAAGGAGCTTTTGTCCTAGCATATGGAACGAGGAATGTGCCTTTAAATACACAAACACTCATGCGCACAGACAGATTTTTATTTTCAAATAGATTTCATTTAACAACACAAACAATTGAACACACACACACATTTGTAATACCTCACTACGCTCAATTCACCACTATTTTCAATTCACTACTATTTTTAACTTACAACTATACTCAATTCTTTACTAAATTCAATACACCACTACTTTCATTTCACCACAACTTTAAATTCACCTTTATTTAAATTAACAACCAAATTTCATTAACCACTATTTTCTATTGCCTATTTTCAATTCACTACTATTTTCAGTTTACCACTATTGTCAATCCACCGCTAAATTTATTAAAAGTAAAGTTTTCCTAGCAGACCTTAAGGGCTCAGATGGTGTGAAGGTCATCTGTTTCCTTGGCCCATGGTTAACGAGGGTGTCATGTGGCCAGCACAACGCCCAACTGCCATTTCTTTTCCCCAACTAAGACCGACTAAGATAGAGTACCCATTAGAGCTGGGTGGACTCAGCGCCTTAAAGATCACGAAAGTAACATTCTTAGTCTTCACTAGGATTTGAACCCAGGGCGCTTTGCCACTCAGCCACCGCGCTTCCCACGCTATTAATAACCTGATCAAAATAGGCCAATCTACTATTTAAAATAAAATCGAAAAAACAAATATGTAGGTCATGGTGAGATAGAACGGGACAAAACAACGGTATTTTTTTTCTGTACAAATGTCAAACCGGAGTTACTATTACTGTTCCAGACTACTTCTGTGCCCCATACGTGACCAAGGAAGATGCATTAACGTGTCGATGCCCTTCCCTATGTCCAGTGGTCAAGTTTGACCTCTGCTAAAAAGCCCAATACAAAATGAGAAAAGAATTCGCTGGGGGGGATTGAACAATTGGAAATCAAAATCTGCGCTTCGCTCTGGATGACCTTGTGCATCTGTTGCATGTTTAATTACTCGATCACGTAAACACGCAATTAATGTTATTGAATATTAATTATGCATTGATACGCATCTCAAGTCGGATAACAATAATGCTTAATAGCTGTGGCAGCTTATGGGTTAAAGATTACGTCCTACGCACCGCGGCTACACCAGCTTATACTGATTATTGCAGGTAGGTACTGGTAGACAACTAGACTGCTGGTAGACAACCAGACTGCTGGTAGACAACCAGACTGCTGGTAGACAACCAGACTGCTGGTAGACAACCAGACTGCTGGTAGACAATTAGACTGCTGGTAGACAACTAGACTGCTGGTAGACAACTTGACTACTGGTAGACAACTAGACTGCTGGTACACAACTAGACTGCTTGTAGACAACTAGACTGGTGGTAGGCAACTAGACTGCTGGTAGACAACTAGACTGCTGGTAGACAACTAAACTGCTTTAGGTGTATATTATTTTTTTTTATAAAAACTTAAAATAACTTGAATAACTTCTTTGTGGACAAAACTAAATATAACTTTTATGACAATCTATAAACAAACTCAACTTGAGATGAAACAAAAGTATAATTTAAAACAAATGTAACTCACGATAAAAACACGTCTTTACACTCTGGCATCCTGAAGTCGTCTGACGTACTTAACACAGCTTGCGACATCGCCGCTTATCTTGCATAATTCTACAAGACTAACATTAAATCAATGCTCTTTATGTATAACTAACAAACACCTTAACTAACTACCTTTCTGTGTCAACTAGGAAACACACTCACGCTCCATAACACAGGGCAATGTATATGTGTACACAGGTATTTGGTAATTTTAAAGGTGTGTTTTCAAGTTTCAATATCACTGCCTGAAAATGAAAATAAAAATAAACTTTATAGAATCTTAAATGCTGCTGGTAAAATCATTGGCAAAAAAACAAACCCCATTTTGGCAGCTGTTTGAGACAAACATCTATAAAAAAAAAAGCTAACAAGATCCTCAAAATAAAGAATCACCCTTTGTGTCAGAATTTTGTGATTTTACCATCACAAAAGAGATACAAGACACCGATAGCAAAGACAAACAGACACAAACACTCTTTTGTTCCCATGGCAATCAAATCATTAAATAAGAACAATCTGATCTAAACTTTGTCACATGTAAATTATGAGTGAGTATGGTGTGAATGTACACTTTGGTTTCTTACAGTTATAATCTTTTTTGTTTGGTGTAATGACAAATTTCCATAAGGACAATAAATATTATTATTATTATTATTAAGTCCAAAGCTGCGAACGCTTAGGAAAATCCTAAGCAACGGCCTTTATGACGTCTTCCATTCGCAAGCAAGGTCAAGACTTAGCCTGTCACTGACATGCATGCTGGGCTCACACCTATTGCTTTCCTCCGATCTGAAGTTAAGTAATCAAACGCTGGTCAGTTGTTTCTTTCTTATTCCGGTGAACCCCCCTGGGGAGCAAAGGGCCGCAATAACACCTCTCCACATAACTCTGTTCGAGCAGCTTTCTTCATCTATTCCCCATTCATTCCATTATCTTCAGCTTCTGTGATGACTGACCTCTTCAAGGTTTGCTTGGGTCTGCCGAATTCCATCTTTCCTTGCGAATTCTAATCAAATTCCTGCCTTTCAATATTATTAGTTGGTTAGCGCAGGGTGTCTCCTCTCCATCTACACTTTAATATCTCTGGCTGTGTTTTGCTTTTATTTGGTTAATATTAAATGTTATTACTTACGAATTAAAACTGAAATATGAAGTTGATTTTTTTAAAAGGGGGGGGGGGGGGGTATTAAACAATAATTCCAATGTAGCTAAATGTAAAATAAGCACATAAAACTACAACATGATTTAATATGATTTTTTGGATTCTGAATCTGTCAAATTTTCAGCTAAGTTGTCACAGCCCTGTTTGAAAGACTTAATTGAAAATTTGATTCTCTTTAGGCACGAGTCTTAATCCTGGCAGTGCCAGAGGATGACAGAACCAAGCTTTTTAATAAACTCCTTTTTCTCACCCACTCTTACACTGACTTAAGACTGTGTTCTTAACAGTATTCAAATATGATCAAATATAAACAACATCACGGGTTCAGTCACCGCAAAACAAAACTGTCAGGTCTAGAAAGTACTAGGAGCATAGCCAGAAGATCGATGTTGTTGAAACATCTCGTAAATTAATTTCGAAAGTTATTTTCAAAAAAAATGAACATCAATTTTGACATTGCCAGAGATTGACTTTCTGTTTACGGTTTATGTTTAACAATAACAAGAATTCACACGTAGACGAATAACGCAAACAGAAATGCACTTATATTTTTTTTCCCTATTCCAAACCGTTTGCACCTTCTCCAGCCATGGAGGACAAAAAAAAGTTGGTATGGATGTTTTCTTGCTTTTTGTTTTGTTTTATCTCTGTCACCATCTCTTCTCGGTACCAATTTCAACGGTGGTAGATAAATGAACAACATTTGTTATCTCAGTCCGGGCAGAAAAGCAAACTGTCAAGGGTCCTAATAACGGTAATGCTGGAATCAATCATGTAATTCTGCTGGTGCGTGTAGGGGTAGAACTGGGAGGCGCCTTTTTGTTTTTTATTTCCATGACAAAATTTTATATTTAGCAATGTCTATATTTATAGATGCAATCTATATATGCAGAGGAGGTAATTGTGCAATGTATTAAATCAGCTATCTGCCCATGCCGTCAGACGCATATAGGATATCCGAATCAAAATTGGTGTATGTTTACGAGTGGGATTACATTAAAGGTCATCGGCCTTGAGAAATGGGATCACGGTTTTAGATTGGAATAGCTCCATTCGAAACATTGAAAGTGTGAAAAGAACAAGTAATAATAAAATTAGGCGAGTGATGGTTCCTGACTGAGTGGTGTGAAGCTCAGAGAACAAAAATCTACATTTATTTAACAGATGTATTCGTTTAATGTCCTTCTTTATCCAGTGTTAGAAAAGAAAAAAATCTGTTTAAATTTATTATCCGAATAAGAGAATATTTAATTTCCATTAGCAACCCCCCCCCCCCCCTTTTTTTTAAAAAAACGTGAATATAAAGGGTATAAACTCTTTTCATTGCAAAGTTGTTAATGGTATAAGAGTTATCTGGACATTGTAAGACGCTTATTAATATAAGGCATAGTATTCGTAAACAACATTACAGTCCGGAACTTGGACAAACAACAATAACTGGAACTGGGAACTACTTGCGAACGTGAGAGAATAGGATGTTTATTTACATGACATGAATCATTCATGAAGAGAATTGATGAACGTAATTTACACAGATCACAACCAGGGGCGGACAGGGTATCAAAATCGGCCCGGGCATTTACCATATAAACCGGCCCACAAATGGCATGTCATATCATGGGCGTAGCCAGGATTTTTTCGGTAGGGGAATTTTTACCCCCCCCCCTCCCGCCTCTGCAACATATATATATATATATATATATATATATATATATACTAGTCATATGTTACCCGCGACCCGCGGGTCTTTATTTGCGCATTACTGTCAATATAGTCACTGAGAGTGTTTTGTAAACAATTAAACGAAATAGTAATGTATTAAGTAAAGCGAATGTGTCAATGTAAAAATAGTGTGAATGAAGCTATCAAATTAGAATAGCTAATGCACTTAAATCCATTTCTTCAAATTAAAACATTTGCTTGTAGGCCTACAAATATTTGATTAAAATTTGAGATGAATAGACTTAATTTTGTATGTTCATGTGTTACAGTATAAAGTAGATCTTGAGGTAGACATAAATCTAAATGTACACTAATCTAGAGTTAAAAATTGGCTTTTATAGAGTTCATTCTGTGTTGCGCATGCGTGACCATTTTTCATGAATGAATATAGGCCTATCTTAAAACGGCTACGCAGCTTTATTTAGCGAACAGCGAACGAATGTATTAAAAATGCTTTAGAAAAACAAATTTGAATGTTAATTTGATTAAAATATGAAATTAAGGGACAATAATTAGTATGTTTATGTGTTAAAGCATAAAACTATCTTTGCGAAAAGAAGTTTTATCATCTAGGAATAGACTCAGTAGAGAGATGTGTTAATCACTGTTAATATGTAACCATTTGGTAATGTCTAATGAAAGGATGTTCGCCAGACATTACCCGCGGCCTGCGGGTCTAAGTTTGTGTTTACTAATCTAGTGAATTGGATTTAGATGTATGTTAAACTTAACTAATGATCCTTTCAAGTTTTTTCTCTTTCGCTACGAAAATAAAATTAGGTTTGCGCAAATGGGATTACCCGAAGCCGATACATTCATATCTATTAAGAACGAAAAGAGCGATAGCTTTGTTAAATGAATGGGATTATAAAGTGAACAATTAAACGAAATAATTTTTAGTACGCGATTCATGACTGAATATAGATCTAGGCCTATCTCAACTCGGCGTCGCAGCTTTCATATACGTATGTAGCTTTAGAAAACCAAATTTGAATGTTTATTTGATCAAAATATGAAATGAATGGACTTTAATTAATATGTTTATGTGTTAAAGTATAAAACTATCTGTGCGAAGTTTTAGATCTAGGGATGGGATTATAAAGTAAACAATTAAACGAATTAATTTTTAGTACGCTATTCATTACGGTATTGTCTAATGAAAAAAGTTCGCCAGGAAATCTGTAGTCACAAATATCAGTAACTAATTTATGTAAAAAATGCTTTTGAAACACAAAATTAAAGGTTAATTTTATTATATAATGAAATCAATGGACCTTCCTTTGTTTTTTCATGTGTCAAAGTAAAAAAACTATCTGCGCAAAGTGTATTTCTTAAAATTAGATCTAGGTCTAAATCCTTTCGATCTTTTCTCATGTCAACATTGTAGACATGGCCTATATCCATAAAATACTATAGCTGTAATAGAGTCGGACAACTTTAATTTTGTTTGAGGGTCTTAAGTTTGTTTTAGGGCTACAATACATACACTACGGTCTAAGTTAGTACCCAAGGAACATTCCTGCCTAGTTTTATCAAGATTGGTCAAGCGGTTTTGATGTCTATAAGTAACATACATACATACATGCATACATACATACATATTACATACATACATACATACACCTCACATTCTACTTTATAATATAGATATTCTATACTCTTAAGAGAGCGATTCTTGTATATATATTTATATATATTTATATATATAAATTTTATTTCGAAAACGGCTCTAACGATTTTCTGTAAAATTTTACGGTATGGGCATAATAGTGAGAAAAAAATTCTCAACTCATTGGCCCCATCGGGAAAACTCGAAATCGACCGTTATATCGGTTTGAAAATGGCTTATTATCGAAAAATTTATTTTGGCTAGAATGTTTTATGAATGAAATTTTCTATATGACGTCAATGGAAAAAAAACTTGACACCGCTTACGTCACTAGGCTCACAGCAGTACACTAAGACTTTTCTTCGCAAACAAGAAAAAGTTTTAATGATTCAATTGGCCTAATTAAACATTTGCGCACCATCTTATTGTACATTGATCCATTATAAAACTATGGAAGAAAAATAATGCAATTAAATATCTTTATGTATGAATGAAACTTTAACTGCGTACACCCGTAGGTAGCTTTTACTTAGTTTTTTTGCTGGTGAATTATTGCAATATGTTTAAGCTTCGAAGTCTACTGTCTCATACCAAAACAAGGAAATGGTCATAACACAGCTTATCTATGCCTTACTTGCACAACCAGGACCGGCCGTAACATTTGCGAGGCCCTATGGGAAATGGATTGCGCGCGGACCAGTAAGGGTAGGGATAAGGATAATAAGTGAAAATAAAGATTTTGTATTAGAAAATAAATTCGTATTTGCATTACATTTTTATTAAATGAAAGCTGACACCTTGCCGTTTTTTTTTTAATATCACGCGTAGGACTGGCGTTTACCATATTGATGACACCCCAAAATGACAATTTTGTCTTTTTAAGGACATTTTTATGAGTTTCAAGAGATTTCCAGGAGCTTGTTTTCAAGGAGACCACGGGAACCCTATTATATATTAAAATGGTTTAATTTCATACTTTACACCTAGAATTAGCGCGGGTCTTTTGAACCTTCGGGGTCCACTGCGACAGCATAGGCCTAAGTCTGGCCCTGAGGATATCCAGCTCGCAGTCAACGAATTTTCATCACGCTGCTGCTTTTTTTGGTTAACCTATAAACCTCGGTTAAACAGAAGTCATGTTCCAGAAGTCACCCAATAAAACCTACTCAGCCCAAAGATCACCGCGCATAGACATCTCTTAAAGTGGTAGATAACTTCACATTATCTGGGAAGTATAGTATCAAATGACGCATTGCTTTAAAGAGAGGTTGATATGTGATCAGGGATAGTCGACGCCTCCAAGCGAGAGTGTGGCGAAATAAATCGCTCCGCCTTTCTACGAAAATCAGTGTCAACCAGTGATTCTCTCAACCCCTCTATGTGGATCTGAGACATGAGTACTTTATAGAAAGCAACTAAATTTCTTAAACGACTTCACCAAAGACCGCAAAACAGCGATATTCTTGCAAAATGGTATGAACTTCTTATAATCCGACAGTCACCCTTTGCAGGGCACTTCATCCGTATGGGGGACGAACATATTTTTGGCAATCTTTTTGTTTAGTAAGCTGAAAGGTTGTTGGAGTAACAGAGATGCCTCACAATAACGCTTCTTTAGAACACTAACGCGATGTTTTTAAGTCTCTTAGGAAAAAATGCCCGATTTTACTTTAATACTAGATGCACGTTTTACACTATAACGTAGAGATTTTGCATCACTTGATGATTCTTACTAAAGCCATAATAATAAGGCTTGTCTTCGAGACCGAAGATTAGTGAGGAATGCAGTATTTTCCATGGCTGCGCAGCCCCAGCTGTGACCTACATATTTTGCCACATCCAGGGCAGCGTAACCATTGTCCTCAGGTGGTCGATTTAGATTTTCTTTTCACCGTAGGCGTTTGTCCTCGGCAGCAGATTTTCTTTTGGTCTCAAATATGTATCGTGACCCCCAGCTGTCTCGTTCGGAGGCCACATACAACCAGGTGCTCTCTTCTATGTCAGCCAAGGAAAGTTGACGCCTAAGCTGGTTTTTGAAGCGTTTTCGTGGGGGGTCTCTGGTACGTCGACCACCTTATAGCTCACCAAATTAAGACTGCCTTTGACATACGTTCGTCTCCCATACGGGATACGTGCCCTACCCAGTGTAACTGTCGGACTATAAGAAGTCCTTCTATACTGTCTATACCGGCCTTGGCAAGGACATCGCTGTTTGTAGTGCGGTCCTGCCACCTTATGTCCATGATGGAGCGCAAGCATATTTGGTGAAAGCACTCAAGAAGTCTTAGTTGTTTTCTGTAAGTGTCCATGTCTCAGAGCCAAAATGAATATATTAATTGCAATATTAAATTTCAGAAAGTAACCATTTTAGAAATTATACTGCAAAGACTTTCTTCCAAGCCTATAATAGCCCAGTAGTTTTACGCGAAAGAAGCAATGTAAAACGTTAAGACGCGAGCTGTGGTTTTCTATAGGCCTACTGTTTGGGGGACTTTCTATTCTAATCGCCATGTACAATTACATTGAGAATTGACAGACGAAAAAGCAGCTCTTCGGACTGATAGTCTTTACCCGATCGTTCATTTTCGTAATTACAACAATATCCCCAAAATGACTTCGGGTATATATTCTTCCTTAACAGATTAATCATCCGAGCGAGGCTCGGTCACCTGATATTATATATATATATAGGCCTATCTGTGTCTTGCTGCTGTCAATTTTTTTTAAGTTGTCTGCATAAAAAAAAAATAATGTTTCTTTGGTCGCGACCAGACCGGCCCATTTGGAACCGGCCCACCGGGCATTTGCCCGTTTGCCCATATAGCCAGTCCGCCCTTGATCACAACTATATATATATATATATATATATATATATACTTTATTAAGTTTGCAACTTCTCTTGTATCATAGTCACATCATTAAGTGAACTACTCGACTTCACAAAACGTACTTCCTTAACGTATTTGTTATATGACTTCCAGATTGATCTGAAAATTGACTTGCTTCAACATGTTCACTTTATCAAGTCATTTTACCAACTGTTCTTGAGAATTAACTAAGCTCTCTATATCAACTACTAGTTTATCAAGTCATTTCACCAACTGTTCTTGAGAATTAACTAAGCTCTCTATATCAACTTCTAGTTTATCAAGTCATTTCACCAACTGTTCTTGAGAATTAACTAAGCTCTCTATATCAGCTACTAGTTTATCAAGTCATTTCACCAACTGTTCTTGAGAATTAACTAAGCTCCCTATATCAACTACTAGTTTTTCAAGTCATTTCACCAACTGTTCTTGAGAATTAACTAAGCTCCCTATATCAACTACTAGTTTTTCAAGTCATTTCACCAACTGTTCTTGAGAATTAACTAAGCTCTCTATATCAGCTACTAGTTTATCAAGTCATTTCACTAACTGTTCTTGAGAATTAACTCATCTTCCTACAAAGACTTGCTACCACTAACTGATCAAACTCTCAATCTCTCTAGACTAACAATAAAAAAGCATTTATAAAAACAAAAGGGAGGAATGACCTGAATTCGAACTCGTGGATCAA
This sequence comes from Biomphalaria pfeifferi, assembly GCA_030265305.1. Taxonomy (NCBI): domain Eukaryota; kingdom Metazoa; phylum Mollusca; class Gastropoda; family Planorbidae; genus Biomphalaria; species Biomphalaria pfeifferi. The sequence goes on from JASAOG010000052.1 coordinate 2,348,358, forward strand.
GACTTCTAAGGCTTCTCAAGACAACACGGTAACCACTCTGCTATTGGAGAGCTAACGAACATGGAATTGTAGAGTTATCTATTGTTTGTATAGTCTCGAGACCTATTTTTCAGGTTTCTGTTCACGAAGACTCAGAAGACGACATATAAAAGGGAGTAATTCAACTTATACCACCACTTCAGTCAATTATGATTTCTTTCCCTTGTTCAAGATACGAAATTTTTTTTTTTTCACCAATTGATTTTCTTTATTAATTCCTGTTTTGTCAGGTAAAAGAAATAATTGTGCAAAATTTCAGCTTGATCCGAGATTGGGTGTGGAAGAGATCACCTGTACTAATTTTTTACCAGACGGACCGGCAGAGTGAGTTGATATAAGCTTTGTAATAACAACAGACTTGTCCAGTTTTGATAAACCTTTGTTCGTAAAGAAGATTTTGAATTGCTTCATAGTGTTTACTGAGCGCCTAAAGGAAACACGGAAAACCTTCTCTATGGCAGTTAGCTAATCGTTTAGGTCACTCTACCAAACATCCATTAGGTATGTTTAGGTCAATCTACTAAACATCCATTAAGTATGTTAACGTCACTCTACCAAACATCCAGTTAGTATGTTTAGGTCACTCTCCCGAACATCCATTAAGTGTGTTTAGGTCAATCTACCAAACATCCATTAAGTATGTTTAGGTCAGTCTACCAAAATCCATTAAGTATGTTTAGGTCACTCTACTAAACATCCATTAAGTATACATACGGGTAGATCACAATGCGTAATGAACTGCCAATCAGCCATTATATGCGAGTTAATTCAGTGGACTGTTTAAAGCACTGACACCTGATGGGTATCATCAACAAATTTAAAACTTTCCGAACCATAAACAATGTATCCACAAACAAGAGATTACAGGATCAGTGCAGCGATCGAACCCCACAGCTATCTGCTAACTACTGTTAAATAAAGCAAACTAAAGCTCTATAGCCATATCACAAGATCATCAAGGCTAGCAAAAACATTCCTTCAAAGAACATTACCAGGGGAAAAAAAGAATACAGGCAGACATAGATAGGAGTTTATGAGATTCTTTTCATTTCGATTCAACCTACATTATTGTAGAGGCCACGCCTTCTCTGTCTACGATTCTTTTCATTTTGAATCCAATCTACACTTTTCTGGGGGGAAACGCCTTCTTCAAAGATTCTTTTCATTTGAATGAAATCTTATTTATTAAACCCTTCCTAAAAAAAAAAAAAAAAATATTTAAAAAAAAGTGTAAACCTAATTTCCCCCCCCCCCCCTCCATTTTCGAGTTTAAAAAAAGTTTTTAAAAAAAAATGGGGGATAGAGGACAGAGTATAACAGGCTTATTCTGTCTCCCTTGCCCTTTTAGTTCAATCAAACCCTTGATTCAAAAGAGTTCCAGTGACCCGCTGGCCAAAGACTTGTAAAAACAATGAATACACCAAAATGTTCCGAACAGCTGGGAGTCGGAGCTCGGAACAAGGGAACTGATTTGTTTCCTTTTCATTTCAGCTAGACTTTCGGGCCCAGGGAGAGAATGTAAAAACAGGTTTATAGAAATAAAAAGTGTCTTTTTTTTCCCCACATAAGCATTTCCTTTGAGGCGGAAACTTTAATTATAAAAACCAATCATCACCATGTCACAAAATTTTATAGCCGACTCCACCTTGAAACCGATGAACATTATGTAGACAATAATCGCTTAAATGTTGAGATTTTGTGTTTTTGGTTTTGGATGTTCCAGATTTAAAGATGATTACATCTTGGCACAAACATCCCGCTGAAGGGCGGCAGGCAGGGTTCGAACCGGGACCACCGGCATGGGAGTACATACCAAACGACCAGGCAGCCAGACTGTTTGATTGTTACATTACGTGTTTAACTTATGAATAAAGGTAGAGACCGTATGCTTAATGTTTTCCCAGCGGCCCCAAACATGCTTGTCAGTTATGGATTAGTCTCAATTCTATGACAACATGATCTAAAATGTGTAAAATTTCATTTTAATTCTTTTTGTTACGTAATAAATTTTCAGACCCCCCCCCCTTTTGTAACAAATCGTATCAAATGTGTATTCTCCCCTCCCCCTTAAGCCGTTATGTAATATCGATTGTTCCCCTTCGGTGGACTAGAGGCGCCCTAAGGAAACCAGAATTAAAAATTAAAGTCATCACCAGGATTTGAACACGGGACCTCCGTTTCGAAGCCAAGCGCTTTACAACTCAGCCACCGCGCTTCACAATAATAAGAATAACCTCTACGTTTTATGAGAAATATAGTTGTAAGTGTGGAGTTCTCCTTTTAGATAAGCATTGTTATTTTTTTAATGATTAAAAAAAAAAATATTTTGCTTGTTTCGTTTTATTCTTGACTTGTTTTTCGTAAATGGTGTTTTTGTAGTTTCTCTCTCTCTCTCTTTTACGGAGTGTTCTATTGTTTGTGGTCTTTATTTCTATCTACACTGTCTTCATCCCATAATTTGTTTGGATCGATGAGTAGAGTTGCGAAGCATCTAATCTTCCACTTCTATCGCTTCTCAACCCATTCAACCTGCCCCCTTCTCTATTCCAATCTCTCCTCCCATTAGTCTTGGCTAAAGCACTTTCCGGTGACGACATAAAGGCTTTCCGCCGATACTATTTTTCATTCCGTTTTGTATTTTCGGAGCGCGGCGCAATCCCCCTCCCGCGATCCTTACCCCCACCCTCACTTTTCTTTTAACGCCACTACTGAGACAGCAGGTCAATCCAAAGTCCAAAACAATGGTGCCCCCCCGAAGGTCAAGAGGGTATCTTGTCTATTTAGGGTTCCCACGGGCGGAGATAAATGAATTATTTAAAACCTTATTGAACGAAATGCGGTAAAGGGAAAGTAGGACAAACGACAATTTTACACCGTACGACATTCTTCCCGCATTAACGGGTTGATTAAGTCGAGTTTCCGCCACTTTAGTCAATTTATAACCATTGTTGGTGATTTAGTTTGTATGCTCTCAGATCTCATTTTTTATTGAATGTAGCTCAAAATAAAAAAACACTTTTACACACTAGTTCTGCCACTAAAACTCTGTATTGTAGCAATGATGATCTTTTTTTTTTCCTACCAAGACAAAGTTTAAAAATCATTGCTTGCAAAAATATTATAGTTACTTTAAATACTATAAAGTTTATTTTTGAATATTGCAGTGCAGTGGTGCACAACTATTTTCGGCCCAAGGGTCTTTGAAAAATTTCATATAAATTTTACGACCTGCATCATGGGGGTGGGGGGGGGGGGAGCGTCCAGAAGCGTCTTCACCTCACTGACCTGAATATGGAAAGTGGGCGGTACTTTTGTAATCATTGAGTATGCTTTTTTTTGGCATTTGGGAGGGTCACATAGATGGATTAGTCCCTAAATCTGAATTTTTATAAATCTATTTTTGTTACTTGTAGTGGGCCGAGATAGTAAAAAAGTAAAGTTCCCCTTTCAGACCTTGTGGTCTATAGGGCAGATGATGTTTCTGAGGCCTACGGTTTACGAGGGTGTCATGTGGCCAGCACAACGACCAACTGCCTTTACTTTACCCCAACTAATGTCAGGTACCCCTTAGAGCTGGGTGGACTCAGAGGCGCCCGAAGATCCCGAAATTAAAAATCCCAGTCTTCACCCTGAATTCGAACCCGGGTCCCCGGTTCGGAAGCCAAGCGCTTTACCGCTCAGCCACCGCACCGAGATAACCAGATGATTTTTAAAGTCACTAACAGAATTTCGAGAAATAGTGACAAAAAAAAAGAAGGTTTGGTTAGGGAGAAAGACAGTGCAATAGTAGTGGAGCTTTTATATGCCAGTTACTAAAAAAATGGGTTTTAAAAAAGTGACATAGGCCCTAATGGGTGTGTGTGGGGGGGGGGGGGGTTAAATGGTAAAAGGGTTAAAAAAATAAATAAGGGAATTAAATGATTAAAGTAGGGGCGTATGTTTGGGTGGTCACGAAATACCTACACTGTAATCATAACAAAAAAAAAAACAACTTATATCAACTCTGTTTGTCTGGTACACATTTTGAACACGTTATTACTCTAACTTCCCATTCTAGCATCAAGTTGAAAATACAAAACATGAATCAATAAAACAAAACAAAAAACAAAATAATTTAAGAGAGGTAATAAGCTGTTGTGACACAGTTACTATACGGCATGGGTGGCCAACCGTGACACTCGGTCTAGTGTGTGTGTCGTCAACAATGAGAAAGAAAACATCTAGTGGACTCGTTTGCGTTGAACGTTAACTTTATGTACATATATTGTTATTAAATTATTTGCAAATAAAGACTTAAAGGAACTTGCACTCGTATCACCACAAAAAAGGAAATACATCTTACAGTATTGAGATGTATTTGTAAATATCGTGTTATTTCTCCTAAATGAGCTATATATATATATATATATATATATATATATATATATATATATATATATATACAGTGCTTTTTTGTGTGACGGAGCCCCTAAGGTCCAGTCTCTTTTCTGGACCCGTGCGGGAAGAATGATTGGGATGTGCTGTTAGCGTCGTTTCTTATTACTTTTGACCGTTTTTTAGATTCTTTTTTTTTTTTTCTGATCGCAGGAAATGGTAAAAGGTCAGATCCCAGCCTGAACACAGAAAACAACATTCCCACAAGTCTTCTCCTTCGTAGAGTTCTGGAATCAGATCCACAGCAAATCAATCAGCTATTAGGGGTAAGTATTCCATTTGGAGGATTTTAGGCCTAGGTACAGTCGAAACAGGATAATTTGACCAAAGGTCAATAGGACCAGCCGCTTTTTCCTATTGATTCCTTTAAGAACCGAAATAAGTTTGTTATTATATACATGTTAGGCCTATATCATTCGCTTATTTGGGCAGAAATTTCATTTAATTGGATAAAAAAAAAAGTATGGGCGAAAAAAAAAAAAAAGCCAAGAGTCGCCATTTTGAGCGGGGTGTAAAGAAGTCCTACGCGTCATGCATTTAGTCATCCATATTAACCAATGACTTAAATTCTGCCAAGTCACTGGTTTTTCTGGCTAGCTCAGGCAACCCATTCCATGCTCTAATAGCACTAGGGTAGAAGGAGTATTTGTACAAATTTGTCCTAGCATAGGGGACGAGGAATGTGCCTTTATTTTTGTGTCTTTCAGAGTATTTTATTAAGTTTTGATTTTGTATTTGAAGATTATGGTTCAGTGTTTTATGTATAATTGCTATTTTACTTTTGAGTCTTCTGTCCTGAAGGCTTTCTTCTTCTTCTCAAGATTAACCCTAACCAGTGTATCTAGCACAGCTTCTTCTCAGATTATGTGGTCGGACCAACCCACCTTATGGATACTCCTTAGACAGCGTAGGCTTTTTGGTATGAAAGGCATATCGGGTCCAGGACTCTGATACATATAAGTAATGGGAGAACTACAGCACTGTAGACTTTCAGTTTTGTGGATTTGCTGAGTCCTCTCCGTTGCCACACTTGTCCTTGAAGTCTGCCAAGAGCAGCACTGGCACGAGCAACACGGAAGTCAATCTCATCATCTAGGTTGGTGTTTGCTGATATGGTGCTTCCCAGATAGACAAACTTTTTGACGTTTGCTAATTTCTGGCCATCTATGAGAATATCTGGTTCTGTGACAGATTTATTTGGAGTAGGTTGGTGCAGCACTTCTGTCTTTTTATTTTAATGAATGGTGACACCAAAATTTTTGCAGGCGTTAGAGAATAGGGACAGTGTTTTTTAAGGTCTTCTTCGTTTGAGGCATTTAGGGCACATTCATCTGCGAATAACAGGTCTCTGATGCAGTCGTAGTTTGCTATAGTGCTTGCCTTGAGTCTTTGAGCGTTGAATAAACTTGCATCAGTGCGAAATCGTAAACCAACTCCAATGCTTTATGTGCGAAAGGCATCTTTCAGCATGGTGGTGAACATTATGCTGAAGAGCGTTGGAGCCAGCACACAGCCCTGCTTCACGCCATTTGAGACAGGAAAAGGCTTGGAGTAGTCTCAGTTGTCTTGGACTCTTTCTTGCATGTTATCATGATATTGGCGCACCATTGTTATGAATTGATCCGGGCAGCCGAGATTGGACCTGATTTGCCAAAGGCCTTCACTACTGACGTTATCAAATGCTTTAGTCAAATCCATGAATGCAGTTTAGATATTTGAATTTTGCTTTTTACATTTTTCTTGGAGTTGGCGGACTGGAAAGATCATGTCAGCCGTGCCTCTACCCTGCCTGAAGCCGCATTGACTTTCCGTAAGTAGGCCGGTTTCTAGGTGGTGTTGTAGTCTGTTTAATAGCACCCTAGCCAGAATCTTGCCAACAATGCATAGGAGGGATATGCGACAGTAAAAAGGTCCCAACATCGATGGGCGGGACATGTAGTCCGCATGCTAGACAATCGCCTTCCCAAACGACTTCTGTACGGGGAGTTGTGTGCAGGAAAGCGCTGCCGGTGTGGTCAATACAAGCGCTATAAAGACACTCTCAAGAACTCCTTTAAGAAATGCGATATCGACATTCACAGCTGGGAAGCACTAGCTCTTGATCGCTCCTCATGGCGTGAAGCTGTGTGTCTCGGAGTCTCAAGATTTGAGGCAAAAAGAGTGGCCAGGGTGAAAGAGCGCCGAATCAACAAAAAGCTGAGAGAAGAAGCAGGCCTGACCAAACCTACCCATGCCACGTATGCCGGCTTTTTAAAACGAAGATTGGACTTTACAGTCATCTTCAAGTCCATAGGAAAGGAGAAATGGGCTCATCATCGATCACGATGGCGGAGCTATATACAGATATGTACAAATTATAATACTTTAAAGGACTGAAAATTGTAAAATTTTGAGTGGCGCATCTGAAATAGAAGGGAAAAAATGGTGCCTGGAATAAAAAAGACTGGCCACCCTTGCTTTATGTAATATACATAGATTTTTAGCTTGCGTGTTGGGTTTTTTTTTTTACGATATTTAACAGGCCCTCATGGGGGTCCAATCGCTGCAGTAACCCATAGAGACAGTTGTTTTTAAATCTATTGATTTGAATTCATTCATTTTTTCTAGATATAAAATCGGACTTTTTGTTTCAGAATCTAATTGCATCAAATCGATAACCAAATTTATTAAAAGACTCGATATTGCTTTAAATGGATCAACTAAAAATAGTAGAAATAAAAATAACAAACTGGCAACAAAAATCGAAAAATTGTGTTTGCAAAAGATTGCATTATTCCAACAACTAGAGCAGAGTTAATTAATTGAAAGATTGAAAGAGTCGAGTCAACAGAAGAGTAATTACGTAATTTAATTAGAACACAGGAAGTTAATCTGTTGAATGGTCAGTGTTCCTGATTTTAAGTCTCTGCTTGTGTTTTCTAGCAGGAGCGGAGCAGACCGGAGCTCTACGAAGAGAACCAGGTGACGTCGTTGGAAGAGCCGAGCTACAGGAGTGTGGCAGAAGGCGAGATCAGCCAATCGCCGAACGGGAATAAAGTTGACCTTGAAACGATGAGACGGTACCTTGAGGCTTTTGTAAGTAGTATAGTGTGATTAGTGTTAAGAACTTTGGTCTTCTAGATATAAATAAAGGCTTTTGTAATTTTAATTTGGTCTAAGAGAACTTGAGGCTTCTAGGTAATGTGGGATGCGTGGTCGATAGGCTAAGTATTCTTGAACTTGGCTTGACATGGTTACCTATGAAGAGGGCTCGAGGTTCGACACTCGACTCGAGCAGAGTTGTGTTTACTGAGCAGCACGGAAAGCCTTCTCTCAGATACCCCCCCTCTCCCCCCCCCCCCCCTGTCCACAAATGAGATCTGAGCATGAAAGTAGCGCTATATAAAAGCTATTATTAATAATGAAAGCTTTTGTAAGTAGAGTCTAAGACTAATTTAGTGATGAGGACTTTGGTCTTCTTGATGAAAATTATACTTTTATTGAGGCTTCTTGGACACAATGTTTAAGAGCGAACTTTAGTGTTGAGAACTTCTAGATAACATCAGAGCTCTATGTGAGCCACAAAGTATTGCTTGACAATGCATGCTCTTTGAATATATACTTATCAGAACTGGCTTAAGGTATATTACCAAAACAATAGCACCAAATGATTCCTAAATAATAATGTCTGACCAGCCTGCTTTGCACAGGAGTGTCAGGGGAAATTATCTACTTCGTTCCCTCGTTTGATTTTTTTTAAAACGGATAACTCTGTAACATATAATTGAATTATCAAAGCTTTCGATAATAAAAAAGATAGGAACGTCCTCAAATAGTCTTTCCCAGGAAGTCCACATACTTCAATCCTTCCTTGTCTTGTTGGGAAGCGTATACTATCCATTAGTGGTACCTAGTATAGTATCATCAACCCCTCTTCTTCCATATCATCTCAAATCTCAGCACATCAGTGTCATGTACGAGTCGATCAGACGGGTATTAGTAACCAAAGGGGAGTAACCAGAAATTTAGAGTTTTAAAACAAGTTTGGGTCATTCTCTCCTGTATAGATACTAAACCTCTAATGTTATTTTGAAGGGAAATTTCGCGCTATTTTAACCGCGCTATTTTGTCGGGTCACCCCCAATGTGTCATACGCTGACTACCACTAAAGAAGCGGCAGTTGTACTCTAGATCAGTGATGCCCAAAATACGGCCTCCGGGCCAGATCCAACCCGAAAAACGTCGGTACAAAGTGTAGAAAATCCTCCCTAAAAAAAAGGTTGAAAAATCTATTTTCCTACGTTTGGGCCCTCACTTTTTCTCTGATGTGTTGGCACTATGACGTTTAATATTTGTGTGATTATGAAATTAGAAATGTTGAATCTGCCTGTAGAAGTGAACGGATCTTTATCATGATAATAAGCCAATATGTTTGTTATTTAATGATAGTGTGGCTTTAAAAACAACAAATAAACGGCATTATAAAACAAATGAGACGGCATATTTTATTTGAGCCTCAAATTAAAGATTGTTAAACTACGCCTGAAGATAGGAGGATCTATGGCAAAATTCACCAAAAAAGAGACAAGAAAATGAGTCGGTGGTAAAGCTAGCGACAATGTCGCTCTCAATTTAAGTCATTTTTTGACCCGTAAAAAAATTAGTTTAACTTTAAATATCCCATTCCCTAATGTAAGTAATTGTTCTTCCTCTTTGCCTGTGTAATAGTTTAGTCAAAAGTCAAACAATAATACATACTTGCTTATCAAAGAAAAATACATAATACAAAAGTTTATGGCAGAATTAGTTAGCAAGAGTATCGCAAAATATGTAGGCCGCAGTTTACAAACGCAGGCGGTGATTGTTTGAAGTGAACAATTTAAATATAATTTTTTTTAAACTGTTTTAAAAACGGTGCTTATCTTGGGTGATATTACATTAGTTACTCAGAATCAATCATTACTATACACAATTGCGTCAGATACTTTCCTAAAATGAGACTTTTATGCCTCTGCTATCTAGCATGTTGACAAAAGGGTCCTATTCGCACCGTTCAATCACTTCCATATCTTTCATTATTGCTAGGCTTAATTCCCCTAAGCTTAGTAAATTTTCCTTATAAAATATAATTAATTAAATAATTAACTCATTGTTTAAGGTCTTTTAAAATTGGTTTATGTGTTCTCATCCACAATGAATTATTGTGCAAAGTTTCAACTTGATCCGACAATGGGAGAAATAACGTGGACAAGATGTTGACACACGAGATGAGCAAAATATAAGCGAGGTCAAAAGACGAATAGAATGGCGTAGGCGGAGACGTTTGGTGATTCCGTTTTCACAAAAAAAAAAAAAAAAAAATTCAGACGATCTTGTTTCAGACGTTATTAGCAAAAATGAAAGTTCATACCTAGGAAAATAGACGTTTCTTTTTAGTATTTTTTTTTAAAACTTGATCAATATAAACTTATGCAATTATTCAATATTAAATTATAACTTTACATCTATATTGCAAATACAAGTTATTTTATTTTGCCCCTTTAGAAAACATCAAAAAAAAAAAAAATTACCCCCTTCTTCCCACCTTGTCAAAACGTCACGCCCCTCCAATCCCTCCCCCAATGTTGTTAACGGCTGTTGACTTGTAGCACCAAACTGCTGGTAGACAACTAAAACCACTGTAGGCGTATTATATCTTAACTTATAAAACTTAAAAAAACAAAATTGAATAACTTCTTTGTAACAGTATTAAATATAGCTTTTATTACCAAATTTAAATTTCCACTAGAGATGAAATGCAGTAAATATAGTAGACTCGAGTCATAATATACAATGGTATTCTGAATAAACTCACTACAATAACACATCTTTGCAGTCTGGCATTCTAGAGTCGTCTGTCCTATTTAAGACCGATGACGACATTGCCGTTTATCTTTCATCATTCAGAACTAATCGCTAAAACTTTCTTTCTACCGTGACACCGTCACCTTAGAAACACATACATACACAAACACACACACACACTCCGTTACACCCGGGTGCGCAAAGCAGGTTATGAAACGCTGACTTTATCATAGATATCTATTGTTTTGTTTTTTTTTATCTTATACATTTTTCTTTCTCTCTTCCTCAGAGACTTCAACGCGCCATTCGCGAGAGCAGCGAAGACTTCCAATGATCTCAGGTGGTCAAGGGGGAGGTCATTTCAGGAGCGCCATTCGCAGTTACTGTTCTTTTGTTTTCTTGTTCATTCCTTGGGCAAGGGAGCACTGAGGAATTTGTATTGGCCCAATGAAGTCACGTGACCCTATTCCACTGTCAAACAAATAAACTTTTTTTTTTCTTCAGGAAACTATTTTAGAGTTGTTGTTTTGTTGTTGTTTTGTTGTTGTTTGTCTTTACACAATATAGAACTATGTGCACAGTGATATGATACTAGGGTGGCCCAAATATAGTTTATTAGCTATAAAACTATCTTATAAATGGATCAAATTACGGGAGAGACTTGAAGAATTTTGCAATTTTGAAGGAGGTCATTTTGAGCATCTGAGAGATTAAATTGTTCGTTAACATGAATAACGAATTTCCCGCTATTCTAGTGTCAAATTTTCCACAACAAACAAAATAGTCTACGTAATAACTGTAAACTTCTTTGAGACAACCCTGAATTTATAATTTTTTTTAAAAATAGCAACATAATGTATTCTGTAGGCGAATTTTGAAATCTAATTATTATTATTATTTGGTTTTATTGGTTTAATTAGTAAGTTTGTTTTTAATATCTGTTGCATAAATTCGTTTTTATTATAAAGTTTACAAAAATAAATTTATTGTGTAGTAAAAGATACATTTCAAAATTGTATGAACAAATACAACTACACATCCAGAGACTCGAATACAATTTTAGAGACATACACATTCAAAGACACACCTATACACATTTAGAGACTTACATTTCAGACATACACATATACTTTTAGAGATACACATTCAGACATACACGTTCATATATACACATTCAGAGACACATATACACATTCATAGAACTACACTTTCAGAGTTACACATCCAGAAATACATTTTCATAGATACACATTAAGAGCAGTGGCGTAGCAAGGTATGCGTGGGCCCGGGTTCAAGAATATCTTGGTGGGCCCCCCCCCCACCCCAAGTAAGACGAATGTATAGTGTGACAAAACAATTGAGTCATCTGAATGTATGGGTATATTAACCAAAAGACATTCCAATACTTTCTGCTTTATGTAGATCTTGCTTCTCATTTTTCAACATTCACAACGCAACGCTGACTGCGATTACAATTTTGTACTCGATGATAAGCAGGACATTGTTATCAAATAATTCTAATTTTCTTCTAAGTGTTGCAGCTTCCATGCGTTGGTAGATCAAAATATCTTAATCTCTTTGTTATTAGAGCATTATCCCTTGATGACCACATTGTTGGCAAAAGTATTTGAGAGTATTATATACTTTGCTCTTCCTATTGGATTTAAGATTTGAGATACTGTGAGCAAAAAACACCAAGTCTTAGAAATCTGCGACGTCTTGAACAAAGCTGACGGAATCATTTAAGACCATTTAAGTCGTGGTTAGCATAGTGAACATAATGCTCGAGCGGCTTCTTTTGATGAAGCAATACCCAAAGATCATTGTTGGTCCTACTATCCACTTGTGCCTATATTGGAAGCACCATCATAACTTTAGCCTCTCAGTTTCTTTAAAGATAAATGGGGATTATTGATGAGTTGGAGTCAATTGTTCAGCCAATTCTGAAGGCGTCTGGTACTCACAAAAAACGAAAACCTAGAAATGATTCTCTAAATGCTCTTTTGGGGTATTCCGTCATTGGTGATCGCAAACAGTTTTTTAAAAAAATCATGCTAATTTGATCAAGTTATTTTTAATATATCTTGAGCGCTCTCAACAATGAAAGTAAGTGAAAAATGGTGCGGATTGGACCTCAGTATTTTAGCCAGAACTGCATTGCCCAACAGCTCTATTATCTCGTTTTGAATCTGTGGGGCTTTATTTTTCCTGTCTAATTTAAATATTCATAGCAATTTTAAATACAGTCTAGTCAGAGGATTTTGTATAAATATAATGGTGTTAAATTTCTTTAACAACTATAAACCAAATACTAAGCATTGGTCAGAGTTCCATATAAATATATCTATATACCTTTGGATAGATCAGCTGTGTGGAGAGGGGGGAAACTGCTGTGTGGGCGACATCGTTCCGACCACAGGTAATACACAGGCATTTATCTCCGAAATACACATCTCGCTATCTTCTTGTCTTTTTATAAACCTGCTCCCCAATTCGGTTTCGCCATTCATTGTAACAGAACAAACATATTCAATTTTTTACGATACATATATAGCTTACTCTAGTCTTTCGTTTGCTTGCTAAAATTATTTTTTTTTCAGATTTCATCTCCTTTTTTTTAAAATTCTGTTCTAATTATTTCTTGAAACATTTTTTTACACTATACAAGGACAACAAAACATTGTGATGAAGACTTCCGAGGACGCTGTCATCCTAAATGAGTGTTTTACACTATTTCAAAGTATCCACTTCAATTTATCGGTAAAGGAATCTTACATTTGCAAATGTTGAGATAGTTATTTACTACCTCATTTAACAGAGAATATTTATTATCACTATGCATCCATGGTGTGTGTAACGCAAAGCAGTTGAAACACATTATAAATACAGAAAACAAAAGAAATAAATTGAGCTTTGAGAAAATTGAATAATTAACAGCTGTTTACAAATTTTAATTCGTGAATTAGCATCATCCGTAAGTTATAGCGTGGGCCCCAACCAGTCAAGAGTCATGGGCTCAAGTGCAATGAAACCCTTCATTGAACTCCTTCGCGCCATTGGTAGTTCGCGACTGATTAAGAGATACATACACTTTCAGAGATGCACATTCAGAGATACAATTTCAGAGATGCACATTCAGAGATGCACATTCAGAGACAAACATACACTTCCATTGAGACACACATGCACATCATGAGACACAAACATATATTGAGAGACACGTGTCTTAGTAATACAAATACATTTCAGACACACACATTCTTATTTCAATAACGAAAACAGATGCGATATGTAAAAATAACGTTACAAAGAGAGTTTGTGTGTAAACACAAACTCAAAATCGGCCCCCGAAGTCATGCAGGTAAAAAGGCAGGTTTCAATATTATCAGAATTTAATTCTATCAAAGACAAATGAGAGAAAATAATGGAGAAAAAAGGTTAACAAATCTTATGTGGTGCCCCCAGCGGTCCACAGACCTAAGGACGTGTGAAAGCGAATGTGAAGTTAGATATGAACCTGGCCTAACTGATGTCTTATAATGAATATATAATTGAACTAATTGTTTTGAAAAAGGCCAATTTCTTATTCCTCAAGAATAAAACATTTCAATTTAAAAAAAAATAAATTGTTTTCTTTGATTATGTGTTATATAGTTATTGTAAAGCTGATATAAGCTTTGCAACTAGTTAAAGTAAACCAAAGTTCCCTTTCAGACCTTGCGATCTATTAGGCAAATTATGTTAAGGTCATCTGTTTCGTTGGCCAACGGTTAATGAACAGGGTGTCATGTGGCCAGCACAACGACCAACCACATTTACTTTCCCAAATTAAGCCAGAGACCCACTAGACCTGGGTGGACTCAGGGACGCCCTAAGAAAGAATACTGAATTTAAAAATCCCAGTCTTCACCGAGATTCGAACCCAGGACCCTAACCTAGACAGCAACCATTTAATCCTTGTATAAAATAATCGTTTTAAAAAAGAATACTTCTCCCCGCCTTTTCGTCTCACAGTTTCACTTTCATTCTTCAGTTTACACCTAACACAAAGCAGGGGCGGGCGGCCTAAGCTATTCGCCTTAAAACTCTGTTTTTTCTTTTCTTTTGTGTGTGGGTCTGTGTGTGATTACAAAAACAAAAATCTAATGAGACTAGCTTATCTAACTACATCATTCGTAACTACTGTAGCAACTATCTCCCATTCAGTCGGTTTCAGTTATTACTCTTACATTAGTATTAATACATATATTACATATATATATATATATATATATATATATACATGTATATCGATTATCACTAAGCCTATATATATATGCTGTCTGGTCTGTGCGCTGGACTGTCGTCTCTGTGGTCATAAGTATATTGGCCTACCCTGCTCTCTGCCATCTCTTGTCGTTCTGCGAGAAGTTTGGGTTTGGGTTGGGATGTAGATTATCTTTAACTATATATATATATATATATATATATATATATATATATATATATATATATATAGAGAGAGAGAGAGAGAGAGAGAGAGAGAGAGAGAGAGAGAGAGAGAGAGAGAGAGAGATAGATAGATAGATAGATAGATAGATAGATAGATAGATAGATAGATAGACAGACAGACAGACAGACAGACAGATAGATAGATAGATAGATAGATAGATAGATAGATAGATAGATAGATAGATAGATAGATAGATAGATAGATAGATAGATAGATATAAAGTGGGCCATTGCAATAAATCCCCCAAAATAGGCCTAATGGGATAGTAATTAAGAGCACTTAAAACAGCAATGTTTTTGTTTGTATTTTTTAGCATGGCACCCTAGTGTGTAAGTGGGGGGTATCCGGGTGATGTAAGAGGCACACAGTGTGTGAGACTGTGTGTGTGTGTAAGATGAGATGCGTGAGATGACTTAAGAACACATCAGTGGGTGGACGTAAAACTTAACCACTTCTCAGACGTGTTTCAAAATCGTAAGTGATAAGGCAAGCGAGCGACACTTACACAGACACATACGAAACACATTGCAATACGCACAGCCACGGGCGTAGCCAGGATTTTTGTTCGGGGAGGTGGGGGTTTGGGGGGATTCCCCCCCCCTCGCTATATATATATATACACTACATATATATATATATGCGTGTGTGTTTATGTGTATGTATATACACAGGATGGCTGTCTGGTCGTTCGGTTTGCGCGCTGGACTGTCGTTCGGATTTTTCGACGGTCGAGGGTTCAAACCCTGCCCGCTCCCATCCCCCGTCGTCCTGCGGGAGGTTTGGACTAGGAAGTAAACTATCTTCAACATCCGAATTATGTAAAACATTTTACAAACATTTTATATATTTAATCTTTATTACATTCTGACTCTTCATTCTTTCGGAAGACGTTTATTATACCCTATGATAATTTTTTCTTGGAGTAAGTGGAAAATTTGTAGACTCCCCGTCCTTACCAGTAATGGGGTCTGGCGGAGCCTTGCCGCCAAGCACTATTTCCGGTATTGAAAGCCTAAAAAATGCATAGTCTGAAGTATCTACAGTGCATTGTTCAAAACCTGTGCTATTCTTACTGACTTAGATCCTCCCGCGCCGTTTGGCTCATTGGGCGGCAAGCTGTTTCCACAAAAATCTGTCGATGGCAATGTCTGAAGCCTCTTCCCACCTGTTCTGAGGACCTCTATGAAAGTGTGGCGTGAAGTTGTACTAGGATGTTCCTGTTTGCGATTTCCTCGTAATGGCCTCCCTGTCATTACAACTCTTATTATGAGTAATTTTGTCGGAATACATATCCAGCAAACTTCATGCGACGCTCTGCCACAACCTTACCATGGGTTGACTCCCAGTTCGGCATAGCATTTCCTTGATTGAGACCCGATCTCTATAACTGACTCCTAAAATCCGTCTTAGCCATCTTTGTTAAGCCACATTTAGTGTATTTCAATTTAGGCAGATGGCTATCTACTGCACTTTATTAATGGAGCCCAGTTTTTATTTACTTATCCCGAGCGTACTTTTGTTAATTACAACAGTTTGCCAATCGTAAAATGCGGAAAAAATGTTTTACAAAGAACAAACTTAAAAGTTTCTGACCCGTCAAGATTTGGGATATATTTTTATCTCTTTTGTGGAGACCCTTTTTTTTGTGAAGTTCCAGAGGCTGTAGCCGGGCCTCAAATATGGACCTGGTGTTAGAACAGGAACAACTATTCGGACAGCTTTTAGAGTTTGGACAGGGACAGCTGTTAGCGTTTGGACAGGGACAGCTGTTAGCGTTTGGACAGGGGCAATTGTCAGCGCTTGGACAGGGGCAATTGTCAGCGTTTGGACAGGAACAGCTGTTAGCGTTTGGACAGGGACAGCTGTTAGCGTTTGGACAGGGGCAATAGTCAGCGTTTGGAGAGATTTTATTTTTCTGTTTAATGTCGTGGAAAAAAAAAGGCTGCGACGTTTATCAGTATTTATACCTCAGACTAAGGGATGTCAAATAGGCCATCCTGAGATGATTTCGAGCTAAATATCGGTATATCGCATACGGGTTTTTAGTCAAAATGATGGACTATCGTATTAAAATTGACTTAAAATTGGCTACTAATGCTCATTATGAAGCGAATTACCTGTTGGGACTAATTTTAGACTTCATGCAAATTTTTTGTTGAATGTGACGGTACCTGATTGGATTAGCAAATTTTGATTTAATCTGTGGCTTACCAGAGTGTTAGCTAGCAAAACATATTGCTTATGTCTTCAAATTATAGAAACATATTCATGACCTTCTCAAGAGGGCAATAGCTATTATTATTAGATGAATAGATTTATAAATAATCAAGATTTGCTTCCCTTTCACCCCACAGCCACCAAACAAATATACGTAATACAAAATACCGAAACAATACAAAACAATGTTTCTCAATGTTCATGAAGACATACATATTACGTTCATAAGATCTGCTCGGGTCGGAGGCACGGCTTGCAGTGGTAATCTATTACAATGTTATCACATGAAATAAAAACAAAATAACGCTGCTAATATCTTTCTCTATCACACAATTGACAAGGTAACTTTAATAAATTAAAGTGCAGAATAGATTACAAATTAAGCAATGTCTCCATCGCATGCATTGTCGAGTGAAACTCCATAATAAGATTTTAGACGAGTAGTCCTATATCTGTATTGAAATGTGCAGTAGTTTCCAGATCTGGCAGCTCTCCATATAATGTTGCTATTTGTTCTACAAGGGGGGGGGGGCAGTATCTCGTTGGGGGCTCTCGATAGAGCATTCAACTAATGACTTCGCAGAATTAAGCACATTTATTAGTTTGACTAGATTAACGCAACATTTTTAAGACGTCCCTGAGTCCACCCAATTCTGAAAGGTACCTGGCATTGGTTGGATGTGTTTACGTAAGCGCGTGAGTGTGTGTTATAGTCTCTATGTACATATTTGCAAATATCTATGTGTGTAAGAGTGTTTCATATGTGTTCTGTTCGCGACTCTTTGTATGTGTGCTTTATGCTGTATCATAGTTGGTATAAACGTAAAGGATCTGCAGTCAAAAAGTAAGCCTGTTGTTTTCTTGATGGACGCTAAAGTATGTGAACAGTATTTTATACTGGGGAAAAAACACTATTTAGCTATAGCCCACGCACAGCACATCCGGGAAAAATAAGACAGCCAATGCTCAGTTCCTGTTTTATATAACAGAGTTACTATAATATAGAGAGTAAAAACAATGTTATTGATATGGCAGCCAAAAAGGGATGTCCTTCAGTATGTGTACATTATATGGCAGCCAAAAAAAGGATGTCCTTCAGTATGTGTCCTTTATATGGCAGCCAGAAGGGATATCCATCAGTATGTGTCCTTCATATGGCAGCCAGAAGGGATGCCTTCAGTATATGTCCTTTTTACGACAGCCTAAAGGGCTGTCCATCAGTAAGTGTCCTTCATATGACAGCCAAAAGGGATGTCCATCTGTAAGTGTCCTTAATATGGCAGTCAGAAGGGATGTTCTTCAGTATGTGTACTTCATATGGCAGCCAGAAGAAATGTCCTTCAGTATGTGTACTTCATATGACAGCCAGAAGGGATGTCCTTCAGTATGTGTACTACATATGGCAGCCAGAAGGGATGTCCTTCAGTATGTGTACTACATAAGGCAGCCAGAAGGGATGTCCTTCAGTATGTGTACTACATAAGGCAGCCAGAACGGATGTCCTTCAGTATGTGTACTACATATGGCAGCCAGAAGGGATGTCCTTCAGTATGTGTACTACATAAGGCAGCCAGAAGGGATGTCCTTCAGTATGTGTACTACATAAGGCAGCCAGAAGGGATGTCCTTCAGTATGTGTACTACATAAGGCAGCCAGAAGGGATGTCCTTCTGTATGTGTACTACATATGGCAGCCAGAACGGATGTCCTTCAGTATGTGTACTACATATGGCAGCCAGAAGGGATGTCCTTCAGTATGTGTACTACATATGGCAGCCAGAAGGGATGTCCTTCAGTATGTGTACTACATAAGGCAGCCAGAAGGGATGTCCTTCAGTATGTGTACTACATAAGGCAGCCACAAGGGATGTCCTTCAGTATGTGTACTACATAAGGCAGCCACAAGGGATGTCCTTCAGTATGTGTACTACATAAGGCAGCCAGAAGGGATGTCCTTCAGTATGTGTACTACTTAAGGCAGCCAGAAGGGATGTCCTTCAGTATGTGTACTACATATGGCAGCCAGAAGGGATGTCCTTCAGTATGTGTACTACATAAGGCAGCCAGAAGGGATGTCCTTCAGTATGTGTACTACATAAGGCAGCCAGAAGGGATGTCCTTCAGTATGTGTACTACATATGGCAGCCAAAAAGGGATGTCCTTCAGTATGTGTACATTATATGGCATCCAAAAAAAGGATGTCCTTCAGTATGTGTCCTTTATATGGCAGCCAGAAGGGATATCCATCAGTATGTGTCCTTCATATGGCAGCCAGAAGGGATGCCTTCAGTATATGTCCTTTTTACGACAGCCTAAAGGGCTGTCCATCAGTAAGTGTCCTTCATATGACAGCCAAAAGGGATGTCCATCTGTAAGTGTCCTTAATATGGCAGTCAGAAGGGATGTTCTTCAGTATGTGTACTTCATATGGCAGCCAGAAGAAATGTCCTTCAGTATGTGTACTACATATGGCAGCCAGAAGGGATGTCCTTCAGTATGTGTACTACATAAGGCAGCCAGAAGGGATGTCCTTCAGTATGTGTACTACATAAGGCAGCCACAAGGGATGTCCTTCAGTATGTGTACTACATAAGGCAGCCACAAGGGATGTCCTTCAGTATGTGTACTACATAAGGCAGCCAGAAGGGATGTCCTTCAGTATGTGTACTACTTAAGGCAGCCAGAAGGGATGTCCTTCAGTATGTGTACTACATATGGCAGCCAGAAGGGATGTCCTTCAGTATGTGTACTACATAAGGCAGCCAGAAGGGATGTCCTTCAGTATGTGTACTACATAAGGCAGCCAGAAGGGATGTCCTTCAGTATGTGTACTACATATGGCAGCCAAAAAGGGATGTCCTTCAGTATGTGTACATTATATGGCATCCAAAAAAAGGATGTCCTTCAGTATGTGTCCTTTATATGGCAGCCAGAAGGGATATCCATCAGTATGTGTCCTTCATATGGCAGCCAGAAGGGATGCCTTCAGTATATGTCCTTTTTACGACAGCCTAAAGGGCTGTCCATCAGTAAGTGTCCTTCATATGACAGCCAAAAGGGATGTCCATCTGTAAGTGTCCTTAATATGGCAGTCAGAAGGGATGTTCTTCAGTATGTGTACTTCATATGGCAGCCAGAAGAAATGTCCTTCAGTATGTGTACTACATATGGCAGCCAGAAGGGATGTCCTTCAGTATGTGTACTACATATGGCAGCCAAAAAGGGATGTCCTTCAGTATGTGTACATTATATGGCATCCAAAAAAAGGATGTCCTTCAGTATGTGTCCTTTATATGGCAGCCAGAAGGGATATCCATCAGTATGTGTCCTTCATATGGCAGCCAGAAGGGATGCCTTCAGTATATGTCCTTTTTACGACAGCCTAAAGGGCTGTCCATCAGTAAGTGTCCTTCATATGACAGCCAAAAGGGATGTCCATCTGTAAGTGTCCTTAATATGGCAGTCAGAAGGGATGTTCTTCAGTATGTGTACTTCATATGGCAGCCAGAAGAAATGTCCTTCAGTATGTGTACTACATATGGCAGCCAGAAGGGATGTCCTTCAGTATGTGTACTACATATGGCAGCCAGAAGGGATGTCCTTCAGTATGTGTACTACATAAGGCAGCCAGAAGGGATGTCCTTCAGTATGTGTACTACATAAGGCAGCCAGAAGGGATGTCCTTCAGTATGTGTACTACATAAGGCAGCCAGAAGGGATGTCCTTCAGTATGTGTACTACATAAGGCAGCCAGAAGGGATGTCCTTCAGTATGTGTACTACATAAGGCAGCCAGAAGGGATGTCCTTCAGTATGTGTACTACATAAGGCAGCCAGAAGGGATGTCCTTCAGTATGTGTACTACATAAGGCAGCCAGAAGGGATGTCCAGAAATTGGCTTGTTATTAAAAGTGAGAACTAAATTATTTTGTCTCTTAGTTTTGTCGACCTTTTTTTTTTCAATCGGCCTGTTCATTTGGCTTGAACAAGATCTCTTTTTAATGCCAGGCCCGTTCATTTGGCTTGAACAAGATCTCTTTTTAATGCCAGGCCCGTTCATTTGGCTTGAACAAGAACTCTTTTCAATGCCAGGCCCGTTCATTTGATACCTTCCCATCGCTTTCTCTGTCTGCCTATTACTTTTTTACCCAGTACTGTTCCCTGTATGAAAGTCTTTTGCAAGTCCCAAGGATCTTGTGCTATGGGCATAAAGTGTAAGGTTATGTTTTTTTGACAGTGGTCAACAGGTCATCGTGAGTTTAGCTTTCTATTGTAATCCTGTTTGGCATCTCCAAACATGCATTCACACAAAAAAAAATAATCCTCGGAAGTCGCAAAACACTTTCTAGAAGGTACAGGAACGAAAGATTAAAGTATAGCAGAGGAAAATACACGAAGAGGATACCAAAAAACTGATAGAGCGCACCAATACAATATTGCGGTTATGGGCAGGAGGGAGGGCGAATGGTAATAAAGTATAATTCCACCAACTCAAACTTAAACTTGGTTTACACCATGCTGAATTAAAAAAAAAAAAAAAAAAAAAAAAGAAATGCTAACCAAGTTTAAATACTAAAAAACAAATTTAAAAGAAAAAAAAAAATTGTGTTGAACCTTTGTAATGTTTTAAATTAGAAAGGGGGAGGAGTGGATCAATCATGCCCCGGGCGCCTGTTATCCTTTCCATGATATTTGATTTTCTTTTTATTTTGCAGTGATAAATGTTCTCCTTTTCAACAGCTATCTTCTACCTCCCCTGTCCCTCCCTGTTACCCACCCCACTCTGCACGCCTCAGTTCTATCTCCAGGAAAACTTCACGCCTTTTCTCCCGCCTTTCTTCTCTCCTCTCACACACACACATGCACAGCCACACATGCACGCACAAACAGAGAGAGTGAGAGAGAGAGTGAGAGAGAGAGAGATAAAAACACACACAGATTTACGGTCCTTCGAATTTCTAATTCCTAATATTTTTCTGTTTCTTGTAATAAATTTTCATGACTTTGTTTCTTTTTCTTCACTATTCTTTACAAAGCTTTACTCACTCTGTCTGTCTGGTAGAAATTTTGTCCACGTTTTTTCTCCCACGTCCCATTCTTGGATCAAGTTGAACTTTGCACAATTATTCATCGCCCCTAACAAAACATGAATTAATATAAAAAAATTATATCAATCAGTTAATTAAGAAATGATAATTAATTCAATTTGTTTGATATCGAAAAATGCAACACATCTTACAGCATTGAGAGTGTCGCTGTAAATGTGGAGTTCTTCTCCTTATATAAATTGGTTTTTTTTTAGTTGTTTTTTTTAATATTTTGCTGGGGTTTTTTTTTTCATTACCTTACTTTGGAGGCGGGGTAAAGAAAAATTGTAAACGTAAACTTCCCTTTCAAACCTTGCGAGACCTTTAGAGCAGACGATGTAAAGGTCATCTGTTTCTGAGGGTGACATGTGGCCAGCCCAACGACCAACCGCCTTTACCTTTCCACAAATAATGTAACGGAAGGGAGGGGGCTTCTCCAAAAAAAAAAGGGGGGGGGGCCAAAGTACACCCGCCGGTGTAGGCCCCTACAATGACGAGACGGCTCTCTGTTGTATAATTTTCTTTCTTTTTTTTTTGTCCGACAACGTCTTGTAAAGTAGGTCAGGTCACTTCACGGAAATCTATTTTTAAACTTTAGGGAAAACAAAATCGCAACTGGAGATACGGTTGGGGGAGGGGGGGTGGAGCACACCAGAGTCCACACTTAAGATGTAGATCTGCGGTCACGCAACAAGAATTCGAAACGTGTTCTTTTCAAAAAATAAAATAGCTTAGGTCAAAGCCAACACAGACACATTGAGTCAACAATGAAGTGCAGTTCAAATGTCTTGCTGTTTTCATTTGTTCTCACTTGCAGGGGGGGAAAAAACCCGTCACCACACAGGAGCTAATCTTATGCAACTTTTTGGACAGATTCATGTAAAGTTGACAGCGATCAATAGTTTGGGAAATTAGCTGGACGTATTTTTAGGGAAATTTGGCGAAGCTTGTGTCGCCTTGGTCTCAGGTAAATCTAAAGACGGACTACTGTGATTTCAGAAAGTTTTACTACAATGGAGTGTAAATAAGACGACAGAACAAACACACATAAGCCAAACATTTAATGGTAAGCCATTAAGGTAGGTTTTATGTCACATAGGTCGAGAGTTTGTTGTTTTTTTCTTTTTAAAGTATTTCTTTGCAATAAAATAATTAATAATTGAAAAATACTTATAAAAACAAAAACGACAACAAAGGTTATTCAAGAGAGAGAAAGGAACAATGACGGGCATGTTTTTAAATACTGCATGATTTATCTCCCTTTTCTAGATATAAAAAATACCGCTAATGGATAAACACATTTTTTAAAAATTGATTCTTGTGTTGTCATCGACAATAAATAATTGTGTGAAGTTTCAGCTTGATCCAGGAATGAGAAGTGGGAGATATAACATCCACAGGATCTGTACCAGACGGACAGAGTGAGCTGATTAAAGCTTTTTAATTTAAAAAAAAGCTATTGCTGTGGCTGCCTGGCGTCTAGCATACTCTTTGGGGTGTCGTCACAATGCGTCCGAGCTCGAACCGTGCTCGCTGTCATCCCCCAGTCGTCTTGCATGAGGCGAGCATGTAAAAAATCTTTCAGGAAACTTGTATCTCAAATCTGAGGTAATCAATGTTTCTCCAGCGTCATATCAAAAAGCATCACTGAACCTCTTACAGATACGCCCCTACCCCACGAATAGCCTAAGCGCACTGAGGATGCGTTAAAAATTAAAGAATATATTACAGCTTCTGTAGCTATTGCAGTGGCGTAGCTAGGGGTTTGATGTCCGGGTGGGGGGTGTCTTTTCTTGACACGAGATAATGGCGCAATATTTAATATAAAAATAATGTTATGTAAAAACACATTTCGAACACTGATTTGGGGCGGCTCCCTCAAGTGGGTGCCCGCGGGATTCTCATATTTGGAAACCCTCCCCCCCCCCCCACCCTAGCTACGCCACTGAGCTATTGGCAGCGGCAAAACCTAACTTTCTATATTGTTTCTGTGTTTAGTGGACATTTTCATACATGGCAGGAAAAACTATAAATACCTAGCTTTTTTGTGTATCCGGTGTGTAGAAAATAAAGAGAAAGTAAATAAGCTAAGTTTTTTAAAAGGTTGTTTTTTTTTCACTGTTTAGCCCTGCAGAACAATTGTTTTAAACTATCCGTTTGTAGTGTAATGACTCAATAGCAAGACGCGTAGACGTTGGGTTTAATTGGGTATTTCCTTAGTGACGAGACACTTCCTTCAAAAAATAAGAATGGAAATAGGTTAGAGACGAAAGAAGGACGAAGAGACCGCTTGTAGTGAACTTTGTCGACGTGGGCTGTGCCCTTCTTTCTGTAATAAAGTTTTGTCTTTTGAAAAATCCGGATTATCTTATTTTATGCCAGCGGTTCTCAACCTTTTAAGCTCGGCGACCCCCTTTTTACAATCCCCCCCCCCCCCACTCTGCCGCGACCCCCCCACACACACACATTAAGCAATAGAAGAGTAGACAATAACAATCCATACTTTCGATGGTCATAAGCGATCCCTGGCAAATGGTCAATCGACCCCCCCCCCCCCAAAGAGGTCGCGACCCACAGGTTGAGAAGCCCTGCTCTATGCTATTTGTTCAGTTGTTTGGTTTGACCATTCAAGGGATCGCGGATATCAGGTCAAGTAAACAGTTTGTCCAACCACGTCTCCACTCAACAAGATGACCAAACATGCCAACAACAGCAGCACGATATAACATCAATATAGAGGAAACATTCAACTTTCACTCTACGACAGCGTTTCTCAAACTTTTGACCTACGTGTACCTCTTTTATAATTTTCGTAATGCTGAGTACCCCTCGCCCCCCCCCCACCCCTCACACTTTTAATTTATTTAAAGAGCATAATAAATGGGTATTAAAAAGAATCAGCTTAGTTAATGAGGCGCAACGCGTACCCCCCTCCAAGGTCTTCCTGTATCCCTGGGGGGGGGGGGGGACGCGTACCCCACTTTGGGAAACACTGCTCTATGATATAAGGTTTCTTTAAAAAGAAATAGGCAATAAAATAGCGGTAATAAAGGTGTGTTCAGACGAAGATCAAGTACCACGCATCGAGATATGGTTTAACTCTATCTCTCCGTAGTTATTTTCCTCGTTCAGAAGAAATTATTCATTTTTTCCCAGTTCTATTTCACTAGCCTGTTAGGGTTAAACCTCAATAACGTTTTTCTTTTAATCAGACAATGTTATAATTGTAATTGGTAGAGATAAATGTAAGCCCTTTTCATAAAAGACTATTCAAAGTTTGGGAACCCAAAAAATTAGGTTAATTAGATGGAGTTAAATCATCGATGGTATCGTAAATCCAGAGAGAAAGAGTTAAATTTATAGCTCTAATAATTTTGTTTTTTAGTTGGCAGGTGTGAAGTTCTGTTTAGTGTCCTTTACATTGTATAGGTTCTAGTGAAAATCCCCCAATCAAGATTACACAGGGAAAAGTAGAAACCAACTGAGTCTAACCGGACCATTCGCTATAGAAGGCCTTGACACTAACCATCAACGTCATGATATAAGGACAGCTTAGATCACTGATGCCCAACCTAATTCGACCGGCGGGTCATTTTCGTTTCGCGACACTCGTGTCGCGGGCCACATGACCGAAAAGGTAACAAAAAAAACGAACTAAATGAAATTGACCTGAAACAATTTGATTAGAAACCTGTGGCTTACTTAACCCTTTAAGTGCTGGGCTGTTTTACAATGAGTGCATACAAATGGAATTGAAATTCTAATGTTTGGAAGCTGATCTACCACACGCGCCTAAAGGGTTAATGGGATATTTGAAGTTGATTTTTGCTTTTACGCGTCGGGAAAATGGCTTCACGACTCTACTTAAAATGTGAATATCAATTATTATTGTCGCTGTTTTACCACCGTCTTATTTTCTAGTCTCTTTTTTTTTTTTTGGTAAATATTCCCATCGATCCTCCAATGTCTAGGTGTAGTTTAACAATCTTTTTATTCGAGGCTCAAAGCAAGAATGCCCTCCTATTTGTTTTATGATGCCGTTTAAAGGTTTATTTTTTTTTTTTAAACATCCACCGTTTCTTTACGAATCTCTCGGCTTATTATCATGTTCCACAAAAAAAGTAAGATACGTTCAATTTTCCAGGTAGATTCTACGTGAGTCCCACTTGTAGTTTCTTTAGCTATCCCATTTCATAAACTTACGCATGTTGAAAGCCATGGTATCAATCCATCAGAGAAAAAGTGAGGGCCCAACGTAGGTAAAGATACCAATTTTTTTTTTTTAGAGGGAGGATTTTTCTACACTTTGTGCCAATGGCTCGCTGTGCCGGATGGAACCCCGTTGCTGGCCGGACCTGGCCCGCGGGCCCTATTTTGGGCATCACTGACTTAGATAAAAAAAAAACTCGTTCCCTGGTCTTGCAGACATGTGAAGTAAGCTTAATGTCGTATGTGGGTGCGTGGTAGATGAGTGGTGAAGCGCTTGTTTTCTGAAATTAGAGGTCTAGGGTTCGAATCTTGGTGAAGATTTTATTTTGAACTTCGGTATGTTAAGGGCGCCCCTGAGTCCTCCAACTGTAATGGGTACCTGACATTAGTTGGGGAAAAGTAAAGCCGGTTGGTCGTTGTGCTGGCCACTCGACACCCTCGTTAACCCTGGGCCACAGAAACAAGTGACCTTTACATCCTCTGCCCCATAAACTTTACTTTTATAGAAAAAAATAATATGCAAAATGGCCATAGTTATATTAAATTTTAACTTCAATAAGCTATGGACTAAGCTTACTGCTGAGTATAGGCTCAACAGTAATAAACTACTACATCTTATTGGTTGCACTAAGATTATATGCTACTACTATTATTATAGGTATAAATGTAAATATAATTTATTTTTTTATTTATTTATCTTTATCTTAACATATTATTTGGCAGACGCTACACTCTGTTTCAATCACCGAAACCATGGCATCTACTTTCATCATTTACCTGGCCACCTTGTGGTCGTCTGCAGTCATTCTGGCAGGTAACAGTTTGTGTATTTCACTTTATTGATAAAATGGTGAAATAAAAACAGCAATTACAAAATTCAATGGACTCGAATAAGGTTGGTTGATAACTGAACCTTTGCACGAGTTCTCGAGATCTCTCTATTTATAAGCCATATCAACAGTCAGCTCTCGTTGCAAGGTAAATTTCTTATTCCATGTGCCAAGACAAAATTTTACAAATGCTCCTTCTTCCCTGGTGCCATTAGGACATGAAACGGGTTGCCTGAATCAGCCAGGAAAAAAAATAACATAGCAGATTTTAAGTCTTAATTTACAAGCAGGACTAGATTAAAACAGATGTCCATGTAGGACTTTGTTATCTTTGGGTGTGAATTTTTTCTTAATTTGTGTTTGAATCTATATTGCTATTCTTATAGTAGTAACTTTAAGTCGGACAACTGTAGTCGAATTGAAAATCATTTTGTTTGCACCAATAAAATTATCTTATCATCTTATCTTATTTTGAAAGAAAGTATTAACTTGAAAGATATGCTGGCACCTGAGCTGATCTTTAAAGCGTTTCCAGAGGGTACCTCTTCCACGCCCTCCTCTTTTAAGGTCCCAGACACGTCTAGCTGTGCCAACCTACATATCTTCTGCTGAAACAGCTTAATCCTCTGACATCCAAGAGCCAGGGCCAGCCTTACTAATTGCGGGGCCTTATTTTCTTAACAACAACTATTGATTAGACCAGTATATCAACCTTTATAACATACACAGAAAGAAGCGTAAACGCAATAGGCCCCAGTGGGTTAATTCAATACGTCTATCATTTCAGCTCATCCCTGCCTGTGGTCCCTTCTGGGGCATAGGCCACCAACCAGCTTCCTCCAGGCATCTTGGTTCTGGGTGTGTCTCTCCAACTGTCCCCACGTCTTGCCCATCTGCTGGGCATCTGCTTCCAGATCGCGGCGCCATGTATTCCTGGGCCGTCCCCTCTTCCTCTTTCCTTGGCGGGTTCCAGGTTAGGGCTTGCCTTGTTATGTTGGATGCAGGCTTGCGAAGGGGTGTGACCTATCCATCTCCAGCGTCTCTGAAGGATATCTACTTCAATGGGCTGCTGTTTTGTTCTTTGCCACAGTTCCTCATTCGATATCTTGTCTGGCTAGCGGATCGCAAGAATCTTCCTCAGGCAGAACTTGATGAATACCTGGATTTTTTTTACATGGGGATGATGGTGGTTCTCCAGGTCTCTGCTCTATAAAGTAGTATCGGCTTAACATTGATGTTAAAGAGCCTGATCTTGATGGTGGTGCTTTTTTCCCTAGATCCTCATGTGTTCTTCGGCTGACGGAAGGCTGCTCAAGCTTCACCAATGTGGGTTCTGACATCTGCGAGGTAGGTGAAGCTTTCCACCTCTTTCAGTGCCTCACCTTGGACTGTAATGGGTGTATTGTTGGATGCCTTTATCTTGAGCACCTTGCTCTTCCCTCTGTTTATAGTAATACGTACATCGTACCATACACTAAATATGTTAAAATTTCAAGTCGTACGTCTTTAAAAGCACGTGACAAGAGCTATGACTGATAGTGATAGGCCTATGTTAAATGAATTGCTGGGCCTCTGCCAGGCGTGTGAACCAATTCGGAGCAATCGGTCAAATCGGCCTAAGGTCGGCCCTGATACCAACTAACAAACTCCGTCGCAGGTTACGCCAGACAGACATTGTCTTCCTCGTGTTGAATGTCCTCTTTTTTGTCTTGATGTAACAGAGTCTGAGCCGGCCAGGTGTGTGGTGCAGTATGACAAGGAGTCACCATGCCTGCAGAAGACTATGTGTCCAGAGGATGGAATGGCGGTAATGGTTGACCACGTGATGGTCAGCGAAATGGTGAGTAGGATTATTTAAACATTAACCTTCCTGAGCATTGTGTGTTTGGACTTCTAGTATAAAATGTTTGTGAAATATTTACATGTTTCGGATATTCCTTCAAAGCTGAAGAAATGCTGTGCTAATGAAGGGAGTTGTTTTGTTGAAAAAAAATATTTTTACTAAAGGCTAGTATATTTATTTTAAGTGCATCTAATACACCCGTGAAAAGAACCCAGACATCTCCAGAATAATCTAAGTCAGCCATCAACAACAACAAGGGCAAGGCGTATCAAAGTATCAAGGATTCGCCTCGAGACCTATCACAATATCAAGGATTCGCCTCGAGACCTATCACAATATCAAGGATTCCCCTCGAGACCAATCACAATATCAAGGATTCGCCTCGAGACCTATCACAATATCAAGAAATCGCCTCAAGGCCTATCACAGTATCAATGATTCACCTCTTTTGTCACACAAAAAGTTGCAAAGGGACTATCATTAGACGTAAACTGTAACAGACAGGCATATTACTACTCTACATTCATGATCATGGTCAGGGCCGGTCCTAACAATTGCGGGGCCCTATGCGAAACGGATTGCGCGGGGCCCAGTGTTGGTAGAGATAAGGATATAAAGTAAAAATTTAGATTTTGTATTAGAAAATTAATTCGTCTTTGCATTTTATTCATTCTTTACTACGTACAGAACTTCTTTTCAAGCCTTGCGTGTAGCGAAGTCATACAGTCATACTATGTTTCCTCCATAGATCAAGCTCAATAGCAATAGCAAGGATTGCCAGATTGTTCAATCTACTATCGTGAATTGTTGTCCTCATGTAATTGAATGACACCCCAATAAGAAAATTGGTCTATTTTAAGGAAATTTGTATGCTTCCGGGAGATTTCCATGAGCCCGATGAATTTCAGGAGGCCACGGGAAACCCTGTAATATAAGTTATAATGGTTTAATTCAATAATATACACCTAGAATTAACGCGGGGCCTATGAACGTGTGGGCCCCAATGCGGCCGCATAGGTTGCAATGGCCTAAGAGCGGCCCTGATCATGGTTAGGTTTAGCTTGTCACTAAACTACGATTCAGATGAGAGATAGAAGTCTGAGAACCAACTGGAAAGGAGTGCTAGATGTTTTACTGCGTACGTTTCGTATTTCGTTCATTTCACATTTAACGCTCAGAGACAAGTCCAACGTAGTTCTAGTTTTCTGGCTCCTGTGTTTTGTATGACCAGATTTCAGTCTTGTTGACATTTCACCTGAGCGTTCAATATCGGCAGTTACTTTCTATAGTCATCAGAATATGAGTTTTCTCTGCTATCTTCACCCTCGAATTATTCTATCAAAGAAATAATCTCTATTTGAAATTTCTATCTTCATTTCTGAGTTTTGAGTTTTTGGCACAATTTAGGCCATGTCGTCTTCATTTCTAAAGCCATTTTGACATCCACAACTTCTAATAGCCACCAAGCGTTTCATGAGTGTCATTTATTTCTGAAGCGTTTACTGTTATACTGAAAAGTGTTTTCTAATCCTGAAAAGTGTCTTTTGTGTATAAGTGTCTTGTGTCTCTAAAGAGTGCCTTGAATGTCAGATTTTATACTGTTACGTATTTCTGAATCTTCTGGCTAAGTGTATTAGTAGGCACACAAATAAAAACACTGCAAAGAACTTGACGACTCAACTTTCAGTTTCATATAACTTTAATGACTATTAACTCTAACAGTTCGTTACTGTAACATGTAGCGTAGAAGACTGTAAAATATCTGTCAGTTTACAGTTAACTATACTTCGTTGCGATTCATCTCTTCACTTCGTTGCAATTCATCTCTTCACTTCGTTGCAATTCATCTCTTCTCAACTTGCATCGAGCCGTATTCCACAGAACAGACCAACGACACACTTCCCAGTGTCGCTCCAGGTCTCCCAAAGCTGAACCAAGTCGTACTCAAGTCTACCGAATCAGACCCGCACGTCTTACATCGACTGTATCGACTGTAACGGCTCAAGTCCACTGTAGTTCGCTGTATAGACTTTAACGACAGTAGTCCACTCCAGTTAACTCTACCCTAGTTAACTTGCATCGAGTCGTACACATTTCTCTTCCACTAGAGCCGCACACGTCTTACATCGTCTGTATCGACTGTAACGGCTCACTCACGACTCCATACGATTGACTTTCACATTAACTCTCATGCTTATATAGAGTCCCTAATCGCTCCTCCAAAGTTGCACAAACACTGCTAGTATCACATGAAACAACAAGTGAGGTAACGTCACATCCTGTCTTTGTTTATACGCGTAGATTCCAGAGAACACTCGCTTCTGTGTCATCTCGCCGGGGTCATACGTTGACCTCTACCTATCACTGTTCATTTGTAACAATACTTTGTCTGAAGAGTGCCCCGTGTGTATGAAAGTGTCATGTGTTTGAAGAGTGTCTTGTGTGTCAGGGTAAATATTATTGGAGTGTGTTTAGTGTGTGTAGAGAGTGACGTGTATTATTGAAGAATATCCCATTATCCTAAACGTTCTTTGTGCTAAGAGTAACACCAACTCTTTAACCTGTTCAACGAATTCCTTTTAACAGCTTAAGAAACTGAAAGTAAAGTACCCAATAGAGACATTGAGATCTACGGGGCATATTATGTAAAGATCAGGCACTCTCGTTCATCTCTGTTGTTATCATACACCCTATTCCTTAGCATGCATTCTGCTTATTCATTGCGCAGACAGGGTGTGCCAATGGCTACATAAGAACAGCTAACTCTTCCGATAGCGACCTGGACAAGGTCCTCGTCAACACCATCCGGCGGGAATGCAACGGGAAGAAGACCTGTGACCTGCAGGAGTCATTAAAGAACAGGTTTACAGTAAGATGTCATCTGACAAATTCTTTCGAGGCTGATGCGATAGACATTCGGCATTACTGTAGACCCTTTGGTAAGTAGTTACTAAAAATACATGTGTTGATTGGTATTTATATTGGGTAATATCTTCAGACAGCTGGTCTAACTTACCCTTCAGGAATGTATTTTTACTTTTTCATAAATCTTTTTTTTTTTGTAACAAATAAACTTATTAACTTAGTTTTTCATTTTGGAGGCGCGGTGGCTGAGTGGTAAAGCGCTTGGCTTTGAAACCAGGGGTCCTGGGTTTGAATCTCGGTGAAGACTGGGACTTTTGATTTCAGGATCCTTAGGGCGCCTCTGAGTCCACCCAGTGCTAATGCGTACATGACATTAGTTGGGGAAAAGTAAAGGCGTTGGTCGTTGTGCTGGCCACATGACATCCTCGTTAACCGTAGGCCACAAAAACAGATAACGTTTACATCATCTGCCTGAAGGTCTGAAAGGGGAACTTAGCTTTCAATTACTATTTTTTTTAAGTAAAACAACATATATATTTTGTAAAGTTTTGACTTTGTGAGTTGACCCACTTTCTTAGATCCGGAACTGCATATATATAATCACTTTTGTGGAGGCCCCGGGACAGTAGCCCCCACCTGCCCTGCCCACAAATCCTGCCCTGCCTAAAACCATCGGAAATATGGATTTGTTTTTCTAACGTGTAAAAGTTGACATTGTGCAAAGTTTTGTGTCCATTGGCAATTCATATGATTATTATTCGAATACTGATGTAGCTGACAACTTAATACAATCATTTCACTAGTCATTAATACTTTTTTTACAGTTAAAGTTTATGTCGATTAACGCTCTTGCAATCCCGCTATCCTAAGTATGATTTCTTTGGTGAAAACAGGTGGAAGACTTTAGTACGTCGCAACTTAACTGAAAAGCTATTTCGTTTATAATTAATGAAGTTTAGTAATAACTGTTATTGAGGTTAATCTTTTTCACTTTGGAACAACCCACGAAAATATATTTCAAACGAAAGAACGTTTAAGAATATGTGTTGTTTTTAATTACGCATCAGATGCTTCAATAGTTAAAGCAATCATCGAAAATCCCCAGTAGGTCATTTATATTGAAGTGATAGAATCAGAATCTATGAAGCCAAAAAAAAACTAAATAAAAACCCAACTGTAGCGTCATTTTGAAAGCAGACAGCCTAGGTTTGATTTTGTAGACAAAAGCACTTCGTGTTTTAGAGAAGGTTTGGTGTATAAATAATGACGATTTAAAAACTAGTTTACACTTTTCAAACCTCTTGAAACAAGTAGTATTGTTACTGGTTCCTTTTTTTTTTTTTTTTTTGGAAAAGTAAAGTATTCAATTTCTTTGAAAAATTCTACTGGTGCCTGTACAGATGGTGCTATAATCCTACTCGTGTGTCTGTCTGGATTTCGACGTTGAGAACTGAATGAGTCACTAAAAGTATTTGGAACTCACTTTAGGATTCATCACGATTATTATTGACGAAGACACTATCGCAAGAATGACAAGAAATATTGAGAAAAAAAAAATCCCACACTTCTGAATGAAACTTCAGCTTTGGCGCGCAAAATTCTACGAAAATTAAATCTAAATGCTGCCAACTTTATGTACTGTTTATGAGGAAAATATGAAAGAATATTTGCGCATGCTGGCAGACGACATTGCATCATGCTATTTAAATCTACCTGAGATACCGTTCACACTTGCCAGGTCGCACAGTCAAAGTTGAAGATGTTCCGGAGACATCACAGGATGACTGTATTTATTAAAAACGTTTAGGGTTAGGGTTTATTAAAAAAGTTAAAATAAGTTCTATTTAAAAATCTCAGTTACACAGTTCTGGATCAAGTGTTTGCAGCCACATCCCGAGTTGTCTCTGTTGCGCTTTTTTTTTCAATTTCCAATAATACATTTTAGTAACGCAGGGTTTTTCAGCCGGTTAGTTATCAAGTCTAAAGAAAAAAAAAAGACTTGATGCAGAAGATGATATTCTTGCAAAGAACGCCCTAAGAGTCCCCAATATGATGAAAAAGAAATAAGCTCCACCTTCGCATTGACGTTGGCATGTTAAATAACTTTTTTTTAGTAATATTGTTAATTATTGTCTACAACACTATCCTGTCTCCTGCATGCTTTTCAAATTCTCATCTAGTGAATACACAATTGAAAAGTAAATAAAATAATTGTAACTAATAAAGATTTCATTTACTTGTAATTTAATTAAAGCAAAAATATATATAAATTTTAAATGTTAATGTCCCCCTCTCAGACCTTGCGTCCTATAGGGCAGATGATGTAAAGGTCATCTGTTTCTCTGGCCCACGGTTAACGAGGGTGTCGTGTGGCTAGCAAAACGACCATGTGCCTCAACATTCCCCAATCAAATTCAGGTACATAAGTTAGGAAAAGGTAAAGTGGTTAGTCTTTGTGCTGGCCGATTGACACCCTCATTTAGGTTTTATTTTATCATAACTTAACATTATTATTCTGGGAACGGGGGGGGGGGGGGAGGAGTAGGGAGTGCGGGGAATTCCAATGAAAGTTTCGGTTCTAAATATAGATCTAGACTACAACTGTGAGTCACTAAAATTAGCCGGAGGAAACATCGTTGCAGGTTTGAAATAGATAAAATAGACAAAAAAGACGAGAAGACGGGACACATCATAGATAGGACACACCGTAGACAGGACACACCGTAGACAGGACACAACAAGAATGATCACACCATAGAGAGAACATTTAACAAGGCTGGACAAATAAAAGGTGGGACATATAATAAGAAAGAACACACCACATACAAGACAATGAACAAGACAGAACACACTATAGATAGAACACATAACAAGACCTGACACATCATTGACAGGACACACCATAGACCTGGCACATAACAAGGCAGAACACACCATAGACAGGACACATAACAAGACAAAATACATATAACAACTTAACAAGACTGAACTCATAACAAGACATATAACATTATAGGACATAAAACTACAGGACAAACAACAACGCTTAACTAGAATGCCGGGTCTTAGTTTGTTAAGTCGTACAAAGACCACAACGTATTGGTCGAGATAAATCTTTTCGTGGTCTAAATTTATTATCTAAATAGCGCCGAGTGCTACAATACGTGTTGAATGCATTAATCTGAACTTCGTGTTATCGCAAAAGAGGTGTGTATAACTGTGCATACTAATCTAGTTTTCGTCCCCGCTAAGGGAGGTAATGTTTGGGTTGTGGGTGACAGGCGCACTTTTTAAAATTTTAAAAGACGTGCCAAGCCGTGTGTTCTACATGCTAGGACTAGGTCATTAGGACGTGTACGTCTGCTAGTGTTGAGACTGAGGTCTGGACGTTCATTCCCTTATAAGACCAACTGAGATACGAAAGGTCATGAATGTCGGCATTTTTTTAAATGTTCAAACAAAACGAAGCTCGTAAATATGCATAGCTTTGCGGTACAAAATTGGAGTAATATTTCGTTTAAATTGGTAGCTAGTGCAATACCAGTATTGTACTAATATAGTACGCCTGTGCAGGGCCGGATTTAAGGGAAGGCAGACGGGACTGCTGCTTCCGGGATCCGCAAGAAAGTGGCCTCCACAGAAGAGATAAACATATTACAAAATTTCAACGAGTCAGAAACTTAAAAAAAATAAATTCTTCCATTTTTTTTTCGCATTTATACCAGCATCCCTTTTACTATATTACGGCTGGCAATATTAAGAAGTGTCCGCTTGTAACACGCTCGAATATGTAAATGCAGCCAAAGAATTACAGGCTACCAAGAGCCTTACACTTCAGAACAACTAAAAAAAATATACCCTTTTTTAGCATGAATACTCATAAAATATAAACATGTTATTAGATATAAGTATAAGTATTATTTATAAGGGGCGCATATAGGGATATTTATCAACTCTTTCTCTCCTAATTAACGATACCATCGTTGATTTGATCCCATTAAATTAAATTAATTGTTGGTTTTAAAAACTTTAATTTTTGTTATATATAAATAGAGCATGCACTCTCATTTAATTCTATGCCAAAAGCAATGTTTTCTGATTTCAAACAAAAATGTTATTAAAGTTTAATCATAACAGGGTAGAATGTACAAATGTGAAAAATGACCAATTCAGTCAGAACATGGAAAATAATTACGCAGAGAAAGAGTTAAAGCTTTCGAAAATGTGTAGCGGCCTCCACAAAAGATTTTTGGCCCCCAGACCTTCGCATTATTGTCTTATTTCTTTATTTTCTATCTTATAGGAATCAACCATACGACAGTCTATGACATAGGATCGAACCAAAATCTTAACGTCAAAGACCACACATTCTATCTGGTACTGGACTCTCCTTCAATGGATACAAACAGGACTTGCATTATCAGCGGTGACCGGACTGGTTTCAATTTTCGGTTACTGCACGTGGACATGAAAACACCCAGCTACTGCAGATTTCAAAATGACCGCACGTGTTCAGAAATTTTGTCTATTGTCGGCGATGGGAAAAGACTTGTAACGTATACTCATAAAACGTAAGACATTTTATAAGATAAGATAAGATAAGATAAGATAGACTTTTGTTGGTCGGATCGAGTGCTAAATTTACCTAAAGGCAACATAAGCTATAGATAACGGTTCACGCTTCTTGGAGGGCTCCATAAAATGGTTACAAAGCTATTTTGAATCATTTTGAAGAGCAAGGGAATCAAGCTATATATAAAACACTTTTGCATCCACATCTCTCTCAATACTGGAATATTTCTTTCTTTTTTTTTCGATATCCAAAATAAATAATTTAATACCACTATTTAATTAATTGATTTGTTAATTGTTGGACTGATTCATGAAATGTTTGGAACAATGAATAATTGGGCAAAGTTTCAACTTGATCCAAGAAGAAAAGTGGGAGAAATGGCGTGTCCCAAGTTTGTACCAGACACAGACACCCAATGCCTCCAAGATTGTCCATAAGACCCTCCATTATATACGTGCGCTTGGTATGGCACGATTTGGGATTCATTATTTGTTTCGGGAATAAGGGAAGTTTTTTACTTAGCAACGATGACGTGAGGTTTTTATAAAAAGACAGAAGGATATAGAAGTCGATAAAAAAAAAGACGCTCTCTTCGTCTTTGTAGGAATAAGTATTTTTTACGAACGTAGCTGACATTCGATGGTTCCCTTCATTGACTATCTATATTGATTGTTTCGACCTTTCGCCGGTGTTACTGAATTAGTTTGGAGTGTTTCCTCCTGTTCGTTGTTTGTATTCGACACCGCGGAAGAGCCTTAACAGCTGAAACACGCTTTGTACACATTTGTACGCATTTCCTTACATCCCTAAGAGCTTAAGTCGAAATGTGTTCCTGATTGATCCTTACAAATTGGAGTTAATTAAAGTTAATTACTTTAAAGTCAGTATTCTTTAAATAGACAGTTGTCTATCAAAAGCTTCATTGTATTGGAGATTCTCACGATTAATGTTCATCACAGTATTGTCTTTTACGTTGTACATTGTTTATTATCTAATGGTTATGTTTGCTGCCTTCAACTTTTGTTATTTATTATTACAATACCTCTATTCAATTCGTAACTTCGAGGTAACTTCAAAAACTTAACACCTTGGTGGGTAAACGTGATTCTTGATTGACTTAGGAATTTGACAGTTGATGTCTATCGTTGGAAAAATGAGTTTCTAGCTCATTGGCCACACTGAGTAACACCATTTGTAAAATCATTAATTTTAGAGACACTTCAGGACAGAAGAATAAAAAGTAAAGTAGCTATAATACATAAAACTCTGACCCATAACTTAGAAATAGAAAAACAAAACCTAATAAAATACTCAGACACAAAGATAAAGGTTCATTTCTTATTCCATACGCTAGGACTAATTTGTACAATTGCTCCTTCTTTCCTAGTGCCATTAGATAATGCCTGAATCAGCCAGTAAAACTAATAACTTAGCAGAGTTTAAATCATTGATTAACATGCATGACTAGATCGACTCATTACATGCATAATACGCAATTATCTTCTTTTTTGAAGTAACGTCTGTGTCACATACACTTTGTCTATATTTAGCCCAAGGTTGTCGGCTAGATTTCAGCTGGCTCGGGAAATTCCAAGTCTACAGAAACCTTTTTATTTGAATAAATGTGATTGGTTAGAAATATTAATTATTGTACGATAATCTGTATTTTATTGGTCAATTGATTAACCAGTCGACAAGAATAGATTAGTCACGTGGTTAACGCCCAATGATCTGAAAGCTTGGAGATATTACCGCCAGTGTCGAGCGGAACGTGTTAGAGAGAAGATGTACTAAAGTCTCGTGTTGGAACTCAAAGAAAGATGACATGATCATATTATTGTTTAGATCATTTAAACTAGTAGAAATTTAATTTGTGTTTTATTCTATCACAGTATATCATTGTAATTATTTGTGAATAGCTTTTCCAAGTTCTGAATTAAAGTATTTGTATTTGAAGTTGAGGAGAAGTTTCTTCATTGAATTTAATAATAACATTCTTAGATCGTATTATCGACTAGCAACTTCTAGATGATCCTCTTATCAACTGGCAATTTCTAGATGATCATCTTATCAACTAGCAATCTAAATGATCATCTTATCAACTGACGATTTCTAAATCCTCGGCAACCACGATCATTGATAGTGCAATATAGATCAAGATAGTCTTCAACGTGAAGCACCATTGATGATCGTGACGGTCTGTCATATATAAGATAAGATAAGAAAATAGACCTTGACCACAGGGAGAAAAAAAAGCTTAACTTAAACACACAGAGGGTGAAGCCGGAAAAAGTCTCAAAACGCTGGAAGAGACCGTGGGTGTGTATTAAGGATGTCAGACATACAATGAGTTTCAAAGAATAAGTAAAATGCTGCAGTTTTTCTTTTTTCTTAAATATATATATATATATAATTCTGTGCTATTTTTGAATGGCATCGGGCTGTTGGCTTACAATACAAAATGAAGAATTAAAAAAAAAATAATTTTTAAAACAAATAAAAAGTACCCACTATATTCTGAAAACTTGTGCTATGAAATATTAGCCACTTCACTTCTGAATACGCTGATGACTTTTGTTGATTGTTGGTTTAATGGTTTGTTGTTGTTTTTTTCTTGTCACAGCCAGCCGGTAGTACTGGAATCTTACAAAGTCAATGAAACAGTCAACTTGCATGTTACGAGTGGTCCTGGGCTGTTGTGGATAGAGATGACAGGTGAGTTTTTTTTGTCTTCTTTACCATGGAAAACAATACAAAATACATGTGGGTACAAATGTCGACATTTTGTCTCTCTCTTTTCTCTCTCCCTTTTCTCTCTCTTTTCTCTCTACCTTTTCTCTCTCTTTTCTCTCTCTTTTCTCTCTCTTTTCTCTCTCCCTTTTCTCTCTCTTTTCTCTCTCTTTTCTCTCTCCCTTTTCTCTCTCTTTTCTCTCTACCTTTTCTCTCTCTTTTCTCTCTCTTTCTCTCTCTCTTTTCTCTCTCTTTTCTCTCTCTTTTCTCTCTCTTTTCTCTCTCCCTTTTCTCTCTCTTTTCTCTCTACCTTTTCTCTCTCTTTTCTCTCCTCTTTTCTCTCTCTTTTCTCTCTCTTTTCTCTCTACCTTTTCCCTCTCTTTTCTCTCTCTTTTCTCTCTCTCTTTTCTCTCTCTTTTCTCTCTACCTTTTCCCTCTCTTTTCTCTCTCTTTTCTCTCTCTCTTTTCTCTCTCTTTTCTCTCTACCTTTTCCCTCTCTTTTCTCTCTCTTTTCTCTCTCCCTTTTCTCTCTCTTTTCTCTCTACCTTTTCCCTCTCTTTTCTCTCTCTTTTTCTCTCTCTTTTCTCTCTACCTTTTCCCTCTCTTTTCTCTCTCTCTTTTCTCTCTCTTTTCTCTCTCTCTTTTCTCTCTCTTTTTTCTCTCTTTTCTCTCTACCTTTTCTCTCTCTTTTCTCTCTCTTTTTTCTCTCTCTTTTCTCTTCTCTTTTCTCTCTACCTTTTCTCTCTCTTTTCTCTCTCTTTTCTCTCTCTTTTCCCTCTCTTTTCTCTCTCTTTTCTCTCTACCTTTTTCTCTCTCTTTTCTCTCTCTACCTTTTCTCTCTCTTTTCTCTCTCTTTTCTCTCTCTTTTCCCTCTCTTTTCTCTCTCTTTTCTCTCTACCTTTTCCCTCTCTTTTCTCTCTCTTTTCTCTCTCTTTTCTCTCTACCTTTTTCTCTCTCTTTTCCCTCTCTTTTCTCTCTCTTTTCTCTCTACCTTTTCCCTCTCTTTTCTCTCTCTTTTCTCTCTCTTTTCTCTCTCTACCTTTTCTCTCTCTTACTTTCTCTTCTCTCTCGACATCGATATTTTATAAATTGATCTTTCCTAAGTTTACTTGTTCATGGCCCATCTTTAGCCGGATATAGTTTTATATTAATGTATGCTTGTGTACAACAAGGAATCCAGAGTTCAGTGTTTCTGACCTGTGAAGGGGCCAGCAGAGAGGAATCGACGACCACGGCCACCACCACCACAACAACAACACCAAGTAAGCGTATGAATGTCACTTATATATGTCCGCTTTTGTGATTTACAAATTCAGCTTGCAAAGAGTGTAACCTGCTGTCTAGGAGGGCACGGTTCTCGAAAACGGCTATTATCGACTTTCCTAGAAATTTGACAGTTGATGTATATCTTTGGGAAAAAGAATACTATCTAGCTGGCCACACTGTGGAGACTCTAGTTTAACCGTTGTCATTCTTTGATATTTTATCTTTTGAAATTAAATTTGGTCTTGACTCTTGAAGATCTTTAGCTTGTACTGACACGTCATCAGGTATTTCCGCAAATAGGCCTAATTAATTAAAGATTTAAATAAGTGAATGTCCAGGAACATTTTGCGCACCGTTTTCTAAGTGCAGATCCAAAGGCCCATCATTAGAATATTACAAAGTTTAGTAGATTTATATATTCGCTTAGCCAGGAATTTTTTTTTTTAAGGTGGAGGGGGGGATGGGGCGGGGCAAAAAATGTTCTTTTAAAAAAAAAAAAAAAAAACTAACAATCATTAGTTATTAAGACTGAAATAATCACTCTCTTTTTCTTTGTTTCTATACCTCTCTGTGCCTCTCTGTACCGCTCTGTGTCTCTCTATACCTCTCTATGCTTCTCTTTACCTCTCTGTACCTCTCTATACCTCTCTGAGCCTTTCATCATCATCATCATCATCATCCTTTCTTTTTATCTTTTGCTCGTTGTCTCTATTAGTTTTTCTCTCGCACTTCCATTTACACTTGCTTTGTTTTGTCTCTTTGTTTTTTTTCTCTCTCTCTTTCTCTCTCTCTCTCTCTGTCTCTCTATATCTCTCTGTCTCTCTCTGTCTCTCTTTGTCTCTCTGTCTCCCTGTCTCTGTCTGTCTCTCTCTGTCTCTCTTTGTCTCCCTGTCTCTCTCTGTCTTTCTTTGTCTCTCTGTCTTTCTCTGTCTCCCTGTCTCTCTCTGTCCGTCTCTGTTTGTCTCTCTGTCTCTTTGTCTCCCTGTCTCTCTCTGTCTGTCTCTCCATGTCTCCCTCTCTCTCTGTCTCCCTGTCTCTCTTTGTCTCTCTTCTCTGTCTGTCTCCCTGTCTCTGCCTGCCTCTCTCTGTCTCCCTGTCTCTCTCTCTGTTCCTCTTCGTCCTGCCATTTTTATTTTTTTTTAAATGTCATCAAATATTGTCAATGTCTTAGCCACGACAACACCTACCACTCCAGTGGTGACCACCAACACACCGTTAAGTGACATTACTACATCCACAACAACGACCTCAAATGCAACAATGATAAAGCCCTGTGGTGAGTAGTTTTTATTTTAAACTTCTGCTACATTTCCTGCCCAAGTTATTTCCCATTGTTTATTTATAAATCGTTGCACATTCACCCCTCTACTGGTTGAATATTGATAAAGGGAGAGCAGTACAGAAATAAATGCT
Organism: Biomphalaria pfeifferi; assembly: GCA_030265305.1. NCBI lineage: Eukaryota > Metazoa > Mollusca > Gastropoda > Planorbidae > Biomphalaria > Biomphalaria pfeifferi. The sequence goes on from JASAOG010000052.1 coordinate 2,390,177, forward strand.
GTACTAATTTTGTCATTTCTACCTCCCCTTTCACAATTATTAATTATTAAAAATACGTGGATATTGTAAATATTTTCTCAGTATCATTACATTCTATATTTGGGAGAGTAAGCCTCGTCATTGGTTAATATGCATGACTAAATGCATGACGCGTAGGGCGTAGTCATCTTCTTTTTTGATTTAACGTCTGTATCGTATAAGATAACTGGAAGTGGGGATGAAACATTTTGAAGCTGTCCAGGCCTGAGCAAGGTATTATAGCACAGGGCAGGACAGGCCACTGTCCTGTTGGCTCATATTTCTCACGGCTATGGCCCAATTTTGATTCACGGTGCCCCCGCTGCGGGGAAGAAGAGAAAAACCGTGTCTCATATTCTGTTTGACTGCCCCAGACTTGCTGATCTCCGTCTCGACACGTTTGGGAAACCCAAAATTCTCGACCTGTATGGTGACATGTATGCACTACGCAAGACAGCAGGGTTTCTGTCCAGGGCAATAGCAATAGAGGATTTAAACCTCTCGAGCCTTTACTCCTATAGAGTCTGATGGTGATGATAATGGGAGTTATGGTTCTTACTTCTTCGTCAATAAATGTCCATGGTGATTGGCATGCGGGTGACATGTCCAAGCCAACGTAGTCTTTTTTCTTTGTAAATAGAGCAGAGGTGCTGTGCTGATTGGTCCAAGTTCAAAACTTCAAGAGTTGAGAAAAGATGACACCAGAAGATAAAAGTTATGCGTCGCAAGCAGGGTGTGAAAAAAAAACAACTGTTCGATATTTACTCTTGCTAGATGTATATTGAACTGAGCTCACTATAATATATAGCGTAAAACAGTTCTAGCCATTACAGATAAGCTTTTTTCTTGTCGTGGTCAATTAGCCAGAGAAAAATATCCTTTTTTTTTTGGTCTTTTCTACTTCCTATCAGCGGCGAACTGGTTCTATGGGCAAATGTCCGGTGGGCCGTATCCCTTTGGTCGGTAGGGCCAGTGAAAGGGCCGCATGGATACTACAAAGACTCAAAGGAGCACTTAGAGCGTCTTGATTTACATATGCTACACTGCATTAGGTATTCTAATCTAACGCATTTTCCAAAATAATGTAATAGCTTACATCCGTGTAGGCTTATAGGTTTTATTCCTTATAGTAAAGAGGCCTACATTATATTCGATTTACAAGCAACATAATGCCTATATTTCTTATAAATTTCACGTTGGTGTGAATATATCCTGATGAATCCATAAAAAGACCAAAAGGGGCCGATGTGCATATAGATGCCCGGGCCTATTTAGACTATCAGTCCGCCCCTGCTTCCTATTGTTTTAAAGTTGTATATTTTAATTATTTTTTTTTTGTTGTTGTTTTTATTTTAATTGTAAATTAAAAGACTGTTAGAGCAATTAATTCATTAAGTCACTATAAATGTGTTGTGTATTGTGTCCAACAGATGGGCTACATCCAAGTGTTCTGACATTGATTATTCTGGTTACTGTCATTGCTGCTGGACTCTTCATATCACTGGGATTCAATATTTTCTACGTACGGAAATCCCATAGACTCAGGTAAAGAGACATTTGATCAAGTAGTGATACGGAGTACTTACGTTACTTTACGTGTAATGTTTCTATTTAAAAAGTGTATCCATCCATCCCAGTGGCGCAACAGCCCATGGAGGGCTCTGGCCTGCTTCAACACATCCTTCCATTCAGATCTCTCCTGCTGAACCTTTCGTCTCCACGCCCTAACCCCAAGCAGATCTGCTTCCACATCATCAATCCATCGTATTCGTGGTCTGACTTTGGGTCGCCTGCCTTTTGTTGTTGTTTTTTGCCTGTATACGGTTTTCTATCCTCTGTTATTTGACATTCTTTTCAAGGTGACCTGCCCAACCGTAGTCTGTTCTTTTTTTTTATTTCGGTCACTATTGGTGGGTCTTCCTACAATTGATATATCTCATGTTTTAGTGCGGTGTATCCACTGCACAGCATGAGCGTAGATTTTAATGTTAAACCATCACCTGCCCCAGCGTAACCAAGGAGGGCGTTGAGATTAAACTTCCACTTCTGAGGGTTTTTTTCACGTTTAAAAACCCCCTGTCTAATATGAAACAATACTTTTAAAAAACCCTCCAGAAAGTTTTAAGGTTAAACTCTATTCAGAGGTATTTACTTGAATTCATCACACTAGTGACTTTAAAGGTTAAAACCCCCTCTTCAATATAAAACTAAAGCCAACTGCGGTCACCTAATTCTGTGATTGGGTTATGAATACTTTGTATGTATATCTACAGAGTCTTAGCTAATGACAACATGTACAGCTACCCTGAACAACGAGACTGCGGCTCCTACACATATAGTGGATTAGACGACGAAGCACGTAAGTTATTCGGCCATTAGCTAAGTCTAAACTATTTTGGATATGAGGTCGCCACTGACTCGCCAAGCCTAGTCTTATATGCATTAGTTTTTTGCTACGTTGAGACCGAGTATACAAGTGCTGAGGCCCCTATATTATTGCTAAGACATGTCTCAAGTGCGTACAATATGAGGCTTCTCCTTACTTGCTAAGTCATGTCTATAGTGGAATAGAGGATAAAGTACATTATTTATTCTTCCTCTGCTGCTTAGCTAAGGCTGAAGGGCAGGTTAAACTAAGGAAAACATAATTATTTTTCAAAATTATCTCAATTGAGCTTTTACGTTAATTAGAAACTGTATCCAATTCTGAATAATAATCTGTAATTTGTTTTTAGAAAAAATATTAATAAATATTTTAAATATTTAAAATAAAACATGAGTAATGTTTGCTTTTGCCTCATTAAATATGCATAGACAGTGTCTAATTTTCAAAATACTATAACTTTTTTTCTAATTATCCGATTTTAAAATTTTTTTCACTGTTACAGTTCTTTTTTTAAAACAAGATACATTTTTTTAAAGCCTTATTTTAGTTAAAAGCTTCAATTTTATTGGTTGAAATTAAATAGATTCTTATATTATCTCTCTATCCAACCAATCAGAACGTTTCTTACAAAGCCTCTTTGGCAGCCATTTTGTTTACTATTTTTACCCACGTTTCTTGGTGTTCTGTGACAGTTTATTTCTCTACATTATATTACTCTTGTATTCATTCAAGTGTGTTTTAGTTTATTGTAATTAATATTATTTAAAAATAACAATGCCTAGACCACGCAAAGATCGTCCTAAGAAAAGGAAATTCCATGGTAATAGGTTTTTTACAAAGCTTAGTCTAGATCTAGATGATCATGATACTGAAATTAAGTCTAGATCTAGCGAGACTGAAGTCAGTGAAATTCAACCTGTTTCTGAGGACATATTAGAGCTAGATCCAGTAAATCCTGATGCTACTAACACTGGAAATGTTCCTGAAAGTAGTTCATTTATTAAATTAAATGATAGTGTTCAACAGGACAACATTTATTTGGATGATATGACTGGATACCGCATGTTTGATGTTCAAATTTTATTGTGTTTTGTGAATCAATTTCCTTGCTCTAATTGTGAAAAGCATTGTGGTTTTCAAGCTACTGAAAGAAACACTGGACTTAACTGTACTATATCCTTTGTGTGCCTGGATTGCAAACATGTTTTCATGCTTCAAAGTTCTAAGGAAAATATAAATTTAAGGTTTCAACTGTCTATGTTTTCCATTGGATGCCATTATGAACAAGGTAACAAATTTCTAGCGAATATGAACATGCCACCACCGGTAAGCATTACAAGAAGCAATTATTTTAGAAATAAAATATTAGAAGCCACTAAGACAGTTGCTACAAAATGCAAAGAAGCAGCTGCAGAAGAATTCAAATCTTCTCAGCCATCATCGGATGTCACTGTGTCGTGTGATGGAACATGGCAGAGGCGTGGTTTCGTGTCAAAAAATGGAGTTGCAACTGTACTTTCCGTTAATCCTGGAGGTGCTCCTAAAGTAATAGACACATTTACCAGCAGTAACTATTGTGATAAATGTTGCAAAAGCAAAAAGAAACTTACTCCTGAAAAGTTTGTAGCTTGGAAAGCAAACCACGCAGCTGAATGTGACGCTAATCACACAGGCTCTTCTGGTGCGATGGAATCACAAGGGATCCTACAAACTTTCCGACGTTCACAGATGTACGGCTTAAACTATACAGGCTATTTGGGAGATGGTGACTCAAAAAGCTATAAAACTGTTGCAGATGCAGATCCACCAATATACCCCAGTAAGACGATTGAAAAGTTGGAATGCTGCGGTCATGTACAGAAAAGAATGGGACGTCGACTTATGGACCTAAAGAATTCTAACAAAGGAAAAGTTTTTAAAGAAGATGGCAAACACTACAAAGGGATGGGAGGAGTAAAAAGGCTTACTCAAGCAACAATTCTAAGAATCCAGGGCCATTATGGTGGTGCCATTAGAAATAATACCAACAACCTTCTACAGATGAAAAAGGCAATTTGGGCAATTTGGAAACACAGGTGTGGAGACCACAGTGATTGTGGCCATTGGTGTCCAAAAGAACAAAACATAGCAGTGGCAAACAAAAATAAACTTCCCAAATATATTACTGATGCTATGAAACCAATATTTGAAGAGTTAACATCAGATGCACTGTTGCAAAAGTGTTTACATGGTGGCACGCAAAATGCTAACGAGTCGTTCCATAATTTAATATGGAAAAGATGCCCCAAAAACCAATTTGTTGGAAGAAAAAGGCTTGAGATAGCTGTTCATGATGCAACAATTGTATATAATGATGGGGAACTTGGACGAAGGCAGATATTTCCACTTTTGGGATTACAATTCGGATATTATGCTGAAACATCATTTCGCGCCGCGGACAAGAAAAGAATTTTGTCATCCTTAAATGCAAAAAATATATCAAAAATGATATCCAGGTGTAAAAAAAACATTCATTCAAATGCAGAGGATGCTAGGGATGAAGAATATTTACCAGGAGGCTTTTAATTGTAAGTTTTTGTTTTTATTATTCATAGATATTGTGGTTTTTCTTGATTTTCTCAAAATCTGCTTTTTCAAAATGTTTTGGTTGGTTTTGTCAACTTTCCACAAAAACTATGCTAGCTAGAGCTTTGAAATTTGGAAGTTTTGTTCTATGTCCATATTGAATCAAAACATGCTACCAGAATTACAATCTATTTAGTAGTTTTAAAGTTATGGTCTCAATACTTACCCCTACCCCAACCAGTTTCGACAGTTTTATGGTTACCACACAAAAAAATTCATTTAAAAAAAGTGTTCTCTCTGATTGTAATAATTGTAGTTCAATATGATTGGAATAACATGCTGAAGACACTGTGCAAATTTCATTTGAAAATATTTATTAGATACTAAAATATCTTGACATGTGTGTTCATGTATTTTTTTTAGTTTTTTGACTATTTTACCCTGTTTTTGTGAAAAATTTCACTTTTTTAAGTTGGTTTTTTTTTGTAAATATTTTTTTCACTATTAAATGATCCATCCAAACATATAGACACTTAAATAGTGACAGATTTGTTGATATTTCAATTTGGGGGTTATGAGTCCTCCACTGACTAGTCTTAAATGCATTAGTTGTATATACTTACTTGATCAAGAACATAAGTGTTGAGGCCTTTATTTGATTGCTAACTGCATAAAATATGAGGCTTCTATTTACTTTCTAAGTCATGTCTTAAGTACATAAAAATATGAGGCTTCTTCTTAATTGCTTAGACATATCTTGATTACTAAAAATATAAGACTACAAGTTACTTACATTTTGAGGTCTCTAATTAAAAATGCATGTCTTAAGTACTCAAACTTTGAGACCTCTTCTAACTAGGTGGCCCTAATTGCTTGCAAAGTCGTGTCTTAGGTAGCCTCTTATGTAGCCTCTTATCCTCTCATGTCACGTTTTTTTTTTTAAGAAGCAATGATAAATTGTTATCTTTTGATCTTCAATTAAAGGAAAGGATTCGATCATCTCTCTATTTGTGTCCTCAGCCCCAACACCTGCCCGCAATGATGAAGTATATCTGGAAATTAAAGACTATTACACCACTGAGTATCTGGATGTCGAGCACAAGGAATACAACATACTGCAGGACGCTGGTCACAACTCGCTTCAATCTGTGACAGACAATGCCGATTACTAGGCATGGTAGCAGCGAGATGGCAAGGACTACCACGTGACACTGGCCAACCGTTACACCGTGTGACAGATAACGCCAACTACTAACACTGCTTAGCACCAGAGTTTGAACCTTGAGGAACCAATGATAACTAAAGCATGAACGCTCGTTCGACTCCGTGACATTTATTAACAGATGCCCAGGAAACGTTTTGAGTTGACGGACATGCAACTGCAGGACACTTCTTGCTCTCTCCAGTCCATCGAAGAGAATTCAAACTAGCCATACCAGTGATCAGAGGTGTGATGGCTGAGTGGTAAAGCGCTTGGGTTCCGAACCAGGTGGGGGAGTCCTGGGTTCGAATCTTGGTGAAGACTGATTTTTAATTTCGGGATCTATAGCCCCTCTGAGTCCACCCAGCTCTCAAGGATACCTTACCTTAGTTTGGTAAAATTGAAGGAGTTTGTTCGTTGTGCTGGCCACATGACACCCTTGTGAGCCACTGAAACAGATGGCATTTACATCATATAGTCCATAGATCGCAACTTTACTTTACTTTTCCCAGTAATGATTGGCTTCAATTCTTTGAATGAAAGAAAGTTTGCTGTTTTCATTCCAGAAAATATATTGCAAAGAGACAAAGTTTGAGTCCGAAAATTCAGAAAGATTGTACTTTTCATGTGAATCAAAGACCAACTTTTAGCATACACATTCTGACACATCGAAAGACAAGTCTCTTGTGCACTGCACTGGAGATATAATCCAAGAAGCTTAAAAGAATGCAAAATACCCTTTGTTCGAGATGTAATTACAATGAATGGAGTAAATCAATAACACATCACACGCCTGCTGTCAATACTTACTGAACAAAAGTACTATCCCTCTCAAGTTAACAAAGTAGCATCCGGGTGTGTAAAATTATGATATTGTAAAAGTAAAGAATACAGCAGAGCAATCTCAGCAACGTTTTAGACGTTTTACGTACCATGGATAAAATAAAATAATGGACTAGCTAGTCAAAAGCATTTGGTTTCTGAGGAATGTTTGCTTGTGTCTTCACAGCCTATCGCTTGACTTGACTTGGACGACTGAGACATACAACCAATGAATGAAATATAGATCAAGATTTTGGTAATAAACTAATTATTACTGAAATGTAGCATGTTTGAAAATTTTCGAATTTCGGGATCTTTAGGGCTCCTCTTAGTTCACCCAGCTCTAGTGGGTACCTGACATTAGTTGGGGAAAAGTAAAGGCGGTTGGTAATTGTGCTGGCCACATGACACCCCCGTTAACAGCGGGCCATAAAAAAAAAGATGACCTTTACATCATCTGCCCTATAGATCGCAAGGTCTGAAAGGAGAACTTGACTTTTTTCTATAGAGAAATCCGCAAGCTTATTTCACCGCTTGAAGGTTTAGCAATGGAAAAAAAATGTTTTTTTGGCCACTTGATAGGTTAGCCATGGAAAACAAATTGTGGTGCAGCCTTAGTTTGGAATTATAATTTTGAAGCTTGTGGGCTTAAATCGTCATTGCCAGGTTGGCTATCAAAAGTATTGAATGTGAAATTCAGCCGCTCCATCTCTCACTACTTTATTACAAACGATTCTTAAATCTTGGTCTACTGTCTCTTCACACAGGCCTCAGCTTTGTGTATTTTCTATTCAATACCAACTTTTGCAACTCTTTTCACTAACAACTCTTTATAACAAATGTTGTTGATAGAATTAACCATTTCTCTCCGTAATTATTTACCACATTCTGGTGGAATCAACGCTGGTATCTTATCTTATCTTATATAATACAGACGTTACTTCAAAAAAGAAGATGATTACGTCCTACGCGTCATGCATTTAGTCATGCATATTAACCAATGACTTAAATTCTGCCAAGTCACTGGTTTTTCTGGCTAGCTCAGGCAACCCATTCCATGCTCTAATAGCACTAGGGAAGAAGGAGTATTTGTAAAAATTTGACCTAGCATATCGTCAGTTAGGAGAGAAAGACAACAATAAATGTGAAAACAACACATTGTATTTTTGTTATTCAACATTCCACTTGACTTTTGTTGTTGCAGTGTATTGTTGTATATTTATAATATTTGTTTCCTTACTAATTACCTACCATTTTGTTTTAAATTGTGATGTCTAAAAATGCGCTTATTTTTATCAAGTTATTACAAATGAAACAAATGTATATTATTTTTATTTGTTTATGTGATGTTAACGTATATAAGGTCAATGATGACTTACTATTTTGTCACGTGGCATGTGCTACGGACTGTCGTCAAGATAGTTATGAGTCCTGTCTTTGGACATCCTATACTGTCCAGCACTACCATTGGTTGAGAACTAAGCTATAGTTTTAAAGAAACGCATGAAACTTTACAAGTCAATACCACTTTATTTTTTATCTCAAGAAAGGTGGCCACAAATCTCAAGAAATTTGTCCAAAGATCTCAAGAAATTTGTCCAAAGATCTCAAGAAACGTGATCAGAGATCTCAACAATAGTTATGGCCAGATAGTTAAAGAAAGTTGGCCACAGATCTCAAGAAATTTGTCCAAAGATCTTAAGAAACGTGATCAGAGATCTCAACAATAGTTATGGCCAGTTAGTTAAAGAAAGTTGGCCACAGATCTCAAGAAAGGTGGCCACAAATCTCAAAATGTGTCCAAAGATATCAAGAAACGTGATCAGAGATCTCAACAATAGTTATGGCCAGATAGTTAGATTTTAGATCTAGTCAGACTTAGACTTTAATTAAGGCTTTAGATCTACTAATCATCTATTAATACTACTAATAATAACTAATAGTAATATTCTACATAGTTAGTTAAACACATAAATATATTGATCTAGAATTAGATATGGATCATTGTAAATTAGCTTTCACTTTAGACTTAGACTTAACTTAGGCCGTCTTTGGCATTTTTAACCTTAAACTAGATTTAGACTAGACCTTTAAAAACTAAAATAAACAACAGTATCATGAAATTGCTCTGGCTATTTATCCTAATAATTACTAAATACACACTTGCTGAACACAGAACTAGATCTACCTCAGTCAACACTAAACTTAAAAAGGAAAAAATAGTCATAATCAATCATCGCACTTTAGATCAATGCAACTTCAAAAATAACCTAACATACACATCCATAACATTAAAGAAGATTACCCATCACAAATGGAAGTTCTCAATCAGACACAGTAGAAATAAATACCTATCACTGTTAATATTAATAGCAGGAGATGTAGAGTCGAATCCAGGGCCTAGATCTAAAGATAGATGCAACATCTGCAAAAAAGTATGCACCATGAAACAGAAAGCCATTCAATGTGACACCTGCGATGAATGGTACCATGCATCATGTCTTCATATGAATACACTTCTGTATTATGCCTTAGGCAACAAAGATGCATCATGGCACTGTGTACCGTGTGGGTTACCTCAGTTTACATCAGGACTGTTTGATTCCTTTGATGCGGACACTTCTAACCCATACAACATCCTAAACACCATCCCAAAACAAACTCACCAACCACTGGACAGATCCACTCCTGTTAAACCTAAATCTACTAAAATTAATACAACAGCCTCACTAAACAAACCTACTAAAGAAGTAATACCTTAAAACCTTAGTAATAAATTTTCAAAGCATTAGGACTTGGAAATTTTATTAGAATGTGAGAAACCAGACATAATTGCAGGAACAGAAACTTGGCTACATCCTGAAATTTATAATGCAGAAATGTTCAATAGTAATTATGAAATTTTTAGAAAAGATAGGGCTGATAATCATAGAGGAGTTCTTTTAGCAATAAAATCACTCTTATAACAGAAGACATTACCTTACCTAAGTCAAAAAAATAGAATCTACATTTGTAAAATTAATACCACCTCACCCTAATAATAGGCAGCATTTACAGACCACCAAATTCTACTTTAGAATACATGCAGGAACTATGTAATCAGATTACTACACTTAATGAGACAAATAAAAATGCAGTTTTTTTTAAATTATGGGTGATTTCAACCTACCTGATATAAATTGGAAAACACTAACCATAGATAAACACCAAAACCTTAAGGACATAAATGAGCTTTTCATAGAAACTTTACACAACCTAAGTTTAGATCAAATCATTAAAAAGCCAACTAGATTAAACAACACATTAGATCTCTTCTTAACCAACAGACCTGGATTAGTAGTTGATTATGATATTATCCCTGGTCTATCAGACCATGAGATCCTAAAAATACACAGTCAGATAAAAGCAGTAGCCAATAAAAAAACAAAAAGAAAAATCTTACTCTGGAATAAATCTAACCTAACCTAAATACATCAAGCTGCATTAAACTTTCAACAAACATTCTTATTAGAAAAAGACATTAACCAACCAGTCGATGACCTCTGGAATTTCATTAAAACCCATCTTAAAAGCATTATAGAAAATCATTTACCAACTACATACACATTGAACAAAATAAATAAATGCTGGTTTAATAATAGACTAAAGAAGCTTTGTAAACAGAAGGAAAACCTATATAGAAAATTTAAAGAAACCAAGACAGAAAAAGTTTACAAAAAGAATATAAAAATTAAACACCTACCCCAAAAAGTAAGCAGACAGCTGCAGAGTGAATACATAAACAATGTAATATCTAAAGATAACAAAAACCTATGGTCATACATTAAGTCTAAGAAATGGAAACAACAGGCATAGCGCTATTAAAAGATGAACATAACATAATACATAATGATAATGAAACTAAAGCAAACATCCTAAACAAATACTTTGCATCAGCATTCTCAGCCCCAGGAGACAAAGACATATTTCTTAATTTGAACCAAGTAGACAACATAGAAAATTTAGTAGTACAAGAAAATGGAATTCAAAAACTATTAGCCAACACCAGACCAAATAAAGCGTCTGGACCTGATGGTCATCCAGCTAGATTACTCAAAGAACTAAGCAATGAGCTAGCCCCAGTGTTTAAAATACTCTTTCAGGCATCGCTTAACCAGGGCAGAGTACCAAAGGCCTGGCTAGCTCAGGCAACCCATTCCATGCTCTAATAGCACTAGGGAAGAAGGAGTATTTGTACAAATTTATCCTAGCATATAGGACGAGGAGTGTGTCTTTATCTTTGTGTCTTTCAGAGTATTTTATTAGATTTTGTTTTTGTATTTGAAGATTATGGTTCAGTGTATTATGCATAATTGCTACTTTACTTTTGAGTCTTCTGTCCTGAAGGCTTTCTAAATTTAGTGATTTTACTATAGGTGTTACTCTAGTCAAATGTGAATATTCATTTGTTATGAATCTCACTGCTCTATTTTGTGTATGTTCCAGTTTCTTAATGTTTTCTTGAGTTGAGGGGTCCAAAACGGAGGATGCATATTCTATTATTGGCCTAACCAATATTTCAGGAGGAGGAGTCCGCCACATATGAGATATATGTAGAAAAGCGTACTAAAAGGAGGAAGGGATGTAACATTAAAACAATAATTCATTCTTATGTACACAATAAAAGTTGTGCCCCCTTAAAACAGAATGACTGATCTCCTAAATCTCTGTTAACGAACTTCTAAAGTCCCTGAGGACTGGCAAAAAAGAGTGATTGTAAAGCTTCCAAAAAAGGACAACTTGGCAGACTGCAACAACTAGAGGGGCATCACTCTCCTCTCTGTCCCAGACAAAGTTTTCAGCACTGTTTTGTTGAGACGGCTTCAACAGTCTGTAGATGAGAGGCTCAGAGAAGAACAAGCAGGCTACCGAAGAGGCAGATCATGTGCAGAGATGATCTTCGTTCTACGAAATATCATAGAACAAAGTCTCGAGTACCAACAACGGCTAACGATGAGTTTCGTAGACTTTAAGAAAGCGCTTGATAGTGTCCACCGCGAATCACTATGGAAAATAGTTAGAGAATACGGCATCCCAGAAAAATTCATCCTACGACATATATAAAGTCAATCTAGTTGCTGCATTATAACAGAACAAGGAACAACAGAGTTTTCAGCATCGAGACAGGTGTGAGACAGTGGTGTATCTTATCTCCCTTCCTCTTCCTCCTAGCCATAGACTACATAATGAGGAGAGCAATGAACTAGACTGTCTTCGGTAGTCCATGGCGTGAACGAAACCGAATGACGGACTTGGACTTAACACTACTTTGGGCTACAAATAAATGCATACAAGAAATGACGGAGAGCCTAGATAGAGAGACACCCAAAATTTGCCTCCGCATAAACTTGGATAAGACTAAAATTTGCGAGTGGGATATAAGGCAAAGGGTGCCTTTGCCCCTTCTCCTGTTAGTGAAAATAGTTCCACCGGACTCAATATCTGAGCCACACGTGAAGGCAAGGAATTGGACAGGTTGTCGGAGGCTATTTGAGACGCATGCTATTAAGAAGCATTTTATAGGTAGTGGAGTGCTTACATCCATTACCACTTCCGGCATTGACAACCTTGCGGAACTTATGTATTTGTTTTTAAAACTACTAAACATGTAATAATGGAAGCGGAACTCTAAACTATTTACAATTAACGAAACTTAAAGCCATACAAGGCTAAGTTATATTTCAGAAGGAGCACTCTACAAATAAGATATATGTAGAAAAGCGTACGAAAAGGAGAAAGGGATGTAACTCACATTAAAACAATCATTCATTCTTATGCATACTATAAAAGTTGCGCCCCCTTAAAAAGCAATGACATAATAAAGAAAACAATTCTTCGAGTTAAGGTTGGGAAAAGATTTTGGTAAACAGATGACCTAGATCAGGATTTCCCAGACCTTTTCCTTAACGGAACACTTCGCTTGTTCAGAGTATTTCAGAACATTTTTCTTTTTTTTTTTAGAGAGATTAATTCACGCTGTGGCCTACCAGTCAAACATTCCAGTAGTTCATGGAACACCCATTCAGGCCTCGTGGAACACTCATTCGGGCCCCGCGGAACACCCATTCAGGCCTCGTGGAACACCCATTCAGGCCTCGTGGAACACCCATTCAGGCCTCGTGGAACATCCATTCAGGCCTCGTGGAAAACCAGAGTTCCGCAGAACACAGTTTGGGAAACACTGACCTAGATAAAGGCTTGCTCGAGAAAAAAACTGCAAGAAAGACCCCCTCGCCCTCCCCGCTAGTGACCACACAATAACATTACCCCAAGGGGGCTAGAAAATAAAAAAAAGACCAATTAAGAATGCGCAGTTTCTTTATGGTCATTCGCAGCTTCCTGGCATAGTCCAAAAACTACTTAACTAATTATGCCCAGGGCTGAATTGATTAGACTCCATCACGAACAATGGTGACTGGTGACGCCAAACAAGATGTATGGGACAAGTCTCGGCGTGTAACGTGTATACGGGACTTGTTGCTCGGTAAACAATGATTGTGCTTTGTGACATTGTCATTAGCAATTGTCGACAGTCTACAGCAATTTAATTTTTAAAAACAGTGATGAAAAGTTGCAGTAACAAATACTAAACAAGTACCGCAATTGAGTAAATGAAGTTCTATATTTTCGCTGTTTAATAATGTTTTTATGTTGTTTTAAGAAGGTTTATGTAATACGATTCAAGCAAAGCCAAGGCTTCATATTGGACATACCCTGGCAGGTCTACATGTGACGGGGCAACGAGCTATTGGTCTAAACTGACCACATGTTGCCAGGTATGTGTTCATGCCTTCACCATCAACGTTGAGGCACCACGCAAGATCTGTTGACCGACTTTCTCCATTCCTCTCTGTCTTTTGCCTTGACTAGAACACCTTTCCATCGTTTTCTCTGTCTGCCTCTTCTACTTTGTACTGGTACTGTTCCCTGAAAGAAGGTCTTTTTGAGCACTGGGGACTTGGCTATAGAGATTTAGTCACCGTTAGTTCCAATCGCTGTATTAATACTGTTTCTAATTTCTTCGATTGTTAAGGCCTACTATAGCGATGCCCCCTTTCAGTCGTAATGTGACTATGATCTATCTCAGCGGTTCTCAACCTTTTATGCTCGCCGATCCCTTTTACAACCCCCCCCCCCCCACTCTGCCGCGACCCCCTCCCCCCATACACACATACAGCAATAGAAGAGTAGACAATAACAATCCACATTTCCGATGGTCTTAGGCGACCCCTGGCAAATAGACAATAACAATCCACATTTCCGATGGTCTTAGGCGACCCCTGGCCAATCGTCAATCGACCCCCAAGGGGATCGCGACCCACAGGATGAGAACCCCTAATCTATCTGGTAGAGGATTTCTTCTAGTGCTTATAGAGTGCTGGGTTGCACAAGTATTCACATCAAATGAGAAAATATCACCTGAGTTTTTAAAGGAGCAAGTATTTTAAAAAAACAAAAACAAAAGAAAACGTATATCTATGTACTCACTTTGCCTGTCTGGTAAAAATTTTAAAAAACGTTATTTCTCCCACACCCATTCTGGCATCAAATGGAAACTTTACACAATTATTTACTGTACCTAGTAGAATACGAATTTAAAAAAATATGTTACCTATTGTTCCATGATTTACTGGTAATTATTTTGTTTGATATCAAAAATGGAATTCAATCCTTCAGTATTAAGAGATCTTTATTTCTTCCACACAATTATTTATTGTACCAAACGGAACACGAATAAAAAAAATGTTTAACCTATTAGTTCATTAATTTCTGGTCATTGATTAATCATTTGTTTTATATCAAAAAGGGAATTTAATCCTTCAGTATTAAGTGATATTTATTTCTAGCACACCCATTCTTGTATCAAGTTGAAAATTGACACAAATATTACTATAGCTAACAAGTAAAAAAAATTTTTTTTTAATAAACCAGTTAGTGAATTATATATTGATAATTAATTATTTTGTATGATATCGAAAAGAGAAATGCATTGTACATTATATAGTTGTTATATAGATATAGTTGTTATATAGATATAGTTGTTATATAGATATAGTTGTTATATAGATATAGTTGTTATATAGATATAGTTGTTATATAGATATAGTTGTTATATAGATATAGTTGTTATATAGATATAGTTGTTATATAGATATAGTTGTTATATAGATATAGTTGTTATATAGATATAGTTGTTATATAGATATAGTTGTTATATAGATATAGTTGTTATATAGATATAGTTGTTATATAGATATAGTTGTTATATAGATATAGTTGTTATATAGATATAGTTGTTATATAGATATAGTTGTTAGTGTGAATTTTTCCCCCTTAGATAAGCTTTGTTTATTTTGTTTTTGTTAACTATTTTGAGATTTAGCTTGTTCCATTCTAGAAGGCGCGGTGGCTGAGAGGTAAAGCGCTTGGCTTATGAACCGCGGGTCCGGATTTGAATTATGGTGAAGACGGATTTTTTTTTATTTCGATATCTGTAGGGCGCCTCTGAATCCATCCAACCTCTATGGCTACCTGTCATTAGATTGGAAAAGTAAAGGCGGTTGTAAAGGCAACGTGACACCCTTTTTAAACGTTGTCAAGACCGCACTACAAACAACGATGTCCTTGGGGACGAAGTTATGGACAGTATCGGGGGACTTCTTATAGTCCGACAGTTACGCTGGGCAGGGCACGTATCCCGTATGGGGAGATGAACGTATGCCAAAAGCAGTCTGTGCCTCACGGAAACGCTTTCAAGAACAGCTTAGGCGCAAACTTCCTTTAGCTCAAGGGTTCTCAACCTGTGGGTCGCGACCCATTTGGGGGGGGGTCGATTGAAGATTTACCAGGGGTCGCCTAAGATTATCGAAAATATGGATTGTTTTTGTCTATTCTTCTATTGCTGTGTGTTTGAGGGTGGGGGCGGGGTCGCGGCAAAGGGAGGAATTGTAAAATGGGGTCGCCGAGCTTAAAAGGTTGAGAACCGCTGCAGCTGACAGAAGAGAGCACCTGGTTGCATGCGGCTTCAGAACGAGACAGTCGGAAGTTACTTAACAACGACCTCGGGATACACATTTTGAGACCAAAAGAAAATCCTCTGCCGTGGACAGACGTAGACTGCGAAAATAAAATTGAAATCGAAAAGTGGCGGACAATGGTTATGTCTACGTTGGATGTGGCAAAATATGAAGGTCACAATGGGGGCTGCGGTGCCACTGGAAATACTGCATTCCCCATTAATCTTCGCCTTGTTTTTATAATAATGTTATAGATCTATTTATAGATAAAAAAATATACAAGATTGATGGGTACTTCATCAATTAATTATACTTAATACTTTATCCTTGTTAGCAAAAAAAAAAAAAAAAAAAAAGCTTTTGGAATAAACAAAATTAGTTTTATTCAGCAGGTAATCAACCAATTAGTTATTATGTTTGCTTATTATAAGCTAAATTTCATTACTACTTTTTATAATGATAAATTCATAATGCACGAAACAAAATTCCTTCAGATGTTATGGACTCTAGTTAAACTACAATTTAGTAATAATTTATCGACTAAAAAAAATAAATGGCGAGTAAATTTGAGAGTTAAGAAAATTAAAAAAAATATTTTACAAACTAAATTTCATAATAACGTCTGAGGTTTAGTAAGACTATCTGGCACTCCTCCCCGTTTTTATCACATCGTACAGATCCGCATGAAGTTTCCTTTCACCTCCTAGAGCAGGGATTATCAACCTTTGGATCGCGACCCCTTTGGGGTTCGATTGACGATTTGCCGGGGAACGCCTAAGACCATCGAAAAAATGAATTGTTTTTGTCTATTCTTTTGTTGCTGTGTGTGTGTGCGGGAGGAGGGGTCGCTGCAGAGTGGGGGATTGTAAAAAGGGGTCGCCGAGCTTTAAAGGTTGAGAACCGCTGTCCTAGACGCTCACTTAGAATTGCCAGATTTCGCAGCCTGAGGAACGCTATTCGCGAAAACCGCAATCTTTCTATCAAACCTTAGCAACTTATTTTCGTGTTTCCCCAGAAGGCCATAGCTTATATAGAAAGCATGAATAAAATGTAGCACAAATTTGGTATTTTTTTTAAAGCATATTTTTCCTTTTTGCCTAACACTACATATTTTTAATATGCCTCAGTTCCGCTTCCTTATAGACGCGGTCTAAATAAAAACAAAAACAAAAACTTAATAGCATTAAAAAGATAGATATAGAGTCTTTTTTTTTTCAACAGTAAGAAAGAGATAGCAAGGAATAATACTTTTGTAACACTATAATTTTTTTTAAAATCCTGATAGCATTAAAAAGATAAATCTTGATCTATTGTCAATTCGCTTCATTCAAAGGGGGTGAAATAGGCTATTACAATATATAAAACAAAATTCTTTTTCTTTTTTTTTTATAGAACAAAATACCATAATAAATGTAGAAAGTGAAACAGGAATGAGGCTTTCTTAAGGCCCATTTTTTAAATCTAGGCCTTTCGAAATATAATATATATTAAATTGAAAAGCGAAGAAAAGTCAGGAGTGTAGGCCTACTATGCTTGTAAAATGTTTTATAAAATGTTTTACATGTTTCGGGTGTTCCTTCAGAGTTGAAGATAGTTTACTTCCTAGTCCAAACCTCCCGCAGGACGACGGGGGGATGGGAGCGGGCAGGATTTGAGCCCTCGAGCATCGATAAATCCGAACGACAGTCCAGCGCGCAAACCGCACGACCAGGTGTTAAAAAAATTAAAACTTTAAGACTCAATCTATTTGCAGACTTTTTTGTATAAAAACAAAATATGAAAGTCTCTACTTAGGAATGAAATTATATTATACTATTTACTTTGTGAGCGTTTGGTAATATAATATAGAGTACTTGATTAACCCTTAACGTGCTGAGCTGTTTTACAATGAATGCATAAACAATGGAGGCTAACTACCACACGCGCCTTAAGGGTTAATAGACAATTGTGATCTCGAAAGAAAATATACCCAAAGTTATTTGTCCTTGAAAAAAAAATTGTGCGCCTCCCCCTCCGTCAGAACTACATGAGGGGGACGGGCGCGCCCCACAGTTGAAGAAACTTGCGCCTCTAAATCCCTTAACCCAGGGGTTCTCAACCTGTGGTCGCGACCCCTTGAGGGGACGATTAACGATTTGTCAGTGGTCGCCTAAGACCATCGAAAATATGGATTGTATTTAGTGCATTCTTCTATTGCTGTGTATGTTATAGGGGGGGGGGGGTCGCGGCAGAGTGGGGGATAGTAAAAAGGGGTAGCCAAGTTTAAAAGGTTGAGAACCGCTGCCTTAACCTATCCCTAACCGTAAGAAGGAGCCACGGGAAATACTGCACTCTTTATTAATCTGCGGATTCAAAGACAAGTCTTATTATCATTATGAAACCAAATAAGCTGGAGGATCATTTGAGGAGACTATGCCACCCTGATTAAAAAACAAAAAAGATGATGGTTTGAAAAACTTTCGAATACTCAATGATAAAGTTCAGAATAGACTCACACAATTGTTATCCACATCATATAGAGAAGATGATGGTTTGTGATGGTCTTACAATATCTCTATACTTATAATCAAAATAAGGAAAACCTCATACTATAGGCAAAACATTGATTTTACTAGCCATTAAAGAAGTTTTACTAACACATACAGAAACCTACATATATCATTAAAAGAATTTTACATTTCTAAGGTAAAGAGCTGTGATAAGGTGGAACAGTAAAAGCTTAGAGCTTAAAATGTAACTTTTTATTGTTAATCAATTTTTCAAAATGAAATACTACTTAAACAGGGGGTCTACCGAAAACTGAAAAACATGGCTAGGGGTCTACGAGACTAAAGATTTGGAATCACTGATCTAAAACGATGGCACAGAAGAATTTCGCGCATTGCTTGTGGCCGAACGTGGGTGTTTGGAGAGTAGGTGAATCAAATATTAGGGATAATGATTAAGGAATATCCCAGTGGATAAGTGTATAGGTCATGTTATCCATTCTGATCTAGACGTCACAACTTTCGCGTGGTCATTGAGTTATAACCATAATCCTAGAGTTCGCCAACACCTCAAGTCATTATTCAAATCACCCGGTGAATATGTTCGCGACACTACCACATAAAAACCAACCTGACGACGACCTGACCACGAGGACGAATCAAAGCTCTATTGTCCTGGGCCGGCACGCAACCACTTAGGTTTTGTTTTTCAAATATTTGTTTTGTCTGAGACTGTAAGCGTGATTAAAATGGGAGAAACTGATTCAAATATATGAAGGAAAACTTGAGGTAATATATTCTTTCTATTTATTTCCTAATTTATAATTAAATAATCAAGTAAAATGTTTAATTAGTACAAATAAGATTATATTATCTGATAATAGGCGTTATTTAAAAGAAAATTGTTTACTTATCCTGGCTATTCAGGCAATGTGTCCCATGCTCTAATGACACCAGGGAAGAATAAGTTAGTACTTCTGCAATTTTGTCAAAGAAAGTGGCATAAAGAAATAACTATCTTTTTCAGTATTTGTAAGTGAAAGTATAATCTGAATTTAAAAACAAATTATTAGGTTTGTGTTATGTAAATTATGGTGTAATATTCTTATATAATATTGCTACTTTACTTTTTTTTTTCCACCTGTCCTGAAGTGTCTCTAATTTAGTCATTTTATCCAATCGTAAATATTTAATTGTAATAAACCTCACAGCTCTAGTTTCCGTCTGTTCCAGTTTCGTAATGTATTCTCTAGTTGACAGGTCCCAAACAACTGATGCAAATTGGTCTAACCAAGTTTAAATAGCATTGCAATGAGCATGGAATGGGCTGCCTGAATCAGCCAGAAAATCAACGACTTGGCAGACCTTAAGTCACCGATGATCAGATTAACACTTGAAACGCGTTGGACGTAATTTACTTTCTCTTTTGAAGTAACCTCTGTCATTTATAATAAGAATAATAAGATTTAGTTTACTTGTTGTTGTTTTCTTGTATACCTATCTTAGCTTATATAATACAGACGTTACTTCAAAAAAGAATATGATTACGCGTTATGCATCTATTCATGCATGTTAACCAATGATTTAAATTCTGCCAAGTCACTGGTTTACTTGGCTAGCTCAGGCAACCCATTCCATGCTCTGATAGCACTTTGTTTGATTGTTTAATAAAGTCGTCGGTATAAGTAGTAAGTGGATCTAGATCTATATTGTTCAATAATTTTAGGATCTAGGTCTACATATTTTTCCGCATCTCTTACAGCATAGCAGACAAAGTCACATAGTCACAAAGTCACATAGTCATAAAATCTTATAGTCACAAAGTCACATAGTCACAAAGTCACATAGTCACAAAGTTACAAAGTCACACAGTCACAAAGTCACATAGTCACAAAGCCAATCGCTCTACCACTCAGCCACCATGCATTCTTGTGTAGATAAATCTACTTTACTATGTTTCAATTGCTTATATGTTTGACACTCATCTGATTACAATGAGAATAATTAATGCAGCTACACCTAGTGGTGACTTTCAATGAGAATAATTAATGCAGCGACACCTAAAGGTAACATTTGACGCTCGCGTGTATTTCCCGCCTTCTTGCATGAAAAGTTCTTTTGTTCAGAGAGGAGATAATCTCAAAATCTCGACATTTAATTCCGACAATGTACGAATTCAAAAGAAAAAAAAAGCTAGTGAAATCAATACCTACTTAGGGGTTCAACAGATCAATAAGGTCAACTCCAGATAGAGGTCATAGTTATGAAATCACGTCACTCTTCTTTGTGTTTTAACTTTTTTTTAAGCGGCCACTCGAGAGGGGGGGGGGGATAGCCGATATACGTTTTGTTTTGTCTGTCCGTCCGTCCGTCCGTCCCGTTTAAGTCCCAGAAATTTTTAAAGAAAATGAAAAACATCGATCAAAACAAGACTATGGCTTGAATATTTATGGTCCATTTAGTGATGGGAGACACCAAACTCAATAGTTTATAAATAAATATATCAATAAAATACAGTTGGATCCTTTCATTGGAGATGGGCATACACGGAGGCAAATCCAAAAAATAGCTTTTTGGTGTATCCGGTGTATTGATATCAGAAAGACAACAAGGTACACTACATTCAAGAAGAACATTATTGTCAACCTTATTGACCTGTTTAAAACTGTTTTAGATTAGTTATGTCTATTTAACTCTCGTGTTTATGGTTATTATGTTATCACAGCGCCCTGAGCCTACATTTTGTTTGTTAACAGCGCTCTATAAATTAAATTAGTATTATTATTATTAAAGTATAGGGAAGTATTGATAGGCGGATTAGGCTCCTATTTTTTTTTTAAATAGTTTTTTGCTCTTTTCGAAACTGTACAATCAAATCTCTAAGCACTTTCGGTAATATCGCAAAAAAAAAAAAAGGGTATTTAGTTGGCTACAGAGATATTTCAATATGGCGTCCTTAACATTTTTTATTTTTGAGTATTTTTGTTTCATGTCACCCAATCTTCAACTTTTTACCTTCCTATGTTTTTCTTTAGCTTCCATTAAATCACCACGACATTTCTTTATATCTCTTTATCTTTCTTTCTTCTCTCTCAATGCATTTTATTGTTTAAAAAAATGCAAAAAAAAAAAGTCTAAGTCTCACTATAAAGAGTAGATTATTGAAATGTCTAAAAGCCAAACAATAAAGTATTTAATATCAAAGCTGTTTGATTGATAGGAGATAGGGTCCAAGACTTCAGACTTTTAATCTTGTTTCAATCTCTTCTGGCATCTTTAGGCTGTTCACTATCAACGACTAAGTAAACACTTGTAATTGTATGTTTGTTTTTTTTCCCAAGGGAGACCACCGCCATGAATATGTAAACATTTGAATAATGGACAGTGGAAGCGTGAACTAGCAGAGTTGAAGTGTGTACACACTGATTCAGTTGTGCCTATTGTAGCTGTACGAATATTGCCCCCCGTATGACAGAGGTTCTAAATTATTTTTTTCTCATATTTAAATTTCAACACGCCATTTAGTTATATTTTTCTTCAAAATTATCTTATAATAAAGAATGCTATCAGTCTTTAAAGTACCACACCGTAGGCTCGAAATGATAACATAAGTCTTAAGGAATACTTTGGGGAAAAAAAGCTTACACAAAGTGTAGTTCATCCAGTCGTTTGAGTGGTCATATAATTAAATGTGTAATAGAACTAGACCAACAACAATAATTCATTTTTGATTAGAAATATTTTTAACAATTGTTTCTCTTTAGCGCTATTGCATGCTTTGAGCTTTCTCAATACTCTATGATCCTATCAAGTGTCTGGACCAGTTGGGGAAAAAAAGGGGGGGGGGGAGAAAGAAAGAGATCTCCGAGTGAATTTTTCCGTAATCAAAGCATTTACATACATATATATGTAGAAGCAGATGTGGAAAAAAATAGAAATACAACTGGACTTGGTCGGACATCTATCTTGAATGTGGGATGACCGCATACAAAGGCGATCTTTTTAGCTACCTTAAGAAATACGGTGCATTCATCACCCCCTCCTCAGAAAGTGCTATGAAGATCCAAATCTTCCAATCAGGGATTATTTTATCCTCACTGGCATTCAGGAAAGTAGATGGCAGTAGGTAATGTCTGTAAAAAAGATAGTCGGATGTCTCTCGCGAAACTCGCGGGCCACACGAAATCAAAAGAAGGACCCTTTTCAAAGACAGGTGCAGTCGAAAAAAAACATCTTAAAAAGACCATCGTCGGACAACGGCTTTGTCTGTAATAGTGCTATCATCCTCAAACTCCATTTGAGTGAATGCTTGAGAGGTTCAAATCCTCTCTTTCAAAAGCCCTGGACAGAAACCCAGCTGTTTTAGGTAGTGCATGCATGTCACCACACAGGTCGAGAATTTTTGGTTTCCCAGACTTGTCGAGACGGAGATCAGCAAGTCTGGAGCAGTCAAAAAGAATATGAGACACGGTTTCCTCTTCTTCCCCGCAGCGGGGGCATCGTGAATCAAAATTTAGCCATAGCCGTGAGAAATATGAGCTAACAGGACAGTGGTCTGTCATGCACTGTGCTATGATAGCTTGCTCAGGCCTGGACAGCCTCCACCAAGGGTGAAGTGCGCTCAAAGCGCCTCATGCGCTCCCAGACTCAACGGGATTTTTGGGACTTGTCCCAACAATAGTGCTATGGAGTGTGTGTGTGTTTGATTGTGTGTTTCTATGGTGACGGTGGTAAGAAGTTTGTGATTGGTTCTGAATGGTGCAAGATTGGTGGCATTGTTATCAGCGGTCTTAGGTAAGGAGACGACTCCAGAACGTGAGACTGAAAAGAAGTGTTATTGTAGTGAGCTAGATTTAGTTAAAAATACCATTTTATATTATCACTTAAGTTTACTACATTTATTTTCATTTCATATCAAGTTGACTTTGTCTATAATTTAATAAAAGTAATATTTTGTTTTATCCACAGAGAAGTTATTCAAGTTATTTCAAGTTTCAGCGGTTTAGTTGTCTACCAGCAGTTTGATGCTACAATTCAACGACCGTCTACAACAATTTGGGTCAGGGTTAGGTCCTTCCATTTCCAAATAATTTATTTTGAAAGAATTTCGATTCCTTCAAATACTCATTTTCTTATTTTAATGTTTACCTTACACAATAACAAATATTTTTGTAAAAAAAATTTCTTCTATTAACTATTAAACGTTTTGATATTATTTCGAGAGCTACTCTCAGGCATTGGCGGCAGAGATTCTTAAAAACTTAAAACTCTTTTTAACGAGTTAAACAAAAGCCTTTGAACGTTTGAGATCAATGACTCTGGGCGGACTGACAGCCGTTAAGTTTGTACACCTACAGCGGTCTTCCTGATCCTTTCATAACATTGAAGCCTGGTGTCATGTAGCAGTGACATTTCCTTTTAACGCAGTTATCGGCACTTGTGCGAAACAAATTCAATTCTCAAAGGCGACGAGACCTCAGAGTGGTGGCCAGGGAGGCGTATTCATTGGATACTCCCATTCAGGAATTTGTATCAATAGGTCAATATAGTGAAAGCCGTTTTGTAAACCAGAAACAATTTTAGAAATTATAAGTTTGGCTTAGTGAGCGGTGCGGGGCTAGACCAGTAGCTATTACTGGAGTTAAAATAGGCGAAGGTTTAGTTAGAATTTAGATTGTTTAACCATGTGTGCTAACATAACTGTGTATTGGATTGGATATATGTAGCCACAGGCTCTTGTTTCATCTTCTCAATAGTAGAGTTTCTAGATTAAGGATCTCAAATATGAACAATTAAAAAAAATCGAACAATGTCAAGAGTTTGTAATGACTCAGTAAGTAAAGAAATGTCAGAAACCTTTTTTATGCTACTTTTCTTTTTCATATCAATAAATATATACTTTTTTCTTTTTTTATGACTCTATCCCGATTAATTATTTTGATAAAGCCTGTGTAACACACACTCTTGTATTTCTGTAATTCTAGGGAGTCTTAAAGTTTTATAAGTAAATAAATAAGTCAAGATGGCATATTTTAACGTATTAACATATTTCCAAAAGGGAAGTCTAAAAAGAATTGCAACACTTCTCAAAGTGGAATTATTTTAACTATTTTCACTTTGAGTCTTCTACTCGTTTACTAGTATAAAGTATATATATGATGAAATGGGGCCTGGTGGCTGAGAGTTAAAACGCTTGGCTTTCGAACCAGTACTGCAGTATTTTCCTTGGTTACCAAGACCTATCTGTGACTTACACATTTTTAACACATTTAACGCAGACTAAACCGTTGGCTATTCGATGCTATCATGTCCATTTTGTTGTCTGCGCGGGACTGGGCCGGTCTTTTGAGGTCATTTTCATTTGGACTTCAGATTACAGATACATGTCTTATTTGTCTCGTACAAAAGACATTACTTACCAGCTGTTTTTCTATTTGCTTATGATGTATACTGATGGTCATTGGAGAGTTCCCCCGGGATCTGGGAGCCTGTGTTACGGTGTCGTCATTTAAGCTCGCTAGATACATGATGATAAATATAGCGGATAATATGGAACGTTTTCAAGAAGATAGAGATAGAGATTATTCTTTGTACTTCCAATCCTAAAATAATTTTACTCAAAAAATATCTTTGTTTTCCCTTTTCTTACAGAATTCATAAAATTCAATCAAAATCTTTAATGAAAAACACGTAGCTTATTTTGAGAGAGATTGAAAATGCAGCAAGATTTAGTGACAAAACTCTAAATCTGATTCCTGCAAGAGTAAACAGCATTTTGCTATAGTCATGAAAAACGAAGATTTTATTTTCGGCATGCGCCCGGAGTGTATATTTCTCAATACTCAACTCGGTGACAAAAATCCATTTCTACGTAACATCTCTGCTGCTGTCTTACCAAATGGACTGTCCCCCAAATCCAAAATCTTCGACACAAGAGACTATGAGAGCTACCCGGACTTATACTGGAAGCTTAGGTCCGAGTCGGTCAGTCAACCAGAGGATATGGACCGCGAGTCAATAGACAGGGACCTTTACAGACTACAGCAAGCTACCTCCTTGAAACTGACCACCTTTGACAGAACACTGCTCCAGGAGCCTTTCAGAAATTGGCGAGGCAAAGCTGGTGATCTCTTGTTCTTCCCTGTGACACGCAAGTTACGTAAGAAGAAGGCTCCAGCATCAACGGAGAGAGTTCTTGAAACTGTTGTAAGAAATTCTGGGAGTGAATCTACAGGACAACTGCTTGAGATCCAAGCCACCCCGATTAGAAAGACTTTTGTGGACAGTTTTAAGACGTCAGATGAAAGAACTGCACTATCTGATGACACAGATAGAGGGAAAAGAACAAAACCGAAAGACAATAAACTGCCCACAACCGATGTTGGCAATGACACTAGCAGCTGCAATAGTGCATCAGATGATGCGCAACGCATCGACTTGGATGCTTCAAATGAAAACAGAAAGCCGAGTTACGTCGAGAACTGTGTAACAGGTCGATCTCATAGGTCTACTCACACCACCAAAAGCAGAAAGGAAATGGTCAGACCTTCTGTAATTAGTGTCGAGCTAGGTCTTACAAATTTCAGTAATAATCTCAAACCTAACTGCTTACAACATCTAAGCGTTGATGGAGACGTCCTTTCTGGTTGTCATAGTGATGAGCATAACCCCGCGAAGACCGATAATTCAAACGTGGACATCCAGAATCAAAGTGTCAAACGTAATGAGAAATTAATAGCTAACAATACTGTAGAAGAATATAAATCTAAGGATTCTGATGATGAGGGTAGGAAGGAGAATAGATCTTTTGTTGAGACGGAAAATGTTTATACCGAAAACAAATTAAAAGAAGACGTAATGAAACGATCATCCACTTCTGCTAAATTGTCAGGCGGTAAAAACTCGCAGACTTCCATAAGACCAGTTCATTTAGAGGTATTTAATGAAAGAAACAGACAGAGGAAAAGCTCAAGAGCAAAGTATATCTCCACCGAGGAAATCCCAGGCTACAAGTAAGTCATCATGTGTATAGTTTATATTGCTATGAGATTCAAAGTAAAAATATGTGTTATAAGTTAATGTCACATCTCAAAGATACTTTGCACTGGGTGAAGACTTTATTAAGATCATTGGTCCCGTGTCTAATATAAATATGTTTTCTGTAGTGCATGTGTTTAATGAAATGGCTGGTCTAGTGGCTTGTATGAATATGATGTTTTCTACAGTGCTTGTGTTAAATAAGATACTTGACCCCGTGGCTTATATAAATTTCAGGAGCGGACTGGCTATATGGTCATTTGGGCAAATGCCCGGTGGGCCGGTACCCAATTGGGCCGGTAGGGCCACCAAAAGGGCTGCATGAATGCCAGTAAATTTTGTTAAGAGTTATAATATTCTTTTTTTTTTAAAAAAAAGAGAAAGCATCGTAGTTAAACACAACAATTATTACACTATCTTTTACACTTTTAATTCAAATACTAATACTAATCTATAGCATTGCATATCTGTATATAGAGCTTCTAGTAGACGTCAATTCCTTCCTAAACTTGACTCAACGATAAACAAGAAACTCAAGGCCTTTATTTTTTTATAAAGATTGACGTTAGTGTGAATATATTCTGATGAATCTATAAAAGGAACAACAAAGTGTTGCAAGTCCTATAGTTGACATGTCCAGGAACATGCGAGTTCTTATTGGTTCGGTGGAGTTGTCGCATGATCTCAAGTTGGCCTCGCTACGAAATCCTTCACAAATCACAAGTACAAATACTTCTTCTTCCCTAGTGCTAATAGAGCATGGAATGGGTTGCCTGAGCTAGCCAGAAAAACCAGTGACTTGGCAGAATTTAAGTCATTGGTTAATATGCATGACTAAATGCATGACGCGTAGGACGTAATCATCTTCTATTTTGAAGTAACGTCTGTATTATATAAGATAAGATAAGAAGATTATCTTGAACAGTGTAGCAATGCGTTGATTGGAATCAAAATGCAAAAGAAGCGAAATAGAAGGAGCAGAAAATAAGTCAGATAAAAAGCAACTCTTGCTGGAACCCTCAGCAAATAAAAAAGCTATTCAATTATTAATATTTTCTCGCAAGCACTAAACGTTATGATGACAGCCTTTATAAATGAACAGGCTCAATGCCATAAGACAACAAAGATATAGAGTGAAGTTGAAATACAAAGAGGCTTTGCTAACAATCTTGACAGCATTTGTTTTACTGAACGTAAGGATATTACATTACTTCAAAAAAGTGAACTAAATGTTCTGTTGTGTGTGTAGCCAGTTCTAAGTTGCAGAGAGTACAAGTTATTGAGAAAGCAGTTCATGACCTTGTGAGTAAAGTAAAGTTCCCCCTTTCAGACCTTACGATCTTTTCAACCTTTACTCAAACTAATATTTTTCTGTTGTAAAAGAAAAATTTGGGACAATAACTCACAATTTACTTTAATACTAAAAATGCAAAAAATTTAGAGTAAAATCTAATTGGCTCACTTAATTTCTCCTCCTTCT
The DNA here is from genome assembly GCA_030265305.1 of Biomphalaria pfeifferi. Lineage (NCBI taxonomy): Eukaryota > Metazoa > Mollusca > Gastropoda > Planorbidae > Biomphalaria > Biomphalaria pfeifferi. Next base: position 2,418,228 of record JASAOG010000052.1, read on the forward strand.
GTAACAAACCAAATTACAAAAATGTCTATTGAACAAAATGTATCACTTACAAATGAGCTTTTTTTTAAAAAATATTATTTTTCGAATAGATGTTTTTTCGGCGGCGTTACTCAAAGTCTTAATCTAAATCTGTGAAGTATCTTATCTTTTCAAGAACAAATCGGTTGTATTTGCGATGTAGTAAGAGCCTTTAAAATCATATTAGAATATGTTTCAAGTAAAACATTATTCAAAAGGTCCTATCTTAATAGGATGAATAATGATCTGTAGATGTCAGGAAAATGCGTTTCTGCAGTGATGAATGCAAGAAAACGATTTTGGCGTCGGGGCTTCGCCCCGATCCCCACTGGGGGAGCTTACAGCGCTCCCCCAGACCCTCTAGCTGTCAAGAGAAAGGCCTCAGACCCCCAGACCCCCTAGCTATCTAGGAAAGGCCTCAACATGGCTGTTTGTTTTTTTTTCCAAATAATTTTTTTTCGACTGCGATCCTCAAAGCCTTAATGGAAATAATGTGACGTTTTTTATTTTTCAAGGAACAAATCGACTGTATTTGCAATGTATTAATTAAATTAAATTCATATTAGAATATTTTCAAGTAAAACATTATTCAAAAGATCCTTTTTGAATAGGATAAATAATGAGCCATGGATGTCAGGAGAATGCGGTTCTGCTGTGAAGAAAGCACAAAAAAAACAACGTTTTTTGCGTCGGGGCTTAACCCCAGACCCTCTAGCTGTTAAGCGAAGTGCCTCAACATAACTTTTTTTGTCTGCTTTTTTCGTCGAAGGTTGAGAAGCATTACTTTTTCTTCACATTCTAATATATATATATATAAGCGCGTTTATGCATAGGGTTAGGGTTTACTGGTCGTTAGGGTTAGGGTTTGGAAAAAAATTGCCCCCCCCCCCCCCCTCCGAAGTTCTAGATCCGCTAGTGGTGAATATTTTGTTTTCTGAAGTGCATTTAATGGGATGGTTAGTTTAATAAATAGTTTGAATGTGATGTTTGAATGTGATGTTTGTTTGAATGTGATGTTTGAATGTGATGTTTGAATGTGATGTTTGAATGTGATGTTTGAATGTGATCTTTGACTGTGATGTTTGAATGTGATGTTTGATGTGATGTTTGAATGTGAATGTGAATGTGATGTTGGAATGTGATGTTTGAATGTGATGTTTGACTGTGATGTTTGAATGTGATCTTTGACTGTGATATTTGAATGGGATATTTGAATGTAATGTTTGAAAATGAAGTTTGAATGTGATGTTTGAATATGATGTTTGAATGTGATTTTTGACTGTGATGTTTAAATGTGATGTTTAACTGTGATCTTTGAATGTAATGTTTGAATTCGATCTTTGACTGTGATATTCGACTGTGATGTTTAAATGTGATGTTTGAATGTGATGTTTGAATGTGATGTTTGAATGTCACATTTGACTGTGATGTTTGAATGTGATCTTTGAATGTTATGTTTGAATGTGATGTTTGAATGTGATGATTGACTGTGATGTTTGACTGTGATGTTTAAATGTGGTGATCTTTGACTGTGATCTTTGAATATAAAGTGTGAATGTGATGTTTGAATGTTGATGTTTGAATGTGATGTTTGACTGTGATCTTTGAATGTGATGTTTCACTGTGATGTTTGATGTGGTTTAAATGTGATCTTTGGCTGTGATCTTTGACTATGATCTTTGAATATAAAGTTTGAATGTGATGTTTGTTTGAATGTGATGTTTGAATGTGATGTTTGACTGTGATCTTTGAATGTGATGTTTCACTGTGATGTTTGAATGTGATGTTTGAGTGTGATATTTAAATGTGATGTTTGAATGTGATGTCTTCTACAGTGTCTCTTCCGAGTTTTCAAGTCAAAATATTTCGATTTGATTGTTCTGTTCAGTCTCTTCAGTGAAACATAATCTCTTTTTAACTTGTTAAATAAAATAATGGACTGTTTTTTTTTAAATAAAGGCATGGTGCTGAGTGGTAAAACGATTGACTTCCAAACCGAAAGGTCCCGAGTTCGAATCCTAATGAAGACTGGAATTTTTTTAGGGCGCCCCTAAATCCACCCATCTCTTATGGCTACCAGACTCTAGTTGGGGAAAAGTACAGGCGGTTGGTCGTTGTGCTGGCCACATGACACCCTCGTTTTACCGTGGACCACAGAAACAGATGACCTTTACACCATTTGCTCCATAGATCTGAAAGAAATTATTTTTAAAAAATGCTTATTTAATTACTTCTATTAAAACGCTTTAAAAATGAGATAATACGCCACATGCTAGTCCTTACTACACATTTAGTTTCCAATTTTGGAAATGAAAACTGAAAGCGCTGGTTGTTTTCAGTATGATGTGAAATTATGAATTTTTGTCTGAACCCCAAAGACTCGTAGATTCCAGTGTTATTTACATTGTCTCTTAATAAAAGTGTAAACTTGTATGTAACTTCCGAAATAAACTTTCAAAGAGCTTGTATGAAAGGGACATAATCTGACATTATCGTTTTGATGACACGAAATATTTTGTTTTCTATGATATAGCTATATTTTTTTGTTTCCTAATAATAATTTTTTTTTCGTAGCGTTTTTATTCATTTGAAATTTTATTATTGTTAAATATGTAAATGCTTTGCACTTGTATGACAAACCAACTTGAAGATGCATAAACTTATATATAAGTACTCTACATTTCGGAATTTCATAGGTGCGAAAGTCATAGCAGCTCTACACTTCTACCATTTAAACTTAGTTCCTTGGTTTATGAGGTTCAACTAACATGTACTTAAAAATGCCATTGTATATGCTTGTAAATACGTATTTATATATTTATTAATTAAGTAAAGTTCCCCTTTCAGACCTTTTGGTCTATGAGGCAGATGATGTGAAAGTCATCTGTTTCTGTGGCCTTACGGTTAACGAGGGTGACATGTGGCCAGCACAATTAGCAACTGCCTTTACTTTTCCCTAACTAATGTCAGGTACCCATTAGTGCTGGGTGGACTCAAAGGCGCCCGAAGATACGAAATTAGAAATCCCAGACTTCACCAGGATTCGAACCCCGGTTTGGAAGCCAAGCGCCTTACTGCTCAGCTACCGCGCATCGTGTATATATATACATGTCACAAAAAATGTGTGGCTAATACAGATTTCACCTTCGCCTATTCCCTAGCTTATTTAACCTTTCCACAAGATCTGTTGACCGTCTTTCTCTATTCCTCTCTGCCCTTTTCCTTGGATAGAATCTCCTTCAATGACAGGCTCGTCTATTCTTTAATGTTGATTCCATGTCGCCTTCTCCTATTCTTTAACCAGGTACTGTTCCCTGAAGTAAGTTTTGCGTTTTTTGACAGTTGTTAGCCGGTCGACATGAGGCCTAATAGCTTGTGTAATCCTGTTTCTAATATCTTCGTTTGTGGTGCCGCCCTTGTATGTGATACCTAGGATCTTTCTGTAGATCAATTCCTTTACCAGGATCCTCCTCTCTAGATCGATCTAAAGTTAGCGTCCATGATTCCCAAGCATACAAGTCCAAAGTCCATGCTTTTATTTTAGGCAAAGTATTTTTTTATTAATTTACGTTGCAGTCCAGCGTTCAAGATTAGCAAGCATGTAAGAATGTGACCATTACCAAGGAGCGCATCAGTCTGATTTTAGTGTCGAGGGCTATGTCTTTATTTTTCCGGGTTGTTTTGAGTTTGGCATGTGCTGCTGTGGACTGTGGAATTCTGGCCAGAAGTCCGGGTTTAGTGCTGAAAGGACAAAGTGAGATACATTTAAAACCACTGAGAATCGTCAGCTTTACGCCTCCAAGACTGTCCCTTAGAAAGCCAGGTTGGCTTTTGTTCAAAATTTGTTGTTTTTTTTGGCAATGATTCGCATGTTATACGCTGCGGAAAGTTTATCTGTGTGCATGGCTACGTCAACAAACTCCACACTTCTTCTTGCCCTGCCACACCATCTAGGTCAGTATTTCCCAAACTTTTGACTTATGCCTACCCCTTCTAGAAATTTCGTAACGCGGAGTACCCCCCCCCCCAAGCATCCCCTACCCCCTACCCCCCTACCCCCCCCCCCCCCAAAAAAAAAGGTTTTATATCTATTTTAATAACATTGAAATTTATTTTTTTTGGTAGGCCTACATATACAAAATAATAATTACTCTATCACAATTAAGTCTTCAATGAGTAAGTTTTATTTTTTGCATGCCTCACATAAAATAGATTCTTTAAAAAAATGGAAACATAGTTCTTACATTGAACAAGTGGGCGTGCCGAGAGGTTTTAACCTCCCTATCCATTTCATGATCTTTGTAGAACTTGGTCTTAAAATGTAAAATATCGCCGTATTTGAGTTTGTAAACGCGTAAATAAATAATAAAAAGGATTTGAAAGTTATGATATTTTATTTTACTGTATAAACTAAATGGGTATGTCAACAAAAAAAATCAGCAGAGTTAACTCTGTGCAACGCGACACCCTACAATCTCTTCCCGTACCCCTGGGGGGGGTACGCGTAGATGACTTTGGGAAACACTGATCTATGTCATCAGCATAGCACAAGGTAGCCATTGTGCTTCCTCCAATGCTTACTTTAGCTTCGTAGCCCACGAGAGAATCTTCCATTATCCTTTCAAAGGAAGATATTAAAAAGAGTTGGTGAAAGTTGCAGGCCTTGTCTCATAGCAACTTAAATGCGGCCTTGTCTCATAGCAACTTAAACCAGTCTCCAATGTTGTTCAAGTTGTTGTTGAAGTCCAACAAATCGATGAAGATTTACAAATTAACATCCGCTGTGCACTTTCCAATGTCATAAATGCTCAAGTTGTAGGAACAAGGAATAATAGAAGCGTATTATTTTCTAAAATAAAGTAAGTGGACAGATGTGTTAGTATAGCATGTAATTAAGAAGATAAGATAAGTTTATACTTAAGGTATTTTTTTAAAAATCTTCACAATACCATTTCCTGCCGACTTTGGCCGACCATCCCTGGCCATATCGCGAACTGGCTGGTTGAATTATGAATAAGCAGATTTTGGGGCTTTTGCCTCAACGGGTATTTGAACTGGCCTTTCGGACAAAGTTGGATATTTTTAAAGAACCTCCTACTTGACCTATGCATTGTATGAAATTAAGAAATATGCAAAATAATAATAATAGTCTTTATTATCCAGGAGGCTGATCGGTAAAGCGCTTGGCTTCTGAACCGAGGGTTCCGGGTTCGAATCCTGGGGAAGACTGGGATTTTTAATTTCGTGATCTTTGGGCACCTCTGAGTCCACCCAGCTCTAATGAGTACCTGACATTAGTTTGGGAAAAGTAAAGTCGGTCTGTCATTGTGCTGGCCACTTTACAAGGTCAAAAAGTGGGTTGCCTGAGTCAGCCAGGAAAACCAATGACTGGGCATGCATGACCAGGTTGATCTAGGAACACGGGTAGGACGTAACCATCTTCTTTTCCTCTTTTTTAAAGTAACGTCAATATTTCATAAGACAATAAGACAATAATAATTATATATCTCTGTACAGTGTATATAAATAACATATAACCGCTTTGTGACCAGTAAGACTAAAACTAATAGCTTATCTATAGTAACCGCATTTAGAAACAAATCACCACTATTATCATGAATCGTGTGAATAGTAATCATTTGTGTTATGGACAGCATTACATTGATACATGTCAAAAGCAAAAAATATTTCTTCTTCCTTTGAGTTTCTACATGTGTAATATATTTTCTATGCGATGAAATAGGTTGTAAGCCCGTAGTCTTCCCAGGTTCATGGATATAGCCAGGGTCGTAGCTGGGTATTTGTCATCATTTGGAGGCCCGGGTGGCTCGATCTCTTTAAGGGCCCCCTGCATTTCGACATTAGACATCATGACATGAGACAATGGCGTAATATTTAGTAATTAATGTAAAATAATTCGAACACTCATTTGGGGGCCCCCCTCAAGTGGGAGCTGAGGGATTTTCGAATTCTTTCCCATCCCCCCACCATAGCGCCGCCACTGGCTAGATGGTTGTACCCTGCAGTTTATGCAGATTCGTTTGTGTTAAACCCAACTGTTAATCTTTACTATAGAATTTTGTCACATGTAAATTATGTGAATTGGTGTGAACGTACCCTTTTGTTTCTTATAGTTATAATGTTTTTTGTTTGGTGTAATGCACAAATTGTAAGACAAATATCCATACGGACAATAAAGATTATTATTATTATTATTATTATTATTATTATAGAATTTACAGTCCATATAAAACTAATAGCCGCTATTCACCTTTCGGAAGCCAAAAAAAATTGGGTTTATTTCGATAAAAATATTTTAAGCAGTCAAATAAAAGGGAGATCAATATTACATTATCCTTTTCAATGAAAAAAAATTTATTAGGTATCTCTTTAATTGGCATATCTTTTTAATTTTAACTGTATATTATATTGTTTAAAAAAATAGGTTTATCCTTCTTATTGCTTACCTTCTTTATTTTTAGAATTTAATGATTATAGATTTTAAATTTTCTTGCATACATTTGAAACTAAGATAAAAACTTATGTATTTTATTATATATATTTGTAATTTGAAATTCTCATTGGTTTCAAATACGGAAATGAATCACTTAACAAAATTTAAAAAATATTTATTATATGCTTTTGGAAAAAAATAACGCCATTTACAAAGCAATTTAAAACGTTAAAATATTATGACAACCTAAATGAAACTATATGCATTGCTATGTTTTGCAGTCATTGTACTTTAAAATGTAACTACTTATTTTGTACGCTTACTAATAAAATATGCATCTTTTAAAAAAAAAATATGTTAATGAAAAGATAATCTAATTACATATATCCAATTTAAATTGAGCTAAGTAGGCCTACTTTAACAAACGATTTCAGAGTATTCTAGGCCAGAATCTGGACCTGTTGGTATTCCAGCTAAAATACTCAAAGAATAAAGCAATCAGCTAGCACCAGTGTTCAAATTACTTTTTAAGGCATCGCTTAACCAGGGCAGATTACCAAGGGACTGGAAAGAAGCTAATGTCACCCCTCTATTTAAAAAAGGAGAAAAATCTTACCCAGGAAACATAGACCAGTATCACTTACCATCATCACATGTAAAATCCTAGTACATATAGTATGTAGTGACATTATGTTCCACTCAGACAAACATAATGTTCTTACTCCATACAAACATGGCTTTAGGAAATATTGATCATGTGAAACACAACTAATAGAACTAATTAAAGATTTTTCAAAAGGTTTAGATAATAGTGAGCAAATAGATGCTATCTTATTAGATTTTTCGAAGGCTTTTGACAAAGTTCACCACCATAAACAATTAAAATATGTTGGCATTGCTGGCCCATTGCATCAGTGGATTAAAGATTTTCTGATAGGGAGAGAACAAACTGTAATAATAAATGGCTCTAAATCAACACCAATGACAATAAACTCAGGTGTACCTCAAGGAACAGTCTTAGGTTCACTACTATTTTTAATTTACATAAATGATTTACCAAATAGCATTAGTTCAGGAACAAAAGTCAGATTATTTGCAAAAGATTCATAATATATAGAACAACACAAGATAAAGAAAGTTTACAGAGAGAATTAGATGAATTACAGAAATGGGAATCAAATAGGAACATTTCTTTCCACCCAGAAAAATGTCAGTTGTTAAGAGTAATAAAAAAAAACTAAAACAAATAAATTCCACTTATCTTATTCATGGCAAACCAGTAACACAGACTAAAAACGCAAAGTATCTAGTGTCAGATTCTTTTCTTGATTGGCTCATTAGGGTTACTCAAGAACAATTAATTAATACTAAATAAATGAAAAACTGTCATGGAATCCCCATATTAATGAAACTATCAAAAAATCAAACAAAGCATTAGGGACATTTAGGTAGGGTTTATTTTTTAAAAATTCTATAAATCAAATAAGAACATAAAACTGAAATGTTATTTAACCTTGGTTTGGCCAATAATAGAATATGCATCCTCGGTTTGGGACCCCTCAACTCAAGAAAACATTAAGAAACTGGAACAGGCACAAAATAGAGCCATGTGAGATTCATCACTAACGAATATTCACATTTGACTAGAGTAACACCTTTAGTAAAATCACTAAATTTAGAAATCCTTCAGGATAGAACACTTAAAAGTAAAGTAGCAATTATACATAAAACACTTCAAACACAAAAACCAAATCTAATAAAATACTCAGAAAGACACAAAGATAAAGTCACGTTCCTCATTCCATATGCTAAGACAAATTTGTACAAAAGCTCCTTCTTCCCTGGTGCATTTAATGGGTTGTCTGAGCTAGCCAGCAAAACTAGTGACTTAGGTCATTGGTTAATATGTATTACTAAATGCATGACATGTAGGACGTAATCATCCTCTTTTTTGAAGTAACATCTGTATTTTATAAGATAAGATAAGATAAGAGAAGATGTGGTCGCAAACTGAGGCTCTGTATATCATTTTGTTTTGTTAGAGACGAGTAAAAATTTTTTAGAAACCTAATCCTACAGAAGATTTTAGTACTGATAGTAGAGTTAATAGTACTGATAGTAGTACTGACTTGAATATTTCTGATTGTGTGTTGAACTCGTTTTGTGCGTGGACAAAGATTTCGAATACAGATGAATCCACACGCAAGAGCTGCTGATTGAAATATCTACAAAATGACGAACATATTGACCAATGTTTGACTTAAAGATGGCACAAATGCTGGTAATACAAACAGATTACAATTTTATATCTTGAATTGTGGGTTATTTTACAAAAATTGTTGACTGCTTTTCCTTCTTCCTGTTTGGTAGAATTTGGATTCAGCTGGTTACGAACCCCCACCACAAATAAAAGAAACCAACTAGAAATGTCTGCTTGTGGAGATTTGTGTTTGGCGGTTGCTAAAAAACAAACATTGAACATAAATAGACTCCTAAAATCTCATCCATCTTATCCAGATCATTAACTTTTTACAAATTTTATTTAAAATAAAAGTTATGATTTCAATAAACTCTCCTTCAACAAAATGTTGTTTGTTTTTTTTTTTACATTTGTAACTGATATACTTTGCATTTATTTAGCTTTTTCACGAAGGGGTCCTTGCACAGGTTTCGACTATGTAAAAGGGTAAAAACAATAAAAGTAATAAAGTTCCCCTTTCAGATCTTGTGGTCTATAGGGAGATGATGTGAAGGTCATGTGTTTCTGTGGCATAGGTTAACGAGGGTGTCATGTGGCCAGCACAACGACCAACCGCCTTTACGTTTCCGCAAATAATGTCAGGTGCCCATTAGAGCTGGGTAGACTCAGAGGCACCAAAGATCCTGAAATTAAAAATCCCAGGACCCCCGGTTCGAAAGCCAAGAGCTTTAACACTCAGCAACCGCGCCTCCGTGTAAAAGGGGACCCGGGTTAAAAAAAAAAAAAAGGTTTGAGAACCTCTGCCCTAGGCCTAGGTACGCAAGTTTCTCAGTTGCGTAAAATATGTTCTTTTTAAATTGAAGAGTATTACAATCTAAGACTAAGACTGCTTTATTGATCCTTACGGAAATTTGTTGTGATTACAACAATAAGGAAGTGGAACGCTGCGTTCAAATCCCGAACCCGACACCACCGAAACGACTATCCTCATCACGTACTACATGGCCAAGCAGCCATACTGTTCTTAAACAATAAGATGGACTTTAAAAAAAAAAGGTCATGTGTAAGGAACTTTACCGTCAATGATCTACAGAGCTAAAACTTAAAGAATCGACGAGCTTCATGTGAAACGCCGCAGTATTTTCAGATCAACGTATAGTGAATATATATAACCTCAACGACTTGATCTAGTTGAAATTGATAAGAAAACTAAAGCTAGTACATCTAACAACTAATCACATTTAAACATTGCACACTGTTAATTTAGGATCCAAATTTGTTGCAGTTCATAAAGTCGCTTTATTTTTAAGATAAGATTTTACAAATATTATCTTATCTTATAAATGACGGACGTTACTTCTACAGAAAAATTATTGAATATCATGATTGTATCCGTGCGTTTATCTTGTTTTGCATGTTAAAAATAAAATATAGGTCTAACTATGCTAAGCTTTTGGTTTTCCTGGCTGATTCAGGCAGCCCATTCTTTACTCTAATGACACTTGGGAAGAAAGAAGGAGAACTTGTAAAATTCGTCCTAGCATAAGGACTAAGAAATATACACAAAACAAAATTTAAAAAAATTACTAGTTTAAAAAAAGAAAGCTTATATTAAGTGTGTGGATCTGTCATGTAATTAAATGTGTAATAAGACTCGACTACAATCTATAAAGTGAACTAATTCAGCGTATACCACCACCTCAATCAAGTACTATTTATTCCCCTTGTTTAATATACCAGATCGAGTAATTGAATATCAATAGTTAAAGACCATGGGTTCGATTCCCATTCTGGCCTTTTTTTTTCCTCTTTATGACACATTGGGCTTTAAGGAGATAAAAAGAGAAATCATAGGCCGCCACCAGCTTCTGTAACTAGAACAGAAATATAAAGCTTAACGATAACAGACAGAAATGTTACATGTGGAAAACTGTAAAATTAGGGGAAAAAATAACTATTTATTTTTTCACTCTTGTGTTGTGATATTTAATATATTTTTTTTGGTCTATTTCCCCTTGCGGTCTGTTGGGCAGATGATTTTAAGGTCATGTTTCTTTGGCCACCGGTTAACGAGGAGGGTGTCATGTGGCCAACAAAACAACCAACCGCCTTTACTTTTCCCCAACTTAAATCAGATACTCATTAGAGTTGGGTGGACTTAGGGGCGCCCTAAAAAACCCAGTCTTTCCCAACATTCGAACCCAGGACCCCAGATTGGGAAGCCAAGGGCTTAACCACTCAGCCACAGCGCCCACGTTTTTAATATTTATCATATATGTATTATAATTAGATTTGTAGAAAATTATGAAGAATAAAATATAATTTTTTAGTTAACTTTATAATTTGAAAATAAAGTCGGAATTGATTTAAAAAACATATTTTTTAACGCTTACATTGAATAAAAGAAGACCACCTTGAAACGCGCTCAATATTGCTAGTTAATCTTCTCTATTTTCTATACAAAACACACAATTAATTTATTACCATTACTTAATTAACTATTTTATGAATTGTTTGATAAATTCTTGTGCTGTCATCGATATTGAATAATTGTGAAAAGTTTTAACTTGAGGCGAGAATGGGAAGAGGGAGAAAAAAAAGGGAAAACAATCCACCCAGACAGACAGACAGACAGACGGTGTGAGTTAATATAACCTTTGTTAAAATACATTTTTTTTTTATTACAGGCTAGATCTGCTCAATTACCCTCCAACCAAGAGCCCAACTCAATCCAAAAGCGCACAGGCTGGTTCACACCAACACGAGGCAGACGTAACTGGCAGACAAAGTGCAAGGTCAAATACGAAGATCTCCAAACAGTCGAGAAGATCATCCCGTTCTGCCAACAGTGCATGCTTAACGATCACCCCATGCTTTTAGAATTAAAGGCATGTCATACAGGCTTTAGGAACTACACACACCATAAGTCACAGGCTGAGAAATTACGCAGACATAGGAAATGACATCAATTTTATGGCTTTAATGCTAAGAGCGCATTGGTCCAATCTCATTTGTGGACCAGTGGGGGGAGGGGGTATCTGGGAGAAGGTTTATCCATGCTGCCTTTAGGTGCTTAGTAAACACAACTCTGCTCGAGTGTCGAACCTCGAGCCCCCTTCATAGGTAGCCAAGCCAAGGCAAGCGTACTTAGCCTCTCGACCACGCTTACCACAGACATAGACATAAGATATTACACATACGTAGGATATTACACTGGAGTTGGATATTACACAGATATAGGATATTGCACATACATAAATCATTACACAGGCTTACGCCATTACATTGTTCGGAGATGGGATATTACAGATATGTAAGAAATTACACAGACATAAGGCATTACACATTTTTTTGTTGTTTCGCATGTATAGTATATTCCTTTAGAGTTGAAGATTATTACATCCAAGCCCAAACCTCCCGTACAACGGCGTTTGATGGCGACGGGTAAGGCTCGAACCTTGGATACTTGAGACGACAGTCCAGAGCGCACACCGCACGACCAGGCAGCCAGATATAAGATGTCCCACCATGTGGTGGGTTTGGAACAGAAAAATACAAGGGCTGATTAAAATTTGCTTCCATTTTTCATTACTAACGACATGCAGCAATACATAAAAACATGACAATGAGATTCTTAGAAAGATAGGTGCCGGTAACAGTTTCATTTAGCGACATGCTGTTGCGAGAGGTACCGGAAGGGAACAGTGACGTTCTCTGTTCACCATATTGCTGGCCATTCTAGGACAAAGTTCAATTTGCGATTTTATTGGTATATTGTTTTTTGCATTAATAACTTTGACTTGTGCTTTGTAGTAAAATTGTTCCATTGCTGGCCAGGAGAGATCTCAATATATAAGCCTCCTCTTCTCACCACACATAAATGAGACAAAGATTGAAGATACTACTCAAATGTTAACCATGAAGACCATAAAAGCTATTCTTTTATAATTAAATAGTTTTTAAATAAACTTTATAGAACAAAATTTATTGGTGTCGTTTATCTTTAGTGTATCATATAAGATCAGATAATTTTAAAAAAAAAAACTACTTTTTTTTTCAACAAAGATTATTTTAAGTGTAATTCTATCAATTAGTTAGGATCAATCATGTAATTAAATTTGTAATAGATCTAGACCAACAGCAATAAATCTGTGCCATTAATAATACTTTTTATTTTATGGTGGTAAAAGCAAAATTACATTTCGTATAAGATTGTTTTCTTTTCTAAAAGTATATTTTATGTTTTTCTTATTTCAAAACCCTTGCACTATCCCGATGCATACATTTATTGACGTAGGCCTACGTTTTGGATAAAATCATTAAAGAATGAACAATTTCTAACGTATGTTGACTCTGATTAACGGACTCACTCATAGAACTATATCGGTTGAAAGTGTTTTGGTGAGACATCGCAAAGATGTTTAACTACGCTGGTTTTGACAGTCGTATGAAACAGGCATTATGTTGACAGGCGCCCTGGTTAGAAGTGCGCCCTAAAAGCCTTTACTAGTTGTGCGCTGCCCATTCTCCGAACATTCTCAGACACGCATACGTTTACACAAACAGCTCATGTATAGGCTAAGATTATATCTTTATTATACCTTTATCTGTATCTATTTATATAATGATAAATGTATTTTAATGTAAAAAAAGATAATATTGTATGCATGAAATATGATTGGTACAGGTAGTTAAAAATAAACGTTAGTTTCCATGGTGATGCTGTGTGTTTCGTTGTTTGTGTTGGTTTCGTTGTTACCAAAATATTGCGTAAACTCAAAGTTTAGTCTCAGTATTTTCTTTTCCCAAAAATATTCAGAATTCAACTTTTTAACACACTGAACCTGTTCAACAACCAGATAAGTTTTTGTATATCTGCAAACATCACACAAAAATACATGATAAGTGCTTGTATATCTGCAAACATCGGGTTCCAAAGGACTGCCAATGCCGGGGGTGAAAGTGGGGATAAGCACACACTTTCCAAGAAATGCTCCCATGGCTTGCGTCTCTAAATGCCCCTGACAGTCAAATCCAGCTCCTGGCCTTCACGTGTGATTTTCCCAAAAATCCGGCGGAACCTGTTCTTACAAGCTGACAGGAGAAGGGATGAAAGGCGGAACACTGGCGCCTCAAAACCAGTTTAGCTTCGTGTTGAAGGGGCACGTCAGCCTGAATAACGCAACCCATCTAGGAGAAGGAAAACTCGGACTCCAAACCTCCACTCTGTGGCGATACTCCCCCGTGTGGGTTTCGGGGCTTGGAAATGACCAAGAGAAATAAATAACCCCACTGCCTTTCCACTTGCATTTCACTAAGTAAATAATAGTGGACCTTCCCCCCCCCCTCTAGGTGCTTTTTGACGGAGGTCTGGATTGCACTACACCAGACGGAGGTCCATGTCTTACTACATTCTAATACTAGATATAAATCCATCATGAAGTGTTTTTTTTTCTGGATCTGGTGAATGTGATATCGTGAAGGGGCCTGGATCCAGGATGTGACGATTCCACAGGGCATACCCAGGGCAGTCCACTTTAAGCTTTCTACTGCAGAAAAGTTCTGCTCTATGGATGGCGGAGAATGGACCATTGGCCAACCCCACCTTGTCCCATGGATATTCCGGTTACAGTCTTCAGACATAGATGTTTCCTTTTGTCAGTATTGGAGAAAATTGCCAAGACCGAAAACTTCCTTAAAATGCGGTCACTATATATTTATATATTTTTTAAAAAATGCCTGAGGAAACACCCAGCCTACACTAAATGCAAAGGAATTTAACGAAAAATCCATACGAGCTCAGACGTCGCCTCGTAACTCAACATCTTAGGCCTACAAAACAAGACAACAGAACTCCAACACATACTCAAGAAGCATTATATACACATAGCGCTATTGCAAGAAACACTACTGTCCAAAAAAAAAAAATAAACATCACAGGCTACCCACAGTACAGATGCCTTTGCACCAAATGCCAGGGAATTATGGCCCTCATAAGAAACGACACACAAGCCACAGTAAAACAAATGCAGAACAATACAGACATTGACACACAGGAAACACTTCTTTGGAGAGGAGGAACTAAGTACACCATCAAAAAGTACTATTGTCCACCATTATCAACAGCAGAAGTAGACGTACAACTACCACACTACACAAGGACAATAATAGCTGGCGACTTCAATGCACACACACCTTCCCTAGGCTACCCACACTACAACAAGCGTGGCAAAGAAATAGAGGATGTAACAAATGCCTCTAACCTACAACTTCTGCAAAACAAAACTTCACCTCCAACATTCCTCCACAGAGCACACAACACAACCAGCAGACCTGACCTAACTTTTATCTCTACAGACATTACCGACTCTTCTAAAATAACAGTACTTGAAGACATAGGTAGTGACCACAGGCCTATACTCCTCAATATTGGAACGCCAGGCAGATACCAATCAAGCAAAAAAACTAGATGGAACTATAAAAAAGCTAACTGGGCAGCTTTTTCACAAGAAACAGACACAAGACTATCAAGCATAATGAAGACAGACGTCAACTCAACCTACACAGCTATAGTCTCCAACATCTTACAAGCAGCAAAAAAACACATCCCTCGAGGCCAAGTTAAGAAATACAAACCTTTTTGGACACCTGAATTAGATAAAGTAGTAAAAGAAAGAAACATGGCCAGGAAGACTATAGAACAAAATCCCTACTAGAGAGAACAAGACAACGTACAACAAATAGACAGGGCTTATAACATACAAAATTAAAACAGAAAAAAAAAAGCGGACCACAACATGCGAACAACTAGATCTAAACAAGGATGGTCAAAAGGCCTGGACCCTTCTGCACCGACTAGCAGAAAAGAAACAAATAACAACCCCCCAACCTATAAAAGGCACTGATGACATAACATAAAACCTTAAAAAGGCTGAAACCTTCAATAAATATTTTGCCAGCATTAACAAGTCAAAGCCAAGAAAACAACTGGACCAGGCCTTTAGTAATATCTTAAAGAAAGAAGAAAAAGTTCCAACAGTCAACTGTCAGATCTTTGACACTCCCTTCACTCTACATGAACTCAATACTGCCCTAAAAAGCCTCAAGTCAAGAAAATCCCCTGGACCCGATAAAATAACAAATGAAATGATTCGGGAACTAGGACCACAGGCACAAAACTGTATACTTAACTTTATCAACCATACATGGAAAACTGGAGACATACTACAGGAATGGAGAACCGCAAACATAATACCCATTTTAAAGAAAAATAAACCACCTGGAGACCCAAAAAGTTATAGACCAATATCTCTAACATCCAACATTGGCAAAATGGCAGAAAAAATGATCAATAACCGACTTTATTGGTGGCTAGAAAGTACTTACTCACTCCAAACAGAACCATCCAAACCCGATTCGAAGGTGCCATCTCTAGTAAAAAAAAAGTTTGGAAGAAGGACTACTACAAGGTTCAGCCCTTAGCTGCACTCTCTTTCTAATCTTCATGAATGACCTTCCGGACCTCATTTCGGTCAATAGGGCACTTTATGCTGACGACCTTTTAATTTGGACTACAGAGAAATATCCAGTGCTGACTAGATCCAAACTACATATAGCCCTCACAACTATCTCCACATATTCAAAATTATGGAAAATGGAAATAAACAAAGAAAAGTCAGTTTATTCAATCTTTAGCCACAGCAACAAAACAGCAAATAGACTCTCAGCCAATAAATAAAGCAGAAAATCCAACATATCTTGGTGTAAAACTAGACCAAAGACTGTCTCTAAAACACTTCATGGTAGATTTAAAAGAAAAAGCATCACAAAGATTAAACAATAAAACACCTAGCAGGAACATCCTGGGGAGCTGAAAAGAAAACCTTAAGACAGTTATACACTGGATATGTCAGATCTGTAATGGACAACTGTCTCTCCATACAAGTAGCTGCCAACAAAACCTATCAATCATCATTAGATACAATCCAAAACCAAGCCTTGAGGCTAATTAGTGGAGGTATGAGAACTACTCCCACAGCAGCCTGTGAAATAGACTTCAATATTGAACCTCTTAAGTTAAGGCGCAACAGAGCAGCATTAGAAGCTATTGAGAGATACAGAAGGTTGGAGGACGATCATCCAAATAAATTACTAACACAGAGAAATAGGAAAAACAACCAAAAAAAGCAAAGGACTCTGATCCAACTTACTGACGAACTAGCCCTAAAACACCACCTACCCAATTACAGAGAAAAAATTACCAGATTTTCAAACATTACACCCGGACTAAACTACAAAAACAATCAACCATCAAAACACATTTACTAAATAACACCATAACAAAAGAATCAAATCCACGGAGCTCAAAGTAGGCACGCTTGAAACAATTGAAAGCTATCAAAAAACAGCTATCCATATTTATACAGACGGATCGGCTTTCAAAGCCACCATCAATGCTGGTCTTGGTGCCTACCTGTTTGAGATAAGCGCACCCTGTGGCGATTACTGCTCAAACTTCCAAGCCAAAATTGAGGCAATCACCATAGCACTACAGACAGTGGAAAACAAATTATATGAAGAAGTGCAACCACCATCAGATATTGTTGTCTTTACAGACTCCCAATCTACTCTGCAAGCACTTAACAGCAGCACCTCAAACAGCCCAAGAGAGTTGGCAACACTCATTGTGATAATCCATCAGATGATATCAAAATTAAATATCAATATCACACTACAGTGGATCCCTGGACACATTGCCATCATGGGAAGTGAAAAGGCAGATAAGCTATCAAAGGCAGGTTCATCTATGGAACAACCAGATAGACCTGTTAACTACCTCACCCTAAGTTTAATGTTAGTCAACAATCACAAAGAGGAGTGGCTCAACCAATGGGCATCAGGAAACACAGGCAGAGCCATGTACAAAGAAATGACTACGCCAAACAAACTGGACAGTATTAACTTCCTCCCCCGTAAAGAACAATCTACAATCTTCCAACTAAGAACAGGACACACACCACTATTAAATTACCACCTGAACAAAATGAACTCCACACAACTCCCCCTTTGAAGACACTGCGCCCACCCTTTTGAAACCGTAACCATATCCTCTTTGAATGCCCCTCCCTAATCCACCTAAGGCAGACCCTACTTCCACTACAGCCCAACATAACCAACACCCTGTACGGCAGTGCTGAACAACTGAAGAAAACAGCACACTTTTTTTCCTTGGCACAGTCTGCAAAAGAGCTGACAGCTCAGCAGCAATAAGGCTGGCTAGAAGAAGAAGAATCTGCAAACATCACTCGAAAATACATAAGTGCTTGTATATCTGCAAACATCACTCGAAATACATGATAATTGCTTGTATATCTGCAAAACATCACTCAAAAATGCATAAGTCCTTGTATACCTTTAAACATAACTCAAAACTAGATGATAATTCCTAGTATATCTCAAAAATTACCTTAAAACTAGATATGAGCTTGTATATATACAAACATCACTTAAAACTAGATGATATGTTCTTGTATATCTACTAACATCACTCCAAACTAGATGATAAGTCCCTTGTATATCAACAAACATCACTTTATAATAGATGATAAGTCCTTGTCTTATATATTTACAAACATCACTTAAAACTAGATGATAAGTCCTTGTGTATCTACTAACAGTACTTAAAACAAAAATAGATCATTTTTTGTATAGCTACAGAATTCCTCTAAAGGAAAAACAAAAAGATCTTAAAAAAATGTGTGCTGCGAACTCTCCCGCCCTCTCCCCATTTTTTACCTTGATTGGACTATATTTATGAAATGACACCCACTCATAGTAAAGTTAATCGCCTACATACAAATGTTAATGTTATTTGTTTACATTATTGAGATCTATTTTTGATAACCATAACCTTTCAACGGCCCCAATTCTTTCCCTAGCTTCATAACTATACCTAAATGTTTGTTAAATCATAAGTTATAAATAGTATTTATTAGTGCCTGATCTAAGTAAGTGAAGACCCTGGGCAGCAACTTTGGCTAAGCACCACAGTTGTCGGACTTTGAAAGCGACGTTGAGCAACGCCAATGGTTAGTGGTTTATAGTCTCTTGATATTATTATTGGTCACTAGTCAGTTGGTGTTAGGACTTCGAGAAGATAACTTCGTATTACGGACAGAGACTCGACTGTGGCCTTTTCAGTATTAAATTTCATTCAAGTACATAAAGGTCTGGACTTAGTTCTTTCTACTTGTTAATGAGTCGGTCTTGTTACTTCGTAGTTTAAACGCATCTAATACACTCGTATAAGAAACCAAGACATCTCCAGAGTAAGTCTGTCGAAGTCAGACAGACATCAACAACTACAAGATCAAGGCCTATCACACAATGTTATGAGTGTAAAATATAAAGAGACACAGTTCCACACATTTGAGACTCCCTGCAAACTGATAGGAAAAAGGAAACCAAAGTCCGGGCATAATGGTTGTTGTAACGACTTTATTTATGAACTACACGTGAGAAAGAAAATAAAATTTTTATCACTGGGTGCATATCACTCTGTCCTTAAATTCAGGAGGTGGTACTATTGTTCAGCTCACACCAGTCGATAGATCTAGATATTGTTTCGGATCATTATTTTTTATTTACGCCTATTTTTGAATGATATTTATTTATTTCATTCCTGGATCAGTTGTGCGCTGTGATTTCTGTTGAAGACGAAAGAATTAATTTAAATGTTTTCCTGTGAATTTTGTGAGTCACTGACATGCCTATTGTTTTTAGATCACTTAATCACATTTTTTTAAAAATTCAACTCAATAGCGTTTAATACTTTTTTTAAATTAATCATTTATTAATCATTAGCATTCGGACTCAAGTCAAGCCTTATTTAATTTAGTCATTAGAATTTGCTTTAGTCTGCTTGACGCTACAAGAAAACTGCGTTGTCTGTATTCATTGGTTATTGGAAATGAAACTTTAAAAACAAAATATGTATGCTTTCTTGTAAGGTGGCAAATTCCAATGTACCCTACATCCTCTAAAACGATCTAATCATCATTGGCCTCCTTCAGTCGTAGAACGACTATGGTTCATCTCGAACACTTTTTCAAATGGCTGTGGAGCCCTTTTTTTTTTTGGAGAGACACTCCCGTCCACATATATTGTATGTCAAGGTGGCTTTCGCTTTGGTGGTAGAGGAGCCGGCATTTTTCCGTATAGCACGCTTTTCTTCAAGAGCTGAGGCCCATGTTTTCTCGCTGTCCATAGCTTTCTTGGTCACCGTCTCTCTCCAACTAGTCCGGTCTAAGGCTATGTCTTTCCAATGGTCAGTCTCAATGTTCACTGCTTTTAAATCCTGCTTTATCATATCCACGTAACGGAGATGGAGGCGACCAGTTTTTCTTGAGCCAGACGCAAGTTGCCCGTAGAGAATGATTTTCAGGATGCGATTGTCCTCCATCCGTCGAACATGTCCGAGCAAGCGCAGGCGGCGTTGCCTGAGGACTGTTAAGATGCTGGGAAAGCCCGTTCTCGCGAGGATCTCGGTATTATTTTTAAGATCCATCGAAGGCAGCTATAGTGGAATGAGTTTATTTTTCTCTCTTGCTTTGTGTAGGTAGTCCACGACTCACTGTCGTACAGTAGCGTGCTAAGAACGAATGCCTTGTAGACCTCCATTTTGGTGAACTTCTGGTTTTCCAAAACTCTTGGTCGGAGTCTAGCGAAGGTTGATGCGGCCTTCCTTGTGAGATTTTTTTTCTCCTCTTCTAGCGACAGGTCACCTTGAATTGTAGATCCAAGATAGCAGAATTCGTTTACGCCATCTAGCTTGTTATCGTCAATGGGGATAGATGGTGGTGTTGTAGCATGGGGTCCCATAACATTAGTTTTCTTTGTGCTAATGATTAGGCCATACTCTTCGCAAGTCTTAGAGAAGCGGGACATTAGTGACTGAAGCTCCTCTTGTGTGTGTGCCACTACCGCTGCCTCATCCGCGAATAGCATATCTCTTACGAGGGTGGTTCTGATTTTAGTTTTGGCCCTCAGTCTAGCAATATTTAGAAGCTTACCATCAAATCTGGAATGAAGATATATGACTTTGGTGGATTTGTTGAACGCGTTGTGGATTAGCATTGAAAAGAGTATTCCAAAGAGGGTTGGGGCCAGGACACATCCTTGTTTGACTCCGCTGTTAATACTGAAACTTTCGGAGCAGTCGCCGTTGAACTGCATTGGTTATTATTGATATCAAAAGCAAGTTATTTGTATGGTAGTTGTTGTTTAGGGTGCTTTCATCGCTGATTAAATTCCGTAAATCGGAAAATTGGATTTAATTGCTGAAGCAGGAAGCTGAATGCTAAGATTGATAGAATAAGATAGACTCCTACAAGAATAAGATAGACTCCTACAAGAATAAGATAGACTCCTACAAGAATAAGATAGACTCCTACAAGAATAAGATAGACTCCTACAAGAATAAGATAGACTCCTACAAGAATAAGATAGACTCCTACAAGAATAAGATAGACTCCTACAAGAATAGCTAATCAAATGACCAAACAAATAGGATCCAAAAAGTACCAATAGGAATAAAATATTAAGAAGTCATTTTAAATGTGTAAAATATATTAATATAGTTTCTTTATTGAGTATGATTGTTTAAATTTTATTTAGAGCTAAACATCATAAAAGTTGTTTTAAATAGGAAATACCCAGCAAGATACTTATGTAATATGAGGCAGCTAACTGCAAATCTAGTTCATGTCTCATTTTGTAGCGTCAACGCGTAAGCCTACAATATCTAGCATTAGTATTTATGACTTGTCAACACTTATCAAGCTTCTATTTCTCTAAATAAAACACACACTTCTCGACAACCAGATCTAAAATCAATGTTGTTCACCTCGGGATTTTGAGTCTAGACAAACTATGAACACACCAACGGATCTCAATCTTAGAAGCCGTAGGATCAATACGCTGTTTAACAAGAAGCTGTGTGAACACATCCTGAGATAGAGAGATGAGAATCGGCTACCTCCTGGCCTACTACACAGTCTCCTGTCTAATGATCATTGTTTACGGTGAGTTATTCTAATCATAGAAATATTTGTTATTAAGAATTGTTTTATTGTTTCGATCTTTCCAGATAGATAGATAGATAGATAGATAGATAGATAGATAGATAGATAGATAGATAGATAGATAGATAGACAGACAGACAGACAGACAGACAGACAGACAGACAGACAGACAGACAGACAGACAGACAGACAGACAGATAGATAGATAGATAGATAGATAGATAGATAGATAGATAGATAGATAGATAGATAGATAGATAGATAGATAGATAGATTAATAGATAGATAGATAGATAAGATAGATAAATAAATAGATAGATAGATAGATACAGGGGCGGACTGCGTGTCAAAATCGGCCCGGGCATTTCTATCCATTTTGCCCATAACTTGTTTACCATATAATGGGCATCCAATTCAAGTTCTACCAGTCCTAAAAATCATTTTGATAAGTCTGATAATGTATCGATAACTTTACGCATGTATACAGTGAACTCTATATCTTTATAAGAAATATATAAGACTTGTGTTGCTTTTTAATCGCTAAGTATGTAGTAGGCCCTTCAAGGATGAAGCCTATTAGTAGAAGTTTCTATGTTTTTAGGCTATTATATTTCGGAAAATATGATAGATTAAATTAGCATTACACTGTAAGAGTGATACAGTTTTTTTTTAACACGACGCTCAGAGGGCCCTTTTTACAACAGAGAATTCTAAAACCTTTCACAATTTTATACTTTCTATAGTGACATTCGTGAGGCCCTTTAGATGGCCTTACCGGCCCATTTGGGTACCGGCCCACCGGGCATTTGCCCAAATGCCCATATAGCCAGTCCGCCTCTGGATAGATAGATAGATACATACATACATACATGCATACATACATATATCACATGATCATATTTGGTGGAGTTTGATTAAGACCAATCGTCACAGATTGTAATGTTACTCTACAGGTAATTACAGCGTCGTCGTTGAAGAGCACAGGCTTTACACATTCGAATGCGAGGTTAAAAGAGACAGCCTCGTTTGGAGCATCGCCGCTAAGAATGTCACGCAGAGTGTCGCCACCTGTCTCCCAGAATGGAATGTAGTTCAATGCTCCTTGACCACTGAAGACTTTGAGAAATGTGAGTCTATTTATTTAAAATTTCGCCTTTCAGACCTTGCGATCTATAGGGCAGCACAACGACCAACGGCTTTTACTTTTCCCCAACTAGTGTCAGGCACACTAGTATTGTGGCCAACGAGCTAGTAATTCTTTTCTCAGCGACATACATCAACTGATAAATTTCTAGAAAAATTGTTAGAGCCGTTTTTGAGATCAGCGTCCGGGTTCCTCAGACCTCCATGAAGTTCTGACTTGATTTGAGGTATGGTAAACAAAAAAAACAAAAAAAAAAACATGCAAACTATAATTTTAAAAAATACTTTTTGAAAATCTAAGCTTGTCTGAGTGAAAGAGCCGCATAAGTACTATTGTATATCTCAAGGCTGCAAGATTTACCTCCCATTTTAAATAAAAAATATTAATTATAAGGTAATTCGACAATGGAAATTGGGAGAAATAATGTGTACAATATTTGTACCCTATGAATTATTGGGGGGGGGGGGGGGGTTGCGGTGGCTGCGCGGTAAGGCTCTTGACTTCCGAACCGGGGCCCGGGGTTCGAATCCTTGGATTTTTTATTTCGGGATCTTCGGGCGCCTCTGAGTCCATCTAGCTCTGATGGGTACCTGACATTAGTTGAGGAAAAGTAAGGGCGGTTGGTTGTTGTGCTGGCCACATGGCACCCTCGTAAACCGTAGGCCACAGAATTAGATGACCTTTACATCATCTGCCCTATAGATCACAAGGTCTGAAAGGGGAACTTCTATATTGTAAGTATGGAGTACAATGAAATGTAAATTGGAGATATGAAAAATTTTTTGGGTAACTGATAATAGGTGATTAGAAAGATATTAGGTCCACTTGTGTTTTGGCTGGAAAAAAAAACTATATCAATTAACTTGAAATACTTTCTCAATCAGAAAAGAAAATTGAATTCAGAAATTTTAAGAATTTAAGCAATTAGAAAATAAATTGTGTATTTTTATTTTATAAATAACATATAATAGGCTGTTGATTTGAAAAAAAATAAGGTATTTCGATGATTATCATAATAACAAAAAAAACACAATAAAGGACAGTGTTAAGTCTTGGGTAAATAGTTTACAGGAAGTTTGTTTTTCAATTACGATGCTGGGCATGCGTATAAAGAGACATCGAATTGACCTTCTGACTTACATATTAACTTTAGACATTTTGAAACTGAAGGCCCACGGCTAGTAAATATTTACTATAGTCAATCAACACTCATGCCTGATCTGCACACACCGTATCCGAACGTAATATTCAATAGTGTTTTAGAGAAACTCTACGCGCACAGATATTCAATGGTTTATTTACCAATAAACAGACCAATAGTCATTTCTATAACAAATATCATTCCGTACAATTATTTTCAAATGGAGATTGCTTCATGGTGCTACTAGAGAGAGAGAATGGGTTGCCTGAGCCAGCCAGGAAAACCAGTGACTTGGCAGAATTTAATTCATTGGTGACATGCATGACTAGATTGACGTAGGACGTCATCGTCTTCTTGTTTGAAGTAACGTCTGTAGATAAAAGATAAGATAAAAAGGTACAATGCATGTTATAGACAGACCCCAGACCATCTGTTCTAATAGGCTTCAACACTGATCTGCGCAGTCGCAATCTGTGGGTAGTGGAGACTGGAAACCAATAGCTCGTTACCACGTCGTAAGTTGCACGACGCTGAGCCGAGCTGTTGGGTCTCCACTGACCAGAAGTTGTGACCTCTCTGGTCAGTGTTGAGGCCTATAATAACGATAGGTCCTTTTTAGCTACCCGTGTACAATCTTCACGCGTGAAGTTATTCTCACTTATCTAAAAGGAATTGTCATTCCTTTATAGTGTTATCTCCCATGACGTCACAGGCGTAGAATCTTCAAACTTGTTCCCCTCATTGTCTTGCTGATAGCCTTTATTTATGGACAGGAAAAACGAGTGTTGATTTGCGCAGAAGTTGCATAACAATATCATTGCAGAGAACATGTACTTTGGTACGTCTTGTACAGAGCGTGGGTAATCTTGGACTACTTGGTGTGAAGATAAATTGAAAGATTACAAATAATTTCATGAGTGTCTTTGAGTGCATACTTCTTGGTCTCTTGTTGACATGCTTGTGGAAAGAAGAAAAAAAACAACATGAAATCTACATGTGAACTGAGTCTAAAGTGAGGAGTTACTGGTATTAAGATACACACACTCTTCTCTCTCTCTCTCTCTCTCTCTTTCTCTCTTTTCTCTCTCTCTCAATCTTTTCTATCTCTCTCACTCTTTTCTCTATCTCTCTTTTATTTCTATCTCTTTTTTTCTTTCTCTTTTCCTCTCTCTCTTTTTCTCTCTCTCTTTCTCTGTCTTTCTCTTCCTCTTTCTATCACTCTCTCCTTTTCTTTCTATTTTGCAATACCTCTATTCAAGTCAGAACTTCATGGAACCTGGATCCAGAAACCTGGATGCAGCAGAAACCTGGATGCAGCAGAAATTTGGATTTGGCAGAAACCTGCATCCAGGAACCTGGACAGCTGATCTAAAAAAAAAAGACTCTAACGAGTGTCCTAGAAAATGAACAGTTGATGTACATCGCTGTGATAAAAGTTACTTGCTCGTTGGCCACACGTGGGAAAACTCTGATTTGACCTTTATAATTTTTCAAAGTAAAAAATAAATAAATGTAAATTTGGCTGCAGGACACATCTAGGTCTAGAGCCAACATGGCGAAGTCAACCGTATTACCGTAGTTATGCAATAACAGTAAAGTTGCTTCAATTTTATTGAAGTTTTTATAAGCGTTGGTTATATTTTTACGTAGATGTAGATCTAGACTAGAACTTAACGAGTTCTAAATCAGACCTGTGTTGTAGCAATGATCTATAGGTCTAAATTGCCCACATGTTGTGACGTTGCAGTTCAGTGTTGAGGCCTTCTACGACGAATGGTCTCGATTCAAGTGGCCCATCTGAGTGGCCCATCTGAGTGGCCCATCTGAGTGACCCATCTGAGTGGCCCATCTGAGTGACCCATCTGAGTGGCCCATCTGAGTGATCCATCTGAGTGGCCCATCTGAGTGGCCCATCTGAGTGATCCATTCTATTGTCTAGAGAAAAAAAAAAGTTCCTTACATTAGGAATCTATCTATTGCGTTGCTATGAACTTAGCAACATATAGTTAAACCTATGTAGTAGTCTTATCTACAATCTCATGTCTAATACCTGTATCTCTTTATTGCTAATTGGTATACCTCTAGTAGTACGAATCTGTCAATAGATTTAACTCTTTCCCTCCATAATTATTGTTTCACATTCAGACGGAATTCTTCATTTTGCTCATTACTATTTCACTACCATAGTATGATTAAGCTTCAATAGCTTTTTGTTTGTTGTGATCAGAAAATGTTTTATAAGATTAAATGGGAATGCATGCTCTTTCTATATAACATAAAAAAAGTTTTTAAAATTAAATATTAATTTAATTTAGTGAGGTCAAATCAACGATGGTATCGTCGATTAGGAGAGAAAGAGATAAAGTTGTGTACGGTACAGGAACTGTATGACTTTCACAGTGTATTTAATAAACATTTTAAATCCCTGTCACGTGATCGGTTTGTTGTTAATATTATTTCTATTTCGCTTCTCAGTTTTTAAATAGATATATGTAGAGCAGTGTTTCCCAAACTGTGTTCCGCGGAATCCTAGTGTTTCTCGAGGCCTGAATAGGTGTTCCACGAACTACTGAAATAATTAACTAGTAGACCCCCAACGTCAATGGCTACCTGGTCGTGCGGTTTTGCGTGCTGAACTGTCAATGGCCCCGGGTTCAAACCCTGCTCGCTCCTATCCCCCGTCGTCCTTCGGGAGGTTTAGACTAGGAAATAAACTATCTTCAACTCTGAAGAATAATCCGAAACATGTAAAATACTTTACAAACAATTAACCCCTCTAAAAAAATAAGCAAAGTGTTTCGCGAAATACTTAGAATTTGCGAAGTGTTCCGTTAAGGAAAAAGGTTTGGGAAACACTGATGTAGAGTAATATTTAGTATTTTTACTATTTAAAAACGTTCAGATTACAAAATGTGAATTAAATTATAACTCATAGTTCGGAGTTTTCTTATCTTGAGTTTCTCTCCCTATTTCAGTATATTTGGTACAGGACAGGCACCCCTCCCTAGGGTCTGTTATTCATTGGTCATCGTTAACAGTTTTCAATGTGAACCAGTCATTGAGTCAGGTCATATGTCAACAAGGTGCCGACCTGAATGTAACTAACGTAACTGTTGCAGGTAATTTGAAGACTGTTACTATGAAAGACAGAGGTCCCATACTGCATTTAACTATTACTAACTCATTAATAAGAGCCATAATCTATTGAAAGAAACATCATTGTTTAAAGTTGTCAGAATAAGAGAGAGAGAGACTAAGAGAGAAAGAGATAGAGAAAGAGAAAGTAAGAGAAAGATATAAAGAAAGGGAGAAAGTGAGAGAGAAAGAAAGAAATAGAGAGTAAGAGAGAAAGAGACAGAGAAAGAAAGAACGTGAGAGAAAGAGAGAGAAAGAGATAGGCTGGCAGAAAGAGGGAAAGAATGTCTTGCAAATTCTCTCTCTTCCCTAGGACCATGAAATCAATGAGCTGGTAGCCTGAAAAAAAAAGAAACACTTATGGCCGATCTATGTTCAATTAGAATGTTTCACCAGACTCCTATACACTTAGCAATGCTTAATCTAAATTTTTAACTAACAATATATGCGCCAAACTAAAGTGGATTAGAATGTGACAATTAAGCGTCTTAGCAGAATTGACGTGTCCAATCTCGCTAACATTACACGATGTGATAAACTAGAGAAAGAAAGAATGAGAGAGAAGGAAATAGAGAAGAAAAGAGAGAAAGAGTATAAAGTAAAGGAAGTATGTGCGATAAATGTTCATGAATAAAAGATTTTTTTATAAAGTTTATATCAACTCACTCTGTCTTTCTGTCTGGTAAAAAGTGTGTACGCGTTATTTCTCCCACTCACATTCTCTGATCAAGCTGAATAATTTTTTTTTGAATATTTTTCTTGTTTTTTAATTGTTTTTAATTTTTTTTTTTTTTTTTTTTTTTTTGTCCTTGTCAGTTTTTTAGTATTAATGAAAGTAACAATACAGGAGGTTTATCTGTCAAAAATGTTTCCCCGAAAAAAATACCTATTAAAATTTACTGGTAAATCAAGGCTTAAATACATATTTACTATTTCCATCCTATTTTGTGTATGTGTGTGTGTGTTTGCAATAATTGATATTGTTTTATTTTTACATATATATTTTAAGGTACTCTTGAGTATATAACAAATGATAAAATTCTACAGTCACATTTATATAAGACCGTACTTTTATTTATTTATAGTCTGTAAACATACATTGGATTTAAAAATAATATATTTACATTCAATTTTGATAACTGAGAATCTTTAATCATTAATAATCTCTGTCTATTTATATGTTGTGCATGCTGTTAGATCAAAGTAGTCCATACTGAGGCGTAGTGAGGGGGGATAAAAGAGGGAACGCCACACGCAGAGAGGCGCCTAAAAAAATAGTTAGGTATTACAATCTAAGGTTATTTGTATTATATTATCATGGAATCTTTTTAATTTATAAGCCTATTTCTATGGGATGTTCATGGAAAAAAAATTGGGTGGGTGGGTGGGGGGGGGGACGTTTCTCTTACTACGTCTCTGAGTTCCTCAACATGTTAACTCCCATACTTTATGTCATCTTAGTGAAACCTCGCGAGCTGGAGTGTGACGCACCAATCAAATCGTCTGCTGGAGAAGTGTACAACATCACGTGTAGATTCTTGGTGCTCCCCAGGGGGAAGTGTATGCTGAGTACAACCGTAAGTTGTTTTGGGGGGATGGGGGGAGGGGGGTGGACAGAACAAAAATAGGAATGAAAAACTAAATAAGGAAAATATTTTAAAATACTATTTTAAAACAAATTTTGTTATAAGGGGAAAAAAACAGGCAAATACTTGCAGTTCTCTCAATACTGCAATATTTATTTCCCCCTCTGCTATGTAAAGCAAATTAATTAATGACCACTAGTCAACTAACAGGTTAATTTTTAAATGATCAATGTGTTTGTCATCGACAATGAATAATTGTGCAAAGTTTCAACTTGATCCGAGAATGGGAAGTGGGGTGGGGGGTGTAAAAGAATCCTGACAGACAGACAGACGGAGTGAAATAATATAAACTTTGTATAGTCCTATACTTTAGTATTGTCTGGTTCTAAAAGTTATGTTATGGTATTGTTATAGTAATGTGTAGTGGACCAGAAATACCAAGCTCTCTAACTTTTGTCAAATTTCTATTTACGTCGATAGCCTCCTCTGGTTATGCATACCATCAATACCGAGTACTGGCACCGAATCAGTTGGGTTCACAAGCTCTACTCTACCACCTGCACCATCCAGGCCGCCCTTGACCTCAGCACCTACCACAACGTTTCCATGTTCCAGGTGATTGCGGAACCCGACTTGGACCAGTTTGTCCAGCGCCCGAATCTCTCGGTTACCAGCCACTTGCTGTCGCTAGAATCCACAGGTAAATGACCTTTCTTGATAATCAGTAATGCTAGACCAGTGATGCCCAAATTACGACCCGCGGGTCAAGCCCAGCCCGTAACGCATTGCTATCCAACCCTCGAAACTTGCGTCCAAATAAAGAGTCTCAGACGATTGGTCCTAAATCACAACGCAAGTGGTATATTTACGTGATATTCCAGGCTGGAGAATTCGGGCACCACTGACCTTTACTCTTGATCAGATATATCAATTATAACTAATTATAAAATAATGATTTGGCTTCAACGTTAATATGCATATGGTAACAATCGTAATACTGTATGATACTGCGGAGATTCAAATGCAAACTATTAATTCAAACCATGAAGATCCTTTAACAATAAATACAAAGCTTTAATCCTGGAACTAGGAATCACTTTAATCAAATATACACAGTGAACAATGCAATGAAACAAGTTAACTCTCTTCGTTCCATCTCATAACTACAACGGACTTTCCCCGTTCTTTCAGAAAATTTATATTATTAAAATCACTCGTTTTATAGAACTAACTTGCTTCTGCTCCTAGAAAACATGCTTGTTTCATGAGCTCGTCGACAATTAACCTTGACCTTGCTCCATAGACGTTTGCGGAAAACTAATAAAAAATACTTAATGCAACAGCTGTTTTCTGCTACGTGACATACTCATTTTTAAATGAAGCATATAAGAGAGTACGTATGTTTGAAAATATTTTCAATTCAGAAATTTAATAGATTAGTTTGTGTTACAGGAAAGGTAAGGTAAAGAATGTTTAAATATTTATGCACTGCATTATTTTTTTCAGATAAAGTAATGACATTCACGGCCAATTCGCAGTCAATAGATCTAAAAGTGGCCATGGGGGCCGAGCTCTCCTTCATCTGCTACATCAGCAACGCCCCTGGGGTCCTTCTCCGCCTGTTCAAAGGCTCCACCGTCATCGCTCTGCACACCCCCCTCCACTCTGACCGCCTTCACTTCGTCATTGAGTCCACGGACTGTGACGACACGGCCACCTACACGTGCCGGTCTGATCACGTGGTCCGGCTGGAGCAGAAGCTTAATGTCACTGTCAGGCCTTGTGAGTACTGTCATGCCATTTGTCACCTTAAATAGAAAGATTTGTGAAACTATACCTACGAATCGAGTGTGTGTATGTAGGACATTGCTGTCCTTAGAGTAAAGACATATGTCTTCTTTTTGTTGCTTCGTTCATGTAGAAAGCAATTAGTATTAGTTCATGTCATAGAATGTTCATTTGATTATGTTGTGGATTATGTTTGCCATTGACCAGTGGTTCTCAAGCATTTTTGACCCTGGGACCCTTTTATAAAGTCAAAACTTTACAATGACCCATAATGAAGGACGTATAACTGGAATCTGTTTTTTATGACCAGAATTTGTGGTCTCCTTGGTGTAAGTTCCTTGTTTGTGGAAGTTTCGACAAGCTACATCTGTATTAGTACGGACTCATCTGCGATTGGGATCTGGGTTTGGCCTCGTGCTCAATATCCAGTCGGAAATATCCAAGTGAAGAATGTCTTCAAATACTTTGCTTAGATCGCCATAGAATAGCTCTTTATAGACGTATATTTAACGGTAGTGAGGGGCGAGATGATTATGATTCAATTGATCATATAGCATTATCTGGCTTTCAGAGAAGAAGTTATTAACAAAAAATAAATTTCATCTTTCTGCCGACCTTGTGGACCCATGGGAGTCCGCGGACCACAGTTTGAGAACCACTGCCGTATGTACAATATATCACTACACATTCCCACAGAAGTCTATTCTTGGAGTTGTATTTACTATGCAATGATATATTGTTTTTACCGGTTGTTGACTTGTAGCACCAGACTGCTGGTAGACAACTTATTCGTTGTAGGTGTAATATATCTTAACTAATAAAACTTCATATAACTTGAATAATTTTTTGAACTAAACTAAATAGAACTTTATTTATAATATAGATAGAATCAACTTGTGATCAAATAAATGTAATAGACTTAGGTATTAATATCTGTTAACAACCTTTCAGTCTCACGTTCTGGAATCCACACCCCTAGCTAAGACTAAGTGACGACAATCCCACCTATGTTGCACCAATGTTGCACCATTCACAACCAATCGCTAACCTCTTCCCACCGTCACCATAGAAATACAGGCACACACTCCATAACAGATATTTTCTATGGCCTATACGAGATAGATAAGTTACAATGTTTGGTATTTTCACCAGGTTTTCGTGACGACACTATGTACAGTGTATGACGGGAATGTTTCTTTAGGTTAAGTGATACTTCGTGAAGCAAAACAATTTGATCCTTTTCAAGTTGAACTGACGAACAGATTTTAATACACACAGTAACATAATTTCAATAAAAATTTCACAAAAGTAGACTTGACATGAAGCTTGAAACAAAAGTAGACTTTACATGAAGCTTGAAACTTATATCCTGAATAGACTATTTTTTTGGTACCCGAAAAAAAGCGCTTTTCAACATGCATATAGGTTTTTTAAAACTGATAGCTCAAGAATGTGTCCCTAAAGTTAAAAAAAAAAAACACGCTCTCAGACCATACGAACTATGGGGGAGATGACGCAATGATCATCTGTTTCTTAGGCCAACGGTTAACGAGCAGGTTTTCATGTGGCCAGCACGATGACCAACTGCCTTTACTTTCCCCTTTAGAGCTGGGTGGACTGAGGGGGGGATTCGAACGCCAAGCGCTTTAGCACTCAACCACCCCACCTCCAATGAACTCTAATTAGAAAAGAATTATTTCTCTTTCATTAATTTACTCTTCTGTGTGGAAGACAATGTTTAAATAAAACGTTCTGTTTACATTTCTTTTGGGACCTTGATGCATAAGCCTGCTGACATGATGTACCATCTCATGGTGTATTGTCTATGGGCAATGGGTTTCATTCTACATGTTAAACTAATGCTGTGAAATGTTTTGCAGGCTCTACAGACAATGAAGACTCTTCACTTCCGTATGTCATTGTTTCCTCTGTAGCCGTTCCGATATTAACAATCATCATATTGGTGCACGTCGTATTCTGTGTCCGCTATATCAAGAGGAAGCACAGGCAACGAAGAAACACGGAATCTCACGACGCAGCCAATCTGGACTCAGTGGTGATGACCGGCGCTTTGACCGAGTCTATGGCTCGTGGCGATGGGTCTCATCTCAACACGCCCATCCACTCACGTCATAACAGCCCCCTGATCTCGCGTCGGACACTCCCAGCCCACTCGACCCACGTCACCCCTGTTCATTCTCCTCGAAGCACCCCGCTCCATTCTCTCCACAACAGCCCAGCTAGCTCCAGGAGAAACACTCCCGTTCATTCAAGACGAGTTAGCCCTTTTCATTCGCACCACGCCACGCCCATGCATTCCAACCGCAGCAGCCCGACGCCACACCCTTTCACTGGGGACGACTATGACGACATTGATGACGGCTATGACAACATCAGCTTCGTGGCCGACCCACCCAACTACAGCATGCTGTATCAGAACCAACAGGGCGCCCCAGACGCCACAACGGCATCAGATACGTTAGAACAATTGCCACTGCCGCCCTCGTACTCTTCAGTAATGCTAAACAATCTCGCAAATCTCTCCACAACAAATACGAGCACTCGGCCGAAACAGTCTTCAGTTAACAGTAAGTATTGTTGTAAATCCAAGGCAGCTCGACTAAGTTCTACGGTAAATAAATGCATGTGTTTATTCACCAGGACAAACACATAACAACCTTTTACATTCAAAGAGTCTTGTTCCTAATTCTACCAGTCATTTCTCAACCAAACATTAATACGGACCGACGACAGCCTTCCCCGCTTTGCTCCAGGTCCCTTTTATAGTCTTCAAGCAGCACAACAGACGGCTCATTAGTTTCCAAATATTCAGACTCTTCCTTATCACGTGATACACTGTTCTTTTCTCTCTCCCAGCGTGTTCCTGTTCTTGTCCAATAGTCTGCTCGTACACAAGCACCCATGTAATGCAGCGTCACAACAGTATGTTATTCTTATCGTAATTTCGTGATAAATATATTCCATATTATTTGACTTATACTAGAATAGGCAATCTCTTTTAAGGGTCACCAAACTCAAGTAAGCATAAAGAAACAAGAACAAATATAAAACAGAGCCGTGAGAATTATAACAAATGAATATTCGCATTTAACTAGAATAAACACTATAAGTAAAAGAACTATATGTAGAGAAACTCCTCAGCAGAAGACTAAAAAGTAAAGTTTATAGGCTTAAAAGACTGATCCATAGTTTACAAAGGCAAATATATATATATATCAAGGACAGACGTAAACGGCGGAAAGAGAATCTTATTCGACCACTATTGGACAATGGTTTTGTCTGCGCTGGATGTGGCAAAATATGTAGGTTGGAGCTGTGGGTTCGTAGAATATCCTCATTAGGCCTACTCTTCGGACTCGAAGACAAACCTTACTGTTGCAT
The DNA here is from genome assembly GCA_030265305.1 of Biomphalaria pfeifferi. NCBI lineage: Eukaryota > Metazoa > Mollusca > Gastropoda > Planorbidae > Biomphalaria > Biomphalaria pfeifferi. The sequence goes on from JASAOG010000052.1 coordinate 2,452,178, forward strand.
CTTTACAGATTATGATCAGTAAAGGCCTCTGTTCTCATCTGTTCTTATTTAGGTTGTGCATTGTTAAGTTTATGCATATTAATATGTATAACTGTATTATTTTGGACACTAGTTATAATTTAAATTTTTAAATAGTAATTTCAAAAATATAAAAAAAAAAATTATATTCTTATTATTTCTTAGCGCCCCCTAGCCCCCATGTACATGTTATGTTTTTTTTTTCAAATGAAACACTTAGCATAATTTTACTATCTATAAATTGTCTTTTTAACAACAAACAATGGGTAGACCTGTTAAGTCACGAGTATTAAATTAAACTATTTGTAGACCATTGTTAACGGGGGTGTTGTATTGTCAGCACAAAGACCTTCTCGACCTTAAGCTCGGCAGCTGATGACTGAGTCACCTGGTCCCTTAGAGATTTAGATCTATGCTCTACGTCTAGTCTAGAATAATTTTGAGCACGTGTAGATTTTAATGTAATCATCATTTACTATTTGATTCTATGTTATTTCTCTCTCTTTTTTTTTCCCATATTGCAGATCAAAATATTATCGACACTAGATTTTAATCCCATGTTTATCAATGTCATGTCTTGTGCGTATCGAATGTGAATGGTAAGTTGCGGAGTTTAATGCCGTTTCTAAAAATTCAGGTATATTTATCTGGCAAACTTTTTGTCAAGCTAATAAGCACTTTCGGCAAACACTTTGTCAAGCTATAAATTTACCTGACAAACTTTTTTGTAAAGCTAGGGTTGCCTATTCACTTGAAATATTGCATTCCTCCTTAATCTTGTGGCTCTAAGACAAACCTTATTATAATTTCCATGATATAAACTATCTTTTATTAAAAATATAACTCTTTCTTTAGATGACACGTCTGTCACAATAATACTGTCACTGTCAAATGGTAGATGCACTGCAAAGATTTGGAAGACAGCTATCATGAATGAGCAGAAGTTTTAATAAAAGTGTTAGTCTTAGTGAAAGGAAGAGTATGAGAGAGAGAGAGAAAGAGAGAGAGAGAGAGAGAGCTATTATAGTATTGTAGTAAATTTATAGCAAGCAAGAAGGTAACAATAGAAGCTGTATTTATTTAGTTATAAAATACACAGCGAGCTATGGAATTAAGCTATCAAGTCACAGGGGGTCTTGTCCTAAGCTTTACAAGTCCTTTTCTACCTAAACAATTAGTACAGACCACCGACATACTTCCCAGTGTCGCTCTAGGTCCTCAATACAGTTCACTGGTAGCAAGAAGGCCGGCTCCTAGTCCCAGACAGCTCAGACTCCCACAACCTTCAGATCACTTCCGCCGGATCTCAAACAGTCCTTCCTCTAACCTGCAGATCCCTTCTGCTGGATCTAAAACAATCCTTCCTCTAACCTGCAGATCACTTCCGCCGGATCTAAAACAGGCCTTCCTCTAGAATCAATGTGTCGTCTATTCCTCGTGTTGAACGGTTTGCTGATGCGCATCATCAGTATCGGTGCAGGAGCAGTGTTATAACAGTACTAGTCGACACACGGTGTAGCATATGCCGCTATTTTGCAGGGCCGGCCTTAGGCCATTGCTATCTATGCGACCGCAGTGGGCTCTGCACTTTCATAGGACCCGCAAAAATTCTAAGTGTAAATTATTAAATTAAACCATTTTGTAACTTATAACAGATATTCCGCGGCCTCCTGATTTACCAAGAGCTCCTGGAAATCTCCTGAAATTGCAGACTATACAAAAAAATCATACAAATCTCCTGAAATATATGTATAAAATTTTCATTTTGGGGTATCATTCAATATGGAAAACGCCTACGCGCGATTAAAAAAACAAACGGCATTATGCAATACCCGTAATTGTGGAATTTAGTGAAAGAAGCTTCTCGCGCCTCAAACTAATGAAGAATTACTTGAGGTCAACAATTCTCGTAGATAGATTGAGGCCATTACGAGGAAAGCGGAAACAGGGAAATCCTAGTATATCTTGGCGCCACGCTTTCATGGAGGACATGGAGCAGTGGACACCAGGTGGGAAGAGGCTTCAGACATTTCCAGTGATAGATTTTTGTGGAGACAGCTTGCAGCCCAATGCGCCGAACGGCGCGGGAGTATCTAAGTCCTAATTAAGTAAGAGTAGCAGATGAGGCTTTTGAACTAATTTTTTTTAAGCAGGATAATGCACTGTAGATACCTCAGAATATGCATTTTTGTGTGTTTTAAATACCGGAAATAGTGCCTTGTGGCGGGACTCAGCCCCGAACTTCGCTGGGGGAGCTCACAGCGCTCCCCCAGAACCCCTTGCTGGCAAGAACTGGGTGTTTACAGTTTTTCCACTTACTCCATGAAGAACATATTCTGGGGTTATGTATATGGCGGGGGGAGAAAAGATCCCCCCGAACCCCCCCCCCCCCCCCGAATCGATTGAAATGTATTTCGGCGCGCAGCTATGTAAAGGAAATAATGACACACGTCTGCTAGCTACTATCAGTGCTTTCTATAATCGTGCCCCTTTTCCTCTGTAAGATTGGGTTTCTAAATATGTTTACTCGTCTCTTAACAAAACAAAATGGTATAATAGAGTCCTAGGATCGATACATTACTTGATTAGCTTACTATTGTACGGCCATTACAACAACAACAAAAAAAAGAATATTTTGACATATTTTATAAAATATATGTCTTAATCCTAGTTAGAGATGCATGTAAGAAAATTTTTAATATAAATCATTAAATTATAAAAAAAAAAAAAAAAAAGATAAGCAATAAAAATCTGTAAAAGTATTCATATAAACCAGAATACATAAAAATAAAAATTTAAAGGATATGCAAATTAAAGCAATAATCATTATTTTTACTTTGGAAAGGATAATGTAATATTGATCTCCCTAGACTGCTTAAAAATATTCTTATCAAGATAAACTCAATTTTTATCGGCTCCCGAAAGAGGAATAGCTTTCAAAATTTGGATTGGTTCAGGTCACTGGTTGGGACCTAAACGAGGATTTCAAAATTTGAGTTTATGTATATCTTCAAGGGAAAAAAAAACAAAAAAACTCTACCTATTTGGCAACTCACTGAAACCTTTGGTTTCATCGTTATAATGTATAAAATATAATCATCCTTACAATTAAATTTGGTCAATGTCAACATTCTTCAGTGGGAATTTCCGCACTTTTCTCAAATGTTTCTTTGTATACAGTAAGGAGTTGAATAATTAAATAGACGTACTTGAACTTTTTGCGTTATACCGGACAGAAATAGAACTGGATTGTGCACTGCAAAGTTTCCTTGCAATATTGAAGAATTATCATAAATAAAGAGAATGAGAAATCATAGAGCACCGTCAGCTTCGTAAAGGTGGTATTAGTTTAAGAAACACAAACTTTCCTATTTTTTTGTTGTTGCAAATATAAAGATAAAAATTCCCTCATCCGAAAGAAACACAGTGATGGAGTCTTTAAAGATTTCAACAAAATGACTCCGAGAGCTATTTACATGCTTATGAATATTCAAACTATATCATGGGAAGCGTGGTGGAGATGCTAAGTTCAAGAGAATTTAGCTTGTCTTGGATACGTATGAAGGGGGATCGGGGGTTCGACACCCGACTCGAGCAGAGTTGTGTTTACTGAGCGGCTTAAGGCAGCACGGAAAAACCTACTCCTAGATACCCCCTCCCCCCTACTGGTCCGCAAATGAGATTGGACCATAGCGCTCTGAGCATGCTATCAGCATGAAAGTAGCGCTATATCAAAGCTGTAACTATTATCGTCATTAAACTATGTAAGAGGAATGTTATGATGAGAGGTCTAGTTGTCTCCCAATACAACAGAACAGAAACCCTTAATGCATGTGTGTCACGGGTTCGTAATATTTGGTAATGATCTATTGGTCTAAATTGCCCACAGGCTGTGACGTCGCAGGTCAGTGTTGAGGCCTTCTAAAACAAATGGTCTCGGTAGTACGCTTTTAGTGTCGCGGACTTATGCTCTGTCCCAACAGTTTAATAGCATCCATAGCATCCTGTTACTGTGCATGCCGATTGTGAAAATATTTGTAAAACTATGTTTAAACGAACGAGTTAAATTCAGTATTATGTTCTTATTTAAAATATTACATTTTGTACTGCAAGAATAGTGCATACCTTTGTTCTTTGTTACTAAAACTGTATAAATATAAATAATAAGATATGTTTTTAAAAGTCTTGATATATTTATAAAACCTTCTTATATTTAAGTTTGTACAAGAAATACTCAATATTATTTCATTTAAGTAACTAAGAGTTCAACGTTTAATTTTTAAAAATTCTGCCTTACAATATTTTCGAAAATTAATAGTGCATTTTTTTTTCTAGAGAAGCTGTGCGAACAATTACTGAAATTTCTTTTAAGTTTAACCAACCTTAAACAATCTGATCCACTCTGCTCGCTAACCCTTGACATTAACCTCATCTGCCCTATTGATCGCAAGGTCTCAGTGACTTCGCTAGGGTGGAGGTAGCGGGATGTCCAAATTTGAAAATCCCCTCCCCCGGGCCCCCAAATGTGCCTGAAATTTATTTTTACATTAAATATAACGCCGTTATCTCATGTCATGAAGTCAATATGCAGGAGCCCATAAAGAGGTCAAGCCCCCCCCCGGGGCCCCCCAAATCCCTAGCTGCGCCACTGCAGGGTCAAATCACTCCCCCCCCCCCCCTCCTTTTTCCGTTTCTCCAGAAGTGAGCAAATATCACAGCTTTTTGTAAACATTTATTGTATATAAATATTTCACATACGCTGTAGGAAAAGGAACAAAGCCCTTTGATTTCACTGTATCCCAGAGAGAGATTCCCATGGACCAACACATTTGTGTAATTGAAAGAAAATTGTAATGAGAGACAAAATAAAATTCTGACACAAATATATTTCATTGACATAAAAGTGAATTTATTGCCTAAATGTCATATCACTAAAATGAGTGAACATAGCAAATAAGGCTTCGCATCCTGACAGCTGTTCCCCTTGAGCTTCGTACAGAGGGTAAATCCAAGAAACAAAATCTCACTGTTTCCATTTATTATAGCCGTATGGGCAAACATTGGCTTTGTACAAGGACTAATGTTTAGACAATATATGAAGCCAATGTGGTATACAAGTAGATGAATACACAATATCAATTATTTTGCTATAATATAAATACTTTTACTGAATTATTTATGGACATGATTGAATACATTGCAACAATATTCAAAGACACTGACTGGTAAAGTTTAAAGAGAAAATAAATAAAAAAATGTTGTTGAACTCTTGTATTTAACAATGTTTATACTGCTTATAAACACTGCTATGGACTGAAGTAGTTATCAAAATCACACATACATTATATCAAGACAATATAAAAAGCAGCTCAGTAAAGTATATCTCAGGAATGAGTATTGAGTATACGGAATGGAAAGACAGAAAGAACAAGTTTGTAATGAGGACACTGGGTCATGCTCAGCTCAGTTAGAACAAATTATTTTAGTTTTGCTTTTATTGAAGTGAAAAGATTGATATGAAAAATTAAACTTCTCAATTAAACTTTTTTAATGGAATATTTAAAATGCAATGGTTCTAAATTTGTTATCCTAATTGATTTAGAACTTAAAATATTAAAAAAAACACAAGCTTAAACTCTATGGCCCTATTACAAGGTCTTCGGGAGTTGCAAAAACCTTACTTTAGGAAAGAAGAAGAGGCAGACAGAGAAAGCGATGGGAAGACAAGATAAAAGAATGGAGAAAGACGGTCGACAAATCTACAAATCTTGCACGGGGGCCCCAAAGGTCTAACACACTAAGGGATAGGTAGAGGTAAAAGAATATTTAAAAAAGAGACAGGCTAATATAGAAACTTAACTCTTTCTCTCCAAATTATTTACCACATTCTGGTAGAATCAACATTGGTATCGTCATTTAGGAGAGAAAGAGTTAAAAGTATACACACTCTATCATAAGATTATAGATCAAAAGTTAAAAGTATATTATTTCAGAATAGATTCACATGCCCTAGTCCAGGGGTTCTCAACCTGTGCGTCGTGACCCCCTTGGGGGTCAATTGACAATTTGCCAGGGGTCGCCTAAGACCATTAAAATTATGGACTGTTATTGTCTATTCCTCTATTGATGTATGTGTGTGTGTGGGGGGTCTTGGCAGAGTGGGGGATTGTAAAAAGGGGTCGCAGAGCATAACAGGTTGAGAACCTAGCCTATAAGCTTCCAGCAGGACATCACGGGATGATAGTAGATGGGGTTTGAGCTCAGGACCATCACTATGACAGTCTAGCAGCAATCATTAGTTCAACTAACAATCTTATAAATTGACAAAAAAAACAATCATATGGACTGTGATATGACATGTCAAACAGAAAGTCAATATTTATAAACACAAAGGTGTCATGGACTTGACACAAATAAGTCAGTTGTGAAATAGTTCAACATTGACATAATGGCACCTTTGATCCTATTGAGCTGTTCAAATATTACGTAATTTAAAAAATTTTAAATATTAAAAATGTATATAACATAGCAAGATTTTACAAAAAATGACATGGTATTTCAAAAATAAGGCCAGTTTAAATGAAACAATATTGCCACAAAACAATTTTAACAGGTTTTGGTTTAACTTTAAAAAAATAGCCTGAGCAAAAACAAAAATAAAAGATGGTTTCAAAGACTTAGCATAAAATGGATTTAAAGTAAATAAAAAATGCTAGTTCACTTTCTGATATGATATTTGATATTATATTTAGGGTACATCAAAGCAATGTAGGCAAAATCTGTAATAAAAATAAAATACAGGTTTTACATGAGTTGAACTTGTTAATCTATTTATTCTTTACAGATACTTGAATATTGAATAAAACTATAAAGTTTAAAACTGTTATATAAAGAAAAAATGTTATATTGAGAAACACTTGATATATTTCCATCAAATAAGTGCAATAGAAAACTACAGCATATAAACAATAAAAGCAGATATTCTAAACATTTACATTATACATTAAATGACATGGTGACAGCTCATGGACTCTTCAGTTATATGTAATGGATGTACAAGAATGTCTGATAAAGTTGGGGGGGGGGGGGGGGGGGGGGGGGAGGGAGGGGGGTGAAGGCTTCTGAACGATGTTTAAAAGTAATGAGAGTGAAAATAAAAATGCAGTTCTTGGTTAAAAAGATAAAATAAAATGGCTGAAGGAGGTAGTAGCTATGTAAATAATTATTCTAAGTAGATCTAGTTTTGTGATTAATTTTACTCAAAGACGTGATATTTAGAACACACACTACGAGTATTTATTATTTCTACTTAAATTACCTAAAATGATGCCCATAATTCTGGGAAAACATGATTGGGGGGGGGGGGGGGGGGTGAATATCTAGAGAAGAGCAATAGAATTTATACAAACAATGTGCTGTCTTAATCTTATTTCAAAGATGTCCAAAGAGAAAGAGTTTTTAGGAACTGACAATATGCAATTAGTAAAATGTTTTTTCAAAAGTTATTTAATGCCCCTGCACTTATTAAAAATAGGGTCAACGACACTAATTATGAAGTTAAAAGAAAAGATTTTGAAATGATAAAATAATGACCTACATGAATAGGAAAGCTTTTAGAATTGGTGTCAGAAGTGACAATGTCCAATTATAACTAAATCTGAACTCAACCTAAAAGATATTAAAAACATCAGCTGAGACTCAGTAAATAGGAGTGAGCTAAAAAAATGAGCTTGAACTCATGGGGTATCCCCTTGAGAGTCTAAGCCCAGACTTCCCACTCTTTTAAACACTTCCTGTCTTAGTCTTGACTACTTTATTGTCAGTTTTCTTAATTGACCACCGCTGGACAATGGTTATGTTTGCCCTGGATGTGGCAAAATGTGAAGATCGCAGCTGGGGCTGCGTAGCCACGGGAAATACTGAAAGGCTTATTGTCAGATTTCTAAGGCAATAATTTTTTTTACCCTTTAACTGTTTCTTAAATGTCTCATATTTTTCCATTAAGGAAATTTATTTTGATGGTATTTATCAAATAGAATTTAATGCCATCCTTAATACATGCTATATCCTTAATACATGCACACCCCCCCCCCCCCCCCCCCAGTTTTTTTTCCCTTGTTTCACAGGAAACTTAACAGATATAAGAAAATAATATAAGGTACAAGTCAGTACAAGTATTTCTCTATACAATTATAGCAATACAAAAGAAACTTAAGATACACAAAAACAAATAACAACAGATCATCAGTGACAGTGAAGAATTCACATTTAGAGAAGATGGGTGAGAATGGAAAAGTCATCTTAGACTTGATCACTGGGTTAAATATTGATTAAGACGTGTTTTTTTTTTTTAAATTACACATTAGGAATGATCATAGTGAGGAGTGAGATACATTGTTATCTAATGAGATTATGCTAGAATGGCGACCTCTTTAAAAAGCATCTTAGTTTAATAATGTACTTTGATTTTCTACAAATTGTTTTTTTTTAAATATATAAAAGATAGTCAGTCATTGCAAGATGAAATCAAAGAAACCCTCAATTCTGAATGTAAATTAAATATCACAGCTCACCGGGATCTGAGCTTGGGGCAACTAATTCAGAAACTCAAGGTTTTACAACTCAATCACAACCATCTGTTATATTTAAGTATAGCACTAAAAAAAATTATTTCGTTAATAAAAGCATTTTCAAAACTTGATAGGGAATTTTTTGTAAAAAATTGTGGGGACCAGGTCTATCAAAAACTAAAACATGTCAAGTACCTCACTTCTTAAACCGAAAAAAATTCAAACACAAAACTTTTATAGCCACCATGACAACTGTTGAAAAATAGTATCCATAACCGTAACTAATGCAGAACTACACACAATTGGTAGATCACAAATGTAGGTTTACAGTGATTAAGCTAAATTGTAAATGGTTGAAACTACCTGATTAGTAACACCAATATATAACAGAGGAATGTGGCAATGGTGAAGGAGGAGATTTTGAGCATCTGAAAGATTAAATTCTTTATGATTATGTTTATCTATGTGATAACTGTAAACCTACTTTTGGGCCACCCAATACTTAATGTATTTTTTACCTAATGTGTCCTTGTGGTAGACGTGAAACAAGTCATACCCATACAACACACAAGTCATTGCATAAAGTTTGCACAGATTTTTGTTTGCATTGACTTCTTCTTTGCCTTCCTCATTCTCATTGTTATGTTGGAGCGTTCAGATGACTAGACCAATACGTGAGATGAACTGCACAGTGGTTTCCAAAACAAGGAGCTCTCCATATAGTTTTCTTTCTATTGGGGTGTTTTGGGGGCCAATGTCTTGTTCGGGCCTCTTGGTAGAGAGTGCAGTCCTGAAGTACATCATGGTCAGCATTCTCTGGTGACACTCCACATGGGCAGATTTCACTGGTTCCAATTTTGAGCTTCTGGTACATACCTTGTCTTATTCTGTTGTGTCCGGTCCTGAGTCGAAAGATTAGGCGTTCGTCTTGTCTGGATAGCTTATAAAAGGCGTCATCTTTCTTGCAATTCGGATGTGAGCTTGTCCATTTCTCATTTATTTTATTCACTATTAGTTTCTTCCTTTCTTCTGGATAGAGTGCAATGTTTAATTGTGTGTTTGTTCTCCCAGACTTGGCGAATGTGTCAGCCTTCACATTTCCTTCTAGTTCTTTGCATTGACTGAATCTCGGACGTTCATGTTTTGACTAAATCCAAATTAGAAAGCTGAAAACAAACAAAAGTGAATTAAAAGGTTGCTTGAAATGTAAAAGATTTTTATACAGAGCAGTTGAACCGAATCAATGACCAAGGAAAACAATGTGACAAGAATCAAATAATTTTCAAGTGAAAACTAAACAGACTTATACATTTGGTTATTTAATCTTCAAAACTAGCAGCTTCAAGCCATAAACTCAAAACTAGTAGTTTCAATCTAGAAACTCAAAACTAGTATTTTCAATCTATAAACATTCACTTCAAAAATAGGAGAAAAAAACAAAGAACATATGCGACATGTCTTAGTGTCTGGGTCAAGGTATGAGCAGCAGTATTGAATACTATTATCTTTAAAATATATTAACATTTTTAAGAAACAAGAACAGAAGAATAACAGAATATTTTGTTTATTTGACATGTTTCTAACATTCAGTTCCCTTTCAGACCTTGTGACCTATAGGGCAGAGGATGTTAAGGTCATCGGTTTCTTTAGCCAATATTTAAGGAGCAGTTCTGACATTCAGAGTAGAAGATTATTACATCCTAGCCAAAACCTCCCTCTGGACAGTGAGGGATGGTGGCCGGCAGGGTCGAACCTAGGTCTATCAAAACGACAGACCAAAGCGCATACCACATGACCAAAACAATTTTAGCTAACATGGAAATTAACTTTTTAATTAAAATTTTATGGGCCAAAAACAAAACTTCAGATAATGTTAAATACTGCATGTTGACAATAATAAAAATAATTAGTTCAATTTATGTTTAACAATTCAGATCAATTGCATGAAATGATAAAAATATAATTAAATTGAATGATGTAAAATATACATTTTTCATAACTTTTTGTCTTCATTTGATTGGAAATCTAACAATTTAAATTGTAAATAATCTAGAAACATCAATGACAAACACTTTTCAATGGAAACATTATCAAATGTAATTGAAAAGTAGCACGTGGAGGTTAGTGTTTTCATGATGTAAGAATCAGATGTATTCTGTTGCATTATGTAATATATATAGCAATAATGTCCAAAAAAAGCTGATACTGAAATTCATTATATACAAAATTAACCTTAATTACACTAGAATTATTAATTTCCATATTTCTCAATAATGTTGTGTTTTTTTTTTTCAATTTAGAGTATATGTATACACATCATGTTGTTTTTTGTGTGAAATATTAAAAAGAATCTCAAGTGTATGTTTTATTCGCTTTCCATCAGAACTGGAAATTAATGTACTTTTGATTACAGAAAATAGAAAGTCTAGAATATATTTACATTTGTGGTCACGAGGGAAACATTTCAAGACTAGACAAAAACACACAAAAAATGGAATGAACTAAACACTTAAATTTTTTCATTGTACAATTTAAAAACAATAACAAATACATTTTACCAGCTAACATCTCTATGTTTGAAAAGAATATATATACATGAAATATAAAATACAGGGGAAATAGCAAAATTTTATAAACAAAGAAAGTTTTCTTTTTAATCTTGTAGAAAAAAATTTTGCTGAAAAATAAGCACAAACATTGCTAATGAATTGGTTGAAAAGAAATCTCAATAAATCATTCTAGTATAAAACAAAAATTGAGATCAAAGTTTATATTACCCTTTAACCTTTGACTTTCAAAAAGAAAAGTATTTGTTTTTTCGCGATTCTCTTGGAAAATACATCAGTAGACATTAGCTTTCAAACATTCAATGAGTTGTGGAATTAGCAGAATGTTTATTTTGCTTTGAATGGAATGGATGGTGATGTTATAAGCTTTGCTATTAACACAGAAAATTACAATTTCTACAAGCAATTCAACAGGATGTATATGATTTCTTCTCCACCAAACATACTGTGTACTATGTAAAAAAAAATTGTGTTACATCATTTAAGTTTCAATATTTAACATAATGATACAAGGATGGAAACAATCAAAAGGTTTTCTCATGAGAGGCAACAAAAGAAATACCTGGACAGTTCTACTTTGATAATGATTTAGAATACTTCAAACCCTATTTCTTCAAGTAGAACTGTTAAAATGTCTAAGAATGAAAGCTTAATATTACTATTTTTTGTTTTGTTTTAATTTGTCAATGTCTGAAGCATAGATCCTTAACATTAACCTAATTATAATCCATACAAGAAAAACAATACATACATTTAAATTATATAATGACATATAAACTAGTGCACTGGCTATTTTTACTATCAATACTAACATATTCACTATCTAAATACTTTAACATACACATACACATCTTAACTGTAATTGTCTCATCAGACATAGTGACCAGCCGCAATAGCATGTCTAGTTTACAGTGAAACATAATGAGCTCATATAGATATTTGCAGACACATAATGTGGCACAGAAATATAAAACCTAACCTGAGCCCCATGGATGGCAAAAGCAGTTGATATCAACTTGGCTTGAGAAATGACACACACACAATATTAACTTGAAAATTGAATGACAGACTAGAAAAAATATACTGAGTAACCTAATGTACCGAGTAGCTCTTAGTAACAAATTACTTTAATTTACAATAATGAAAATATTTAAGGAAAAAATCTACTTAAAGAAAATTTATTTTTTTCCCTTTTAATTCAATAATATCAATAAATATGTAGGTATATATATCATTCAGGGGCAAGGTGGCTGAGCAGTAAACCGCTTGGCTTCCAAACTGGGTTTGAATCCTGGTGAGGACTGGGATTTTTTATTTCGGAATCTATAGGCTTCCAGCTCTAATAGGTATCTGACATTTGTCAGGGAAAAGTAAAGGTGGTTGGTAGTTATGCTGGCCACATGACCCCCACGTTAACCGTAGGCCACAGAAACATATGACCTTTACATCATCTGCCCTATAGATCACCATCTTAAAAGGAAACTTTTACTTCAACCTACATATATCATTCTCCAGTACAAACTGTTTGTAAAAAGAAAAAATCCACTTCATCTTCCTATCAGTCCGATGTAAATCAATGAAATCCCAAGACACACAATATAATTGGAATAAAGGTGGTGCAGCTATCACTGGTTATTTGTGTTATCTTCTTAAGATATTTATTCCTTTTTTCCAGTATAATCTTAAAATAGTAGCCCAAGGCAGAGGTGTAGTGAGGGGGGGGGGGGGCATGATGCCCCAGGCGCCACTCTAGGCTATATTTCTATGTGATGTTTATGGGAAAGGGGGGGGGGGAGGCGCCAATAATGTCATTTGCCCTAGGCGCACATTTTTCTCACTACGCCTCTGGCCCAAAGGCGTATTTACATCCAAGAAATAACTTTTTTAGTGGCTGAGTTATACATTAAGTGTTACATAAAACAATATTATCACGGTTAGGGCAAAGATATTTTTTTGAACATAAGGTTAAAGGAATTTGACTTAGATTTCAAAGAAGGCTTAAATTTTATCTCCTTTACTAAAAGGGTGTTCCTTAAAAAGAGAAGATTATTACAGCCAATGCTTATCCATGCGTTAATCTAGTCACATATGTTAGACTTAAGCTCTGCTAAGTCATCGATTTTCCTGGCTGATTTAGGCAACCCAATCTAATGGTACTAGGGAAGAAGGAGCACTGATATGAAGTATTATTACTTTTTCCTCCAATTAGGCTTAGGTAGCCTAAAACATTTTTGATACATCATATTTATTAGGAAAATTACATTTCTGTAATGAAGTTGTATCTAAGGTGATGAATGTTGATATTAACTTCCAGTCTAATAAAAGTTATCATTGACTTCAAGTCTAATAAAAATCATCATTGTGATGCAACACAATGAGTTGCAGTTTAAAAGATGTACAAAAGATAAAAAAAAGTTAAATTATTATTATTAAAAGCTCTCCACCTGCCCCTTTGTTTTTACACAGCACAATATACTGAGTTCTTTATATTACAGTATTAACATATGAATGAAGTAAGTCATTTACTGATTGAAGTAAGTCTATAGTAAATAAGCAATTTACTAAGGTATTCAACAAAAAAATTTTGTTCAAGTTGTGCTATGTTTTCAAACCATGCCTAGAAATAGAATCAGGTCTAGATTTTATGTTAGTAAAGCTAAATACATAACATTGGTTTCACTCAAAAACTGGGCTACCCTTAAAATAAAATGAGATTTTTTTTTTAAAAAATGAATGAAAGTTTAGCTCTTATCTTTTTTTTATCTTGTCTTAACTCTTGAAGTTTATATTCTAAGAAGTACTTTACTCATGAGCATTTAAATATCAATGGAAGGTGTTACAAGATCAATCTGCCTATGTGGTGTCTAATCTCAAAATATTAAATGAATGAAAGAGTCAAGCAGAAAAGAAAAATTCATATTGCTGTTTAATAATTAGCATTTGTTAGAAATTGCAAAACATTAAACACATTAAAAATATTTTAACGAAAAAGTTGAATTGATACAGATGTAAAAGAATGTTCTTACATTTAAATGTAATTTTGTTATTAAAAAAAAGCAGGTACAATTTTGGACGAAAAAGTTTTGATTGAAATTTTAGCTTTACACCTCCAAAGCAATTGGCGTTTCAAAAAGTCCTTTAATACATAATATATGTATATATAATTCATTCAATGAATGCATCAAAGGTTCACACCAGATTTAATCAAGTTTCTTGATCAGTGAACTTGATCTTTACATATATGCCGTCATGTTTATCTTGAGGCATGTTTCAGAGATGGAGAGCCGGCCCTCAATCTCCTCCATTTATATTTCAAAGTAACTTGACGCACAGTAGTCACACTACCTTCCCATCAGTCCACATCAAAATCTGAATCACTGCTACTCATGATAGTGTCCTGTAAAGAAATTTAAATAAAGACTTTTGACACCCGATCATGTTTGTTTGTAAAATGTTTTTCATGTTTCGGATGTTTCTTCAGAGTTGAAGATAATTTACTTCCTAGTCCAAACCTCCCGCAGGACGACAGGGGATGGGACCGGGCAGTGTTTGAACCCGGGACCATTGATAAATCCAAACAAACCGCACGACCAAGCAGCCAGCCATTTTAAATTATCATTTTCCTTATAAATTGCAGGCATTTCTTCACAACAGAAGATTATAATGTTCTATGCGTGCCCATGTGTTACTCCAGGCATGCATATTAATAAGAAATATAAACACTGCACACTGTGAGCGCCATTATCCCAATTAGTGATTGAAAAGGATTTCTTCTGACAGTCAGGTATGGACGAAGAGATCTTCATTCCCTGCCTTGTCTGAGGGTTCAACCATACCATCTACCATAAAGCTATCTGGGCTACAGCGCACAGCCAACGGAAAAGGACCCGCTCACAATTAGTGGCCCAAAAGTACGTTGGTTACAGGAGAATTTCCTCACATTCCCATTCTGTAAACCACCACAATATCCATGAGGAAATGGCCAATCCAGAAGTCGTGGAATGGTTTAGACAACCAGATCCATGCTCTAATAATACCAGGCAAGAAGTACTTGTATGAACTGGTCCTAGCAAAGGAATAAGAAATGTGCCTTTATTTTGTAGTTTATCAGACTGTGTTGTGTATTTTATGTTATGGTTCAGCTTTTATGTATTATTGATTCTTTAATTTTGAGTCTTCTGTCCTGATCAGTCTCTGAATTTAGTGATTTTACTAACAGTGTTACACTAATGAAATGTGAATATTGGTCTTTTATAAATCACACTACTTTCAAGCCATGATGTACATTAATCAGTTCCAGGCTAAAACTAATGAGCAGCCAAACTGAGAATTACATAGCTTGCTTCGTCCAAAAAACTTTAACAATAGCATCTATTTTTTTTTTTTATCAAACTTCAATTTCAGTTCCATTGTCAAATTTCAAGAAGATGATTTACGAAATGTCCTCAACATAAAATATGCAGGACCAGATTAAAGACTAGTTAAGTTAAATGTTACAATAGAGGTCTCTAGGCTAACAATACAGAATATAATTCTATACGATGCCCAATCATGCGGGACACCATGCATGCACGCCAACGCTAAAAAATTCATGGAAAGATGACTCTTTTACTTTATTTCTGCAAGTCTGACTAGAGTTACCCCACACAACTTTAGTCTGTGACAGAGAGCGCTTCTCAGAAGAAAAAGAGGGGGGGGGGGGGGAGAGCCAGTAATCTCCTGTCTGCATAGATAATTCTCTATGTCGTTCAACAATGTTGAACACCACGCACACACAGCGACTCTTTAACCCTCCTCCCGCCCCTCCTGCCTGCACCTTCTTCACTCACCAGGCATGCGCACACAGTTGTTTGCCCAAACCGACACCATTTGTACAACTGTGTCTTTCAGGAAGTGTTCACAGGTCACCAAGTTACACAATTCAAAGAGAAAGATATACTGTATGGATTTTTGTTTATGTTATGAATTTTGTGGTAATCCAATATTCCATTATTCAAAATCATTCTTTTATTTTTTAAACAGAAGAGCCTTGGGGATCTAACATCTAATGATTGAGACATTGATGTTTGTTTGTTTTTTTAATTGCTTTTGTATTGCGCGATTTCCATGCTATAAGCACTCTCGTCCAATTTCTTTTGTGGAACCAGTGAGGGAAGGGGATAACGGAGTAGGTTTCCACGCTGGCTTAATAGGTAGGCAAGTGGACTTTGCATCTCAGCCTCAGATCCCATATGTTTACCATATAAACAGAAAAAAAAATCAATTCCTGATTTCTTAACCCAAACATACCTTATCAATATACACAAACTGGTTTTTTTTTTTCTTCTTGCTTTGGTTTACCAATTATGTAATTATTCAAGTTAAAAAACTTACGAATCCACCTTGATCCATTATCCATGTTGCAAAAGTGTCGCTAATATATTCTAAAGAATATTCTTTAACTTTACTGGCTGCCTTCGTTCCTTTACCCACAGCAGAGATCACAGCTTTGGTCGTGTAGAATACAAAGGCTATGTGATCCCAACTTAGCTCATTGTTGACTGAACTTTTGATGGTGCTTTTGAATCTCTGGTAAGCTTCATCTGCTGTCTGGGCAGCCATAGCTTCAAACTTCTCTTCAATCTGGGAAACAAAAAATGGCACAACGAAGCTTCATTAAAACAGCTTTCTGATGAATAGGCTGGGCCTTGTAGCCTTTTTTTGGCACTGTTAGGGCATATAGCGAATAGAATTTGAAAATAGTTTTATTTTTGGGCGTAGTAATCTTTGAGAGTTGCTAAGGTTAGATAGTAAATCACAACTAAGTTAGGTTAGAGATTATAGTGTAGTTATGCTACAGAAGCTAACAAAAGAACAACACTACAACAATTTTCACTATGCCAATAAAAGCTTTAGGTTTAAAAGAAATTTTATCAAATATTTTAGTGCATGAATGTTCAAGCAGTTCATTGAGGATTCGCCAGATCTTGAAGTCTCTGTCAGATCAGAGCAGCAGCCAGTCTAGAAGATAAGACCTATGTCATCTTGAGTTGTTTCAGACTTCTATGCCACTGTTGACTACATTTAGTCTCAAGAATATTAGCCTGCCCAAGCTAATTATGACTTTAAAATTATGTGACGCAGACTGGAGGCCTTGTAGCATTTTACATTTAATGATATAACAAACAGATAATTTGAGTTAGATTTGGCTAAAAATGCAGGTCACAGCTAAGACTGCGTAGCCATGTGAAATAATGAACTCCTCATTAATCTAGAAGAATAAGCCTTTAAATATTTTAAACCTGTTTTTATTTTACTTTATTCCAGTAAAAACAAGTATTTTAGTCTTTATTAAATGTCTGTAAAGAGAACGGTGTTTCTATATCATTTAATATTTATTTTGTCAACTTTAATTAAATAAAATTTAGTTTTATTAACCTATGTGATTATTTGGCACACATCAGGCCAAGTCATGCCCTTTAACCCTTCTTGGCCTGTGAATATCAAATATACAATAACATTTTTTTAGTCCAACTAAAGACTGTCTCAAGGAGACCAAAAAATACTTACAACAGCAGAGTTGCGATCTCCTTCGGACCTAAGGCAAGATATGATTTCTTTCTCTAAATCTGAGAGAGGTGCTGAAATTTGTTAAAATTCTGATTTATACCCTCCTTAGTGAATAAAATTGATTTCTATTTTCTAAATCAAATAGAGCAAAAATAAACAAAAGCCTAAAAAAAAAAAAAATAACAAAAGTAGGAAAGTAAATTTAAGCGATTTCTTGACATTATCATCACATTATTTAAAGCATTTTTTTTTTAGATTAATAATTTGATTTAACATTAAGTTACTTTACATTCTATCTCAAAAGAAAGCTAATGTTTCTGAAAAAAAAAAAAAATAGAGAGAAATACACATTTTTAATATTATACTATATCATTAGAAACAGCATAACTTATTCAGTAATTTCTTTATAAACAAATAAATAGCCACATATGAACTTCCCCCAAAATCAGTCCTGAATCGTTCTAGTATTAAAAGAAGAAAATGTACATCTCTAGGAGCCTGTCCCCTGTTCTGACCATGCAATTATGTAGTAAATGTGCAGCCCTACCAGGACCTCAGATATGAGGTGGTTAGATTTCAAACTACAGTTTCCAATAATCTTATTTAATACTTATAAAACCAAGTCATATATCATTCATACTGCAGGAGTAGAAAGATAGTATTACTAAACGAATGATAAATACCTGAAGCTGCTGCACCGTTTGCTTCTGCTGATTCCGATGAGTACTGGTCAGCCATTTCCGCCAGCTTCTTGGCAATTTTCCCATATAGCTCCTCCTTGCTCTTCTGTCTCTGAGGTGCTTCTTGCTTGTTGTCATGGTCTAAGAAATGAAATGATAAAACTGTGAGTTGACAGATGAATAAAATGTAGTTTCTTACTTACTACGTAATAGTAACCCCCCTTTCTGACCTTGCAAGCTGTGGGGCAGATGATGTTAAGGTCATCTGTTTCTTTGGCCTAAGGTAAACTAACAGGGTGTCATATGGCCAGCACAATGACCAACTGCCTTTACTTTCTCCAACTAAAGTCTAGCACCCATTAGAGTTGGGTGGACTCAGGAGCACTCTAAAAAGCCCAAAATAATAACCCCAGTCTTCAATGAGATTTGAACACAGGAACCCAGGTTTGGAAGCCAAGCACTTAACCACTCAGCTACAATGCCACCTTTCTTACAGACTATGCTTGCTTTTATACATATTATACTGAAATAAGATATAAAGGACAAGGTCACAATACATAAACCACAAATTTACATCTTAAATAGGATCAATACCAGGACTTACACACTTTTTTTTCCTACAAAAACACTTAATTAATTAGTACTTGTAGATTTTTTTGTAATCTCTTCTGTATTACCTTTGTTAGCTCCATCTACAGCATCAGCATTCATTTTTGACCCTGAGATTCTATCAAGTTTGGACCTGCTTTCCTGGTGGGCTTGGGCCAGCAACTGTAAATGCTTTATACCCCCAGAGTCCAAAAATTTAGAGGCAGACATCTTCCTCGGCACTAAACCAAAGTTATTTCTGACTGGACTGGTTATTTCATAAGGCTCAAGGTCCATATAGTCAATATCTTCTCCTGGGTCATCCAAAGCATTACTGTGTGCACTAGATCCTATAGTATTCAATGTCACATCACTGGCGGGGTAGTTAGTTGAGGAGCTAGAGGCCAGGTTGGATGCTGGCGGACTGGATGAATTGGACCTGGAAGAGTGTGATGGTGGGGGTGGAGGCGGTTCAGCATTGATAAACAGTAGAGATCCTGAAGTTTCATTTGCCCTATCAGCTTTATTGTCAGTAATATTAATCGGCTGTGCAGGTGGAAGTTTCAAAGCTGAAGTGTTTTCATCTTCTGAAATAATCACTTGGAAATCAGCTTCTGGTACAAAAGATCCTAAACCAAAAAAAAAAAAAAAAAACGGATAATAAAAAAAAAAGACATTTTAAAACCGTTATAAATTTTAAGAATTTCAATGAGCAAGGAAAATCAATGACAGGCAAGTGCAATGCCTCTGCATTATGAAAACTATGATTTACAGAATCCTATTAAAACGAAACAAAATATTTGATGTAAAAGAAATGAAATGTTGAGGTAAAGTTGGCAGATGTGACGTGTCAATCAGATTTTAAGATTCTTTGAATTTCAGGCAGGAAAAGTAAGGTGCACCTAAATTTTGAGCACTTCAAAAAAAAAAAAGCTTGTATTCAAAAGTTATTATGCATATATACTAAGAAATATACTGCACAGGCTTGGAAACCAGATTGGTTCTAACTGAAGAACAATTAAGGTTCAGTCATTCAGAACCAGCATGCTAAAACCAAGCAGAAGCAATGTTTAATATTAAGGTACTTTATAAAAGAATGTTGGATGAAATGGGATTCAGCATGGTTATTTGTTAGGCTAGAATTGAGCATTGATTTATTATATGAAATTTTAAATGGCCTCTATGAATGATAAAGTAAACAGTGCAATAAATAAAAATACCAATAGGGGGGAGTGGTAGAGCATACCTGGATGAGAGAACTTTGTGCTTTTTTAAGAAAGTAAATGATAGAAATGATGAATAAAAAGAATTTGTGCTAAGTTTGGAAAATCTGTGCACAACATGTTAAAAGTCACATAATTATTCTGTTGTTTTTTTTTTCTGTTTATTTGATTTGATGATCTTGACGATATAAACTTGTGACATATAATATGCGGGTCTGAAGGTGCCGTAACTCTGGTTCAAACACTTTAATAATCAATGAAGTAACAAAGTGTTGGTATGCTTTTCTAGAGTTTTAATTGTTTTAGACTTGAACTTGAAACAATAAATGTATGTACAAATGATCTATAAAGTAGATACTTCTTCTTCTTCTAGCCAGCTTTATTGCTGCTGAGCTGTGAGCTCTTTTGCAGACTGTGCCAAGGAAAAAAAGTGTGCTGTTTTCTTCAGTTGTTCAGCACTGCCGTACAGGGTGTTGGTTATGTTGGGCTGTAGTGGAAGTAGGGTCTGCCTAAGGTGGATTAGGGAGGGGTATTCAAAGAGGATATGGTTTACGGTTTCAAAGGGGTGGGCGCAGTGTCTTCAAAGGGGGAGTTGTGTGGAGTTTATTTTGTTCAGGTGGTAATTTAATAGTGGTGTGTGTCCTGTTCTTAGTTGGAAGATTGTAGATTGTTCTTTACGGGGGAGGAAGTTAATACTGTCCAGTTTGTTAGGCGTAGTCATTTCTTTGTACATGGCTCTGCCTGTGTTTCCTGATGCCCATTGGTTGAGCCACTCCTCTTTGTGATTGTTGACTAACATTAAACTTAGGGTGAGGTAGTTAACAGGTCTATCTGGTTGTTCCATAGATGAACCTGCCTTTGATAGCTTATCTGCCTTTTCATTTCCCATGATGCCAATGTGTCCATGGATCCACTGTAGTGTAATATTGATATTTAATTTTGATAATAAAGTAGATACAGGATTCAGTAAAAATGATCAATGAAATGAGTAACTATTTACTTTTAAAAACTAAAGTCTAACTTTCTAGCTCTCCCTCTCTCCCAAGCTACTACTCCTCCTTTGATATCTTTCCTTAGAATAAAGAACCATGACATCGCAATCATCATCATCATCAAACTCCATTTGAGTGAGGGCGTGAGAGCTCAAATCCTCTCTTGCAAAAGCCCTGGACAGAAACCCAGCTGTCTTGCGTAGTGCATAAATGTCGCCATACAGGTCGAGAATTTTGGTTTTCCCAGACCTGTTGAGACGGAGATCAGCAAGTCTGGGGCAGTCAAACAGAATATGAGGCACGGTTTCCTCTTCTTCCATGCAGCGGGGTCACTGTGAATCAAAATTTGGCCATAGCCGTGAGAGCTTTGAGCCAACAGGACAATAGCCTGTCCTGCACTGTGCTATAATAGCTTGCTCAGGGCACCTCATGCGCTCCCAGACTCTACAGGCATTTTGGGACTTGTCCAAGCACTCAAACCACTTTTCCATTACTGTTTTTTGAATTATAGCCAGAGCATGATGAAAACTTACAGCCTGTTCAGTGACATCTCAATACCCATCCTTGACACTTTATATTTATTTTCCTTTTAATTGTTTTTAATTTTTAACTTACGTTTAACCTACATTAATTATGTTTCCCTGCTGTAGCCTTGAACTAAGTTTTAATTGCCGTCTTTCTGGCATCTAAGCAAGCGTGGGTATGCGTGACCTAATTTAAGATAGGTACACTGCCATCTTTATGTGAACAATGAGGCGTCACTTGAGACGTGCCTTTAATATACTCATTTGTGGCTGAGATAACAAAAGATGCAGTGAAAAGTGTGACAGTTACATACTGTGGGAAGTGGACAGCTACAAACATTTAGGGTTCAACACAATAAGTGAAGAGATAAAGCACACCATGAACAAAGTATGGAGAGTCTAGGGGAGCAACATCAGCTATCCAGTAAAACTATAATTGCACTCATAACTGTTGAAACTGAATGCTGAGGCTGAAAGAATCTGTCACCACCTCAGAGTTGGTGCCATACAGTAAGACACCCTATTTTGATATTATGAGTATTATTCCCAACTCATGTATCTAAAGGTGAACACTTTTACCCTTGAGCTAAGAAGTTACTTGATAGCAGTCAGTAAGAGACAGTAATTGAATGTAGACACTTATGAAAGTTATGAGATTTATACCAGTCAATAAGTTAGTACCATTGTCATCAAGTATTTCTATAAAAGATTATGCTTGGATTGTGCATCATATTTCCTAAGTGGTGTTATTACTGTTATATATATATTAAACTTTATTATTTGTGCCTGCTACATCAAGAGTTATTTCCTCATTTATGAGAGAGATATGAACGTAAAAGGATGCATCCTGATAATGCCTACATAGAACATTATAATATGAACCCAATGTCATCCCCACAACCATCCAACAATAACATGGTGACAGAATCATTAACGGTCTAGAGTAATAGCTACATAAAGGATTGTTCGGTGTTACAAAGCATGACAAGGGGAATAACCTGCTGTTTAAAAAAACAAGAGGAGGGAGGAGAGAGTGATTGCGTTATAAAGATCAAATATGAACAGACAATTAGGAAATTTCCATTCTAGGTCTATCTACTTGACCAAAAATTTTAAGGCTTGTTAATACTATATATATAAAATGAAAACCCTCTCTAGCAGTTGTAATACTGTTGGCTTGTTTAAGTAATATACATGAATTGGATTGAATAACATGATTTTGTGAGTCTTCATCATAATGTGAGTTTGTAAAGTTTTCTTATTGGATTAAAATCTTTTAAATTTGTATTTCTGGCTTTGCTTGTAAATGGTTTATTCATTTTGAAGTCAAATTATATTTTACGGGGACTAAGAACTATTGGAATGTATTATTACAACTGCAATAGATGTACACTCAATCAAAGTTACTGCAACTTGACATTAATAGTCATCTTGACACTATGCATAGCATATCAGAATAGTTAAAATAGAGTCATACAAGTCTACAGTTGATATAGCATGAAACATAAACAAAAAATAAATAATTTTCTGATTTAATAATTTAGTATGAAAACAAGGGAATGAAATTTAATTTCATCATAATAAAAATCTAAAACTTCCCATACCTTTCTTGGTGGACTTTTTGTTCTTGCGGAATGACATAAATATTGAGGGCTTTTTTGTCTTGGGGCTAGCATTGTATCCTGGTGCATCCAAATCAGACACTCTGTAGGCACTGCTTGTACTTAATGTCTCTGAGGTTTTTCTAGTTTGATTACCAGCTGAGAGAGTTGAACTACTATCAGTCTCTTTAGTTTTCTTCTCCTTTCTGTTTAAGAAATGATTGATAATAACAGACGCTCTCTTGAAGCGACTCTTCTTCTTTTTTTTAGTCAGAGAGCTCACATGCTGATCCCCGTCTGATTCTGCTGATGATAGGAATCCATTCTCTTTGTGCGAGCTGTCGATGGTATCTGAGTGAACCTTCTCAAGTTCTTTTCTGCTTTTAAGGCTCGACGCAAGTATCTGTGGAGACATTGATTTGCTTTTGGGAACTCCATTTTTCACAGAATTTGGCGGGAGCCTTATTCTTTCAGTGAAAGGATCACTTTTGTTGCGCCTTGGTGTTGTGCCTGGCTTTTTTTGTCGAACCTCAAGATCTTTAAGCAAAAATTCTTCTAGAATAATTTTAATTTCATTTTTTAATTCTTGGTTTGAAGTAGATCTAACAGAGTTATGTTCAGAATCGCTTTTAGACATTTCTGTATCAACCTGAAAAAAAAAAATATGTTCAAAAATTCAGGATGACTATAAAGGTCAAAATATTAATAGAATAATAATTAATTAGAATATTGCTAATAATAGTGAGATCTAGTAAACATTCATATTTCCAACCTAGCATACCTGACAAAATGTCACTAGCCTATATTAATTAACAAAAAAGTTTATTACCGCAATTAATTTTTTAAAATTCAAGATGGCTATATATATATAGAATATTGTTTTGTCTGCATCAGATGTGGGGGAAAATATGCAGGTAGCAACTATGTGCATAGTCTTTTGAAAAACTGTACTCATCCTTAATCTCAGAAATGAAGACATTGCCTTTTATACATATGTTTTGATTGACCCTGGCTAATTCTTCTGCCTTTCTGGTAAAATAAATTGACACTATACCCAAAACAGAGCCACCATATTAAATATAAAATGTAGCTACTGTGTGGCTAAATTATATTTAACTAATTAAGCATAATTTAAATGAAATATTATGCTTAAAAAAAAAAATACTACCAATAAACATTTGACAATCTTTATAATTATATAAGATCCTGAGTAGAGATAAAATATTTTTAAAATATATTATAATATTAATCAATACTAAACAAATAATTTGAGACTTTGCTACTGAAAATGAAAGTAAAAAGAAATTAATGACATACTGTGTAGACCAGATGTTGAACTGAAATTCACAGAGATAATATGAAACTTGTACACTTAACTAAAAAGAACTCTGCCATAGGACGGTCCCAAGCTGAGAAAGGAGGAGGGTTGGGCGTAGGGCTAGCTACCCTACCCTGTAGAAAAACCACTAGCTAGAGAAACAACAAACAGCAGATCAACAGAAGTCAGAGATCTGGGAGAAGATAGACCTTTAGCTGGAAGGTTTATGGCAAATGTCAGTGAAAGCCAGAGTCATCTGGAACATCCGGACCATGTTTGAGAGAGAGACAACTCAGTAGTCTGTCAATTTAGTTCTTATTCCAGTTGGCAACAAATAACAGACTCTATGTACATAATATCTACATACAGATCTATTTTTAATATTATTGACCTTTAGTCAAGGCTTCTGTCAGGCTTACCTAATCAGTGACTTCATAGCAATCAGATGAATGAAAATTTCTACATTCTACATAGTTTAAATTGTAAAATATAATTATTTTACAAAAAGCCTGAAAGACTCTGATATATATGCTTCTAACATATATGTAAAACAAATCAACTCAAGACAGCTCTTGTAAACCTCAACAACAACAGCAAGGAAACTGTTCTTCAACTCAATGGATGCCAGTATGCACACTGAAATAGAAGGCAATCAAAAAACAGACATACTGTCCAAAGATCTATGGAAGACTGAAAAACTAATGAAATTTCCTCCCTACTTGAAAGAATAAAAAAAAAAAACAGGGCGTAGAATAAATAATAAGTGGACCAGCTTTAAACCCAATTTCAAGAAAATTGATGCTTAAAAAAATTAAAAGCTGTTCCAACATGACCAACAAATAATTTTTTGTCTCAGAACCAGACACAACAGAATGAGTCATAATTGACTCATAATATATGTTCCGGAAGCTAAAAATTGGGACTAGCTAAACCTCTCTACTAGTGGAGCATCACCAGAAAATGTTGTCAGCGTCCATTAAAGCTGAATACTCAATCAATACGCCAGAACACGACATTGACGCAAAAACTTATAATTAGAAGAAAAGCAATGGAGAACTGCCTGATCAGGAAACCAAATTTAGGATGGTAAGATTTAATCTGAATTTTTATCATTTCAGATTAATATTAATTACTTTATATATATTAAATGTTAGAAATCTAAATAAATATTCTAAAATCTACATCAAGCAAAAATGTAGATTTTAAGAAATTACAAAAATTCAAAAGACAAGAGTCTAGTTGAATTATTAAATACATATACCAAATTTTCTATTACAGAGACTAGAGAGCTGATAGTAGATCTAGTAGATTCTCTCTATAAAAAGATCTAGATTATAGTTATTCTAGATCTAGATTAGAACAATACCATAGATTCTAATAAATATGACTCGCCACTCTCAACTTGATCTATGACATCGCGTTCAGTGAGTAATAATATTATTTTATATTATAACAGATTTCGCTGTCAGGCGGTGAAAAGAAAAACATAAATCGGACAATGGTTATGCTTGCCCTGAGTCTGAGTGTGACAAAATAAGTAGGACACAGTTGGGGCTGCGCAGCCACCAGAAATACTGCATTCCTCGTCTACAGATCTAAAGTCTAGAGCCTTGTAGAGCCCTAGCTAAAGTTAAAAGTAGATCTAGATTATAGTTTGTAATTATTATTATTAATTAGATCTAGAAGTAATATTAAAATAATAAAATGATTTAATTAATACTAGTGAATTCCTTGAATTAGTGATATTTTAAAAATAATTATTTAATTTAAAATTAAGATCTAGATTCTAGATCTTAAAGTTACTTAGTATAATTACTATTACTAGTATTACTATTAGTATTATTACTCGATTATTACTTGTATTAGTATTATAATTAGTAAATACACACTGTACTACAATAAATTTTCTATTGCCTACTAACTAGACCTACAACTGATTGATTTTCCGGTGTCGTGTGAGTCACTGACATTATTTTCGCAACTGATGTCAGTTCAAAGATGATGATACAAAGGTAATGAATGCCAATAATAACGTAATCTAGGAAGTAAACATTCAGATTTCCAGCATAACCTACCTGATTAAATACCACTAGCCTATATTAATTAATGAAAATGTTACCAAAATGTAGCACTGACATAGATCTACATTGGGTAAAAAAACAAACTATAAACTAATTATAACTTCTTTTGTAAGAGAGCATAAACAATTTTGTAAATATACCAGGTTGTATTAAACAAGTCGGAGGGAAAGAAAGAGAAATTATCATAATAATAAAATATAATCTAGTATCTGTAGCTATTTTATACATATTTAAAAAACAAAACGTTTCGAAGATTAATTGTTTTAACTAGATCTAGATTATCTGTATAATACTACAGTATATCTTAAAAATAAAAATGGAAAATAACGTCAACATACTGTTACTTGATAGCAACTGGCGTGTATCATTGGAACAAAATGTCGTCCTCCTTAACACTCCGTGGGGCACAACTTTTGTAAGTGCATAGATTTTGTAATTAATTCACAAACTTTAACAACATATCTAGCACTATAATTCATTTTTAAAGGGAAATATAGAGGTCTAGATCTAGAATTATATATCTAGATCTTGTTTAATAAAATCAATAAATCTGATCTTAGTCTTAGATCTTGAAGTTGAACATCCTCAAGATCGGATGATCTTCTTACTTAGTATTGACTCAGACAACTTAGTAATCTTAGTCTTACTCTTAGACTGACTAAGACTCATCATCTCATGTCTTAGAGTAAGACTTAGATGGCTTAGACTCTTATTAAGTAACTCTTATTATTATTAGTCTTAGACTAGTCGTAGTGACTAGAGTGTCTAGAGTTACTCAGTTAGAAGTTAATCAGTTACTGCCTCAACTTACTACTGACAGAGACTTAGACAACTTAGTCAGAAATTAGTCTCTAATTATATTAGATCTATCTAATCATTAGACATGATTCTACTTTAGATCTAGTCGAATCTAATCTTACTTAGTCTTAGAGTCTTAGTAAAGTAAGGCTACTGGAACTGTAGTCGTGTAGTGTAAAGGGGAGCGTGGTCAAGAGGCTAAGTGCGCTTGAACTTGGCTTGGCTTGGTTACCTAAAAGGGGGCTAGAGGTTCGACACCCGACTCGGGCAGAGTTGTGTTTACTGAGCGCCTAAAGGCAGCACGGAAAATTAACTCCTAGATACCCCCTCCCCCCACCGGTCCACAAATGAGATCGAACCAAAAGCGCTCTGAGCATGCTATAAGCATGAAAGTAGCGCTATATAAAAGCTATAATTAAAAAAAAATTATCTAGTATTACAAAAAAGTTTTTAAAAGTTACAAATTTAGAAGTTAAATACTAAAATAGTGCACATTTTAAAAAGTGTTGTAAGTGCTCAACTGCTAAATTAAATTATGATTTTAAGAAAAATTTAAAATCTATTCCATGAGGCAATGTTTTGTGCAATGAAAGGTATTATAGTTAATTAATTAATAGCCAAGGAAAATGGAATGCTTATTAAACGTATTTATTATATTTCAGACCATTGTATCGACGTAGAATCCCAAAGTACCCAATTTATTGGAAAGGTGATCCTCAGATCAGAGTTTTCTTACCCCAATTTTGGATGAGACTAATTAAACCTGACTATGATATTCCTTCAAACCAAGTTCATTTTGAAGTACATATTCAGTAAGTATTTATGTTTAACTGTAACTCTTATCTAACAAGCTGTAGCTGTGAGGCCTAACCAGCCAGAGACGCCATATACATTTTCAACATGCTTATCCCTGGCCGATTCAACACTTTAATTGCCATCATGAATCTGATGGCCAGCAGGCCAAAGGTTAGACAGTACTTATTTCTAGTTAAAATCATTTGTTAATAATGTTGTAACTCCAGTGGTTGACTGATAGGGTTAATATGTGTGCGACCTACATAATGAATTTTAAAATCACATTTCTTGTACCTATGCAGATTTATAAAAATAATATTTAAAATTCATTTGACAGTCTAATTCTAAACAATTTATCTATACAGCAAAACATATATATAGCTTTGTTTTTTTACTTGTTTTAATAAGAGCTTTTTCTTTTCTTTTCAACACATGTTGAAAAAAACATTTTAGGAAGCAACTTTTTATTTTCTTATTATTAGACATCTATAATACTAAGAATTTTTTTTTAGTTATCTATTAATATTTTGGAATTCAACTTCTTAATTTTAAATACAGTACAGAAATGGAGTGAATGGATTAAACACAACACAGTTGACCACCAACATAAAAAGTAAACTATACAGAACAAGCTTGGGGAAAGTGAAACCAGATCCAGACCTTGACAACTAAGCAAATTTTTTTTTTTTTTTTTTTTTTTTCTTAATTACTTAGTATCTGTATTTAAAAAAAAAAAAAGGTTAAATTATGCACATTTTCTAAAAAGTTGTTTCATTGTTAATTTCAAGATATGTAGCTTTACATCATGACAAGCAAACACATTTATTTAAGACTAAAAAAACAAAATCCTTATGCTGAACATCTTTAATGAAGAAAACATAAGGACACTGATTCTGTATAGTTTACCATTTATAACAATGTTTATACTTAAATGTGTCAGATAATGGTAACTGCATTGTGTTGGGCAGCTTGAGTTACTGTAATTTTTTTTTTTTCAGAATGAGTGACTTAGATATTAAAAATTATCTTGAAAAAATCTACAAAGTGCCAGTATTGTCTGTCCAAACTGAAATTATTCGAGGTAAGTCTAGTCAACAAGTTCTATGTGTTGGAATGTTCCACAATTATACACAGTACACTCTATCTGGAGTATACTATTCAGGTTATTATTTTTTTTAAAGCCACATACATTCAATTCTGGCTAAAAAAAATACACACACTTTTGAAAGAAACACAAAAGTACTTGAACTAAAACTCCAGTTGGTATTTTAGAAAATATATTTTTTTGTTTTTGGTTGTGTTTTTGGCCTTTTTTTGTTTTTTATTTAATCAACTGTCATAAATAATCACAAAGCTGACAAGCCACTCTTGAAAAAAAATTCTGGTGCAAGTTCTCCCCTTCATCTTTGCTATTTTCTAATTTCTCTGCTATCATCCACCTAAAATCTCAGCTATCATCTACTAATTTCTTTGTTATCATCTACTAATTTCTCAGCTATCATCTACCTAAAATCTCAATCTCAAATGGATCTGTTAAAACAGTGTGGTAATACATGGATCTTTTGAAAATAGAAGGGGGGGGGGAAGGACATTTTAAAGAGTTTATTGATCTACAGAGGCACAAAAATATTGACTCAATGAAATGTGATTGGTATGCGACAGTGATTAGTACAATTCATAATGTTGAACCTACCAGGTGGGTTATTTAAAATAAGATGAGAGGAATTATTTTTTTTAGTGCAATGTCGTAAAAGTTTCTTATTAGCTTTCTATCTCACCCTCCTCCATCGACTAATAGGAATACACTGACTCCAGCGTCATATTGACTCCAACTTCATTATTTTTGTACTATGTCACATAGGTTTCATTTTAGCTCTCTATCTCCCCCTCCACCATCGACTAATAGGAATATACTGACTCCAGCTTCATACTGACTCTAACCTCATACTGACTCCAACTTCATTATTTTTGTACTATGTCACATAGGTTTCATTTTAGCTCTCTATCTTCCCCTCCACCATCGACTAATAGGAATATACTGACTCCAGCTTCACACTGACTCCAACGTCATACTGACTCTAACCTCATACTGACTCCAACTTCACACTGACTCCAACTTCACACTGACTCCAACTTCATTATTTTTGTACTATGTCACATAGGTTTCATTTTAGCTCTCTATCTTCCCCTCCACCATGGACTAATAGGAATATACTGACTCCAGCTTCATACTGACTCCAACTTCATTATTTTTGTACTATGTCACAAAGGTTTCATTTTAGCTCTCTACTTCCCCCTTCACCATCGACTAATAGGAATATACTGACTCCAGCGTCATGCTGACTGCAACTTCTTTGTGATGGTGGCAATGCCTAAATAATTGTTTTGTGTGCATTTCTGTGTGTCAGGTGATTTGGTATTGTGACAAAGCTTCTGTTCCAAAGTCCACACGAAATACTGCATTAAGTAAATCACAACATATTAAGGCCTTGTGGCGCTGTGGCTGAGCGGTAAAGCGCTTGGCTTCTGAATCAGGGTCCTGGTTTCGAATCCTAGTGAATTTTCTCAAGATCTTCGTGCGCCTCTGAGTCCACCCATCATTAATGGGTGCCTGGCATTAGTTGGGGAAAAAAATAAAGGCGGTTGGGCGTTGTGCTGGCCACATGACACCCTCGTTAACCGCAGGCCACAGAATCAGATGACCTTTACATCAATGAATGCATGAGACACTTTTTACAAAATTGTACTTGAAAATAAATCCTTTGATGTCATTGACATTAATAAACTACAACAATAATCCTCAATCTAATACTAGTCAGTTTTTTTTGTTTCAAGAAATCATTGATTGCCTCCTCTCATTCTCCAGAATTTTCTGATCATTCTCTCAAATGTTTTCTTCTTTCCATTGGTTTTGAATAGATGACTTTTTCTTTTTAGTTTCACACACAATTACATTCTTGTAAGTAAACAAAAACAGTAAAGAAATAGATTTAAATAAAAAAAAAAAGACAAATTCTGTAAAGTGTAGTGTAAGATCCTTTAATCTTTAACTGCCCAGTGACTATGTCCTCACAAACCAAAGATGTCTGGGTAAATGGCTAACGGACAGACATTAATAATACTATAATATCATTCTGCCCACACTATTATCCCCGGAGGTCTTTGGTGCCCCATTCAACAATAGCAAGTTCCCTTTGGGGTATTGGGGCAATCAAGAGAAGTTTGTGTTTTAAATGGGCATGCTTTTGGGCAGATTCTCTTTTAAAGTGACCCTCCAGGTTGATCAGCCAGATTATGTGAGTTTAATGGATTTGTTTTTCGCTGGCGTAGTGCTTTCTACATCAAATTATTATCTCCGGGGCATAAAGACAATTTTGTCAATTCTTATTTTTTTTTTTTTTTTTTTGTAGAATGATAGAATCCCCCCTTTTACCCCTGTAGTAAGTTATATATATTGTTATATTATTCATTTTTGTTTCTCTGATTTCCTATAAGCGTTGTGTACTTCTCCTATCACTGTTGTCAACAACTACTTGATGGACATATGGTGAGAGCAATGCTGGGGGGAGGGCATAGGTCTACTAGGAGATTATGTAGAGATATAACGAATTAAACTAATCATTTCATTGTAAAGCCGAAATCTTTTTAGAGGGTGGACATCTTTTTAGACCACCCTCGTCTATAATAATAACTCAGGACACCACTCATTAAGACATTTACAAGTAAAAGGTCGATATGTGTTCTACTTTAGTCTATTCTAGTCATATGTGTATGTGTAGTATTTCTTGCAAAGAATTACGTGATTAAGCTGTTATTTAGTCAGTCATCTTAGAGAACATGAAGGCTTGCCCTGGATGGCGTCGCCTGTATAAGATGAAGACGATCAGAAGACATATACACGCCCCCAAGACCACCATGGCCATGGAGATGCCAGCGACAGCCTGCGGAGAGTACGTGGCCGGATTGACGGGCTTCGGGGAGAGACTTTTTTTATCTTCTGGCAGGACGGATTTTGCTGACAAGTCCATGATGGCCTTCGCAGTGCCTATGGCGTAGGTTTTAGACCCGTTCTCGTGTTGCTTGTAGAAGTAGATGCCCTGTTGAACATGTTTTTGCAGTCTTTCTTGTATTTCTTTCAAAGGTAGCAATCTTCTGGCTGAGCGAACGTCCGGTATTTCTCCTAAAAGACCAAAGAGGAAATACGAAGAGTTGTTTTCAAAATAATCAAAAAGGCCCACATATCTAAACTGTATATAAGGGATTTTGGTGTATTTTACTAAGGCATTTTTGATTAAGGGTATTGGGGTTGTCGTGTCCTCATCGTGCGACCTGTTTTCGTACAAGTCATATTCGCTGGCATTGACGGTGATGAAAAGAAAGGCTTTCTCTTGGGATGAGAAGCAGCTTTCTACGTCGTAGTTCCGACCTGCATTGAACCCGGGCTTGAAGTGAGTGAAATGGACGAACTTCTCCCCGAGCCTTGAGTCAAACGTTCGAAGCCCCCAGACAATTTGATCGTCTGCTATCCTCGCTTGAGGCTGCTGGGCATCGTGGTTTCCCGTCTTACTCTCCCCTTCTAGGGACAGGATCTCCTCCCAGATCAGGGGGAGCTCACTCGCGTTCGCGCCCGGGCCGTTCCTCAAGAGCATGCCTACTGGAGCGACCCAGGCGTTGGTGCCTTGCTCTTGGCGATTCAACACATCTGACTCGTTGGCTAGGAAGTACATCTCAGTGGCGATTGTTTGGTAATGTCTCCCCCAGGCATCCACTAAAAGACCTCTCACTTCTTTCTTGCCCTGGTAAGAGACGAAGTAATAACACTTGAGTTCTAGCAAGGGCTAACAAAGCTAATATATACATTACATAAATATATGAATACCTGATATGTCATTGGATATAAATAGTTTGATGCGAATAACAAGTTGAAACTATGAGACATTTTTGTGGTTATAATCGTGTCCATTTTGTGCGCCTTGCAACTTCCATTTTCCTGAGGGGATATAGAACAAGCTAGAGTTAGAACATAACTGAGAAAAAGCTAGTGTTATAACATAACAGATTAATCTAGTGTTACGACATATGAATGCATATTGAAAAATATGGACGATTGCCTGGTCGTGTGCTCAGGGGTGTCTTCTCGATGGACCGGGTTCGAACCCTGGCCGCCGCCTCTGAGGGAAGGAATTTGGCTGCGATTTACTGAATTATTATAATAATATCGTGGTCTGTATTATCTCATTGTGATAATCCATCAGATGATATCGAAATTAAATATCAATATCACACAACTGGATCTCTGGACACATTGGCATCATGGGAAATGAAAAGACAGATAAGCTATCAAAGGCAGTTTCATCTATGGAACAACCAGATAGACCTGTTAACTACCTCACCCTAAGGTCAATGTTAGTCAACAATCACAAAGAGGAGTGGCTCAACCAATGGGCCTCAGGAAACACAGGCAGAGCCATGTACAAAGAAATGACTACGCCTAACAAACTGGACAGTATTAACTTCCTCCCCCGCAAAGAACAATCTACAATTTTCCAACTAAGAACAGGACACACACCACCCCTTTGAAACCGTAAACCATATCCTCTTTGAATGCCCCTCCCTAATCCACCTTAGGCAGACCCTACTTCCACTACAGCCCAACATAACCAACACCCTGTACGGCAGTGCTGAACAACTGAAGTAAACAGCACACTTTTTTTCCTTGGCACAGTCTGCAAAATAGCTCACAGCTCAGCAGCAATAAATTAGAGATGGGAATCGAACCCAACTTTTAAAGTTCGGGTTCGGTTCAGTCAGATTTAAGTTCGGGTTCGGTTCGATAACGAGTATAGTTCGGGTTCGGTTCGGTCAGGTCTAAAGTTCGGGTTAGGCTCGGTTCGATGTTTTGAAATTATGTAATAGCAAAATTAAGTTATAATGTTTAATGCAATTTATTAGTTAAAACTTTTTTATTTGAATTTTTACATAAAACAAATACTTTGCAATATATAATAGGCCTATGGGCGTTGTAAAAATTTCTTAATGGAGATAGAAATGAAGATGCGGCAGGTTTTCGCTCAAGTCGGCAAGTGGTTTAATTCAGGGCGTGACTCGGCGCTAAGCGAATTTTTTAAAAAGTCTAATATCGATGTGCTTTCTTTCAGAACACACCATTCATCATAATAAAAAAAAAAGTCGAGGGCCATATTAAATCTAATACTAAAGAGGCAGACCTGGCCAATAGAATCATGCAAGGGACATTCTAGGTAGGCCTACATATTACAATCTATAATGGGCGTGATCTTTTTAAAGAAATATTCTTTGTGTAGAGACGTCTCTTTTTTTCACACAAAAGTCGTCACTATTATAAATTGCAATTTACGGAAGAAATTCGACTATTCTGAGACAAAAAAAATGCAGAAGAATCACACAAGCGGAGATGTTTTAAAATGTTTTCTTCAAAACGTTTTGGCCCATATTGTGCATACGCGCCTCGCAAAAATCAGTCTTCAGTTGACAATGTCTTGCTAGAAGACAAAATGACATCTCCGCTTAATATATTTTAATTTTTAAACATGTAATTATACTAATATTCAGATAAGTTACATGCCCCCTCTCTTTGTTAGTTGGTCGTTGGTTTGACGCTTACATACAGCTAGTACAATTGAACCAATATAGGCGTTTTATATTTTTACCGGTAAGGATAGTTGTCTGTTGTATTTGTGTGTATTTTTCTGTTGTGTTGTCTTTATATGAGAAAAGAGTCCTTGTAATCACAACAAATTTCCGTAAGGATCAATCAATAAAGCAGTCTTAGTCTTAATCTTAGTTAGTATAGAGGGACTTCTTATGGTCCCACAGTTACGCTGGGCAGGCACGTATCCCGTATGGGAAACGAACGTATGCCAAAGGCAGTCTTTTTTTTTTTTTTTGGTGAGCTAAAAGGTGGTCGACGTTACACAGGCGCCCCACGGAAACGCTTCAAAGACCAGCTTAGGCGTCAACTTTGCTTAGCTGACATAGAAGAGAGCACCTGGTTGCATGCGGCCTTAGAACGAGTCAGTTGGAGTTCATTCCCGAAGGCCGCGGGATACACATTTGAGACCAAAAGAAAATCCGCTGCCGAGGATAAACGCAGACGCGAAAAGAAAAACTAAATCGACCACCTGCGAACAGTGGTTATGCTTGCCCTGGATGTGGCAAAATATGTAGGTCACAGCTGGGCCGGCGCAGCCATGGGAAAAACTGCATTCCTCACTAATCGTCGGACTCGAAGACAAGTCTTATAATAATATATACACTTAAAAACTTTAAAATAAAGTTCTAATGTGAACAACTCAATATAGCCTAACTGTTATTACAATATTCACATATTTAACTTGAGATAGAGATGTAATATTAATGAAATATACTGATATTTAAACAAAATCTAGGTCACCACAAAACGTCTTTACTCTTTCATGTCTCAAGATTGTCTGCCGTTTCACATTTGCATTACGCTAATTTCATCATCCTTAATGCATAAACACCAATCAATCGCTTAACGGTGGCTTAACCTCTTCTTACCACCACCAGGAAACACACACACTCTATGACACCCCTTTTTGTCAAGAAGTTGCGTCTCCCTATCCCCCAATTCAAGGTACTCGCCATCCCCACCCACTGGGGAGGACCCAAAGTTTGAGAAATGCTGCATTAAAAATACTGATGATCGTTATAATAATGCAAAACAGAATAATAGTAAAAATATTCATGGGCGTAGATAGCAATTGTTCATCATTTGGGGGCCCCTGCATTTTGCGTAATATTGAATATTTATTGTAAAAAACACTAATTTGGGGTCCCCCTCAAGTGGGGGACGGGGGGATTTTACATTTCTCACCCTCCTCCCCCACCCTTGCTACGCCACTGATAATATTCCAATATGGAATACTTCACAATTTTGTAAAAATAAATCACTTAATAGAAGATAATTAAAATTTATTTTAAAATAGAACACAAGTGAACTTATTTATATCTACACTCTCTAATCGGCAAAAAATATTCTACTCTCAACTAACAGCCATCTCAAATATAAGTGACAATATTTTAATGTTGACTTTCTACTTACTAGGAACTTGAATCTAGATCTAATTAGAGGGCGCCTATTCGACTAAAAACCAATATTGCAAACAGCAAGCGAAAATTCAAGGCCATGGGAGAGTCGGCACGTACGGAAAAACCCATGGGAATCAAAGCGCGCCGCTTTTTTTTTTTTTCAAAATACCCCACCCCCCTCCCAAGTTTTCAAAGTATAATTAAATCATTAGAATTTAAATAAAATATATAAGTAATTTTTTTTTAAACCAAAATATAAAAAACGGATGTAAAAATCGCAAAATTAGTTCGGTTAAGAAAAGAAGGGTTCGTTCGGTTCGGTTCGGTTCGTACCAAGCAGTTTCAAAGTTCGGGTTCGGTTCGGTCATAAGTGAGGTTCGGGTTCGGTTCGTTTCCCATCTCTACAATAATTCTGGCTAGAAGAAGAAGAAGTATTATCTTGCTTCGCTACCTCGCTGTTGACGAAGACAATCCCGGTGTCAAAGTCTTCCACTGTGGTGACGGAGTACGAGGTAAATGCAGTGGTGTTGTCGCCCTGCTGGTGTAGCGGGTAGAGCCAACTCCTCTTGGTCTCGATAATCTGGTGCTCTTTGTCATAAGTGATCTTCTCCTGCGCAGGATGAGGCACCGACCCTGCGATTATAACCTAAAGAGAAATAGAAAAAGTGAGTTTTGGAGAGAAGCTTTTTTTTTTTTTCACAGCGCTTATGTCAACTCACTCTGTCTGGCACAAAGTGTGTACACGATACTTCTGTCAATCTCGGATGAAGCTGAACTTATTTCTTATACCCGACAACATAAGAATAAAAAAAAAATAACCAGTTAGTTAATTAACTATTGGTAATTAATTATGTTGTTATGTATCTCGAACAAGGGAAAGAAATGGTACTTGTCCGAAGCGGTGTTTTACGATTAATTAGCCCCCTTTATAGGTCGTCGTCTGAGACTTAGCGTAAGCAAACATGAAATAGGACAATAGATGACTATACTTCAATATATCTTCCCTGTTCATAAGCTGTTCAATAGCAGAGTGGTTACCGTGTTGGCGTGAGAGCTCAGCGAAGACTTTAGCTAACGAATTCGATTTCAGGTCGCTCACTTATTAAAAGAAAAAAAAATACATTTAAAAAGCGATCACCCAGATACCCCGTTCTTTCTCTCTCTCTTCCACCCCCCACCCACCTGGACAAAGCTAAAAGCAAATAGGTAAACATATTTCTAATCGTACAGAATTATTAGTTTTAGTCTAGATCTTATCCCAAACTATATGATACAACCACACTTCAAGTATTTTTATTTTTTATTTTGCTTGTTTCTGTTCTATACATTAAGACTAAGACTGGTTTATTGATCCTTACTGAAATTTGTTGTGATTACAAGGACTCTTTTCTCATATACAGACAACACAACAGAAACATTCACATAAATAGAACAGACAACATAAAATAGTTCATTCAGCGACTACACACAGGTATCTTGGTGCATTTGATGTTCCCTGATCAATGAGTGGCGGTGATAGAGTCTGACCGAGTGAGGTACGAACGAGTTTTTGTACAGCTCCGTTCTTGTTTTGATTGATAGCAGTCGCCCACTTCGCGACGACCTGATGGAGCGGGTGGCCGTTGTCTTCTAAGATTTTTTCGATTTTTCTTAGGCACATTTGTTCAAAAAGCTCCTTTAAATGTGGTAATGTTGTGAGTGTAATTTTTGTGATGCTTTTTTAATGATGTTTTGTAGACGTCGCAACAGTTTAGATGAGGCGTTGCCTTGCCAACAAGTTATTCCGTATGGTAGCAGATTTTGTATAGTCGCACCGTAAAAAGTCTCAAGGATCTTCTTGTTTACTTTAAAGCTATTGAGTTTGAATAGAAAAAAAAGAGTCGCTGGGCTGTTTTCTTTGTCGGAGTTCCAAGGTGGTCTTCCCATGAAAGCCTACAGATGAGCTCCTTTTACGCCTAGCCTTGCACGGATATGTTGAGTTTGGCATGGTGTTGATTATTTTGTCTTTACTTTTGAGTTGGCAGGAAAGCGTTCACTTCAGGCATGGAGGTAGAGCCATCACTAGCAAAGCTTCTGAAGTATTGATAAGCAAAATTGTAATAAGCCGTTACAGATTCTAATGATTGTGTGCACCACTACCTGTAGAATCAAATGTCTTGTAGTACTGAGGGAGTTTATTATTATTATTGTTTTTTATTTTAACAACCAAAAATAGAAAAAAAAACTTTTTTAATCACAACACATTTCAAATAAGGATTAATAAAGCAACAATATATTTGTCTACTTCGATAGATACACTCATAAGAGTCAATGGCTTTGGTGTCGTCTTGAGATGGGGGCAGAATCTAGAGTGATAGAGTTTGCTACAGTTCGTGCATGTATATGTATCTGACCTAGGTGGGGGCTCTGTGGCTGAGCGGTAAAGCACTTGGTTTCTGAGCTGGGGTCCCGGGTTCGAATCCTTGTGACGACTGGGATTTTGAATTTCGGGATTCTTAGGGTGCTCCTGGTCCACCCAATGCAAATGGGTACTTGACTATAATTGGGAAAGTAAAGGAGACTGGTTAATCCCGAAAATCAAACCTCAGTCTTTACCGAGGTTCGAACCCAGGACCCCAGTTCGTAAGCCAAGTGCTTAACCACTCAGCCACTGCACCCCAAAGGTGGTTCCTAAGCTGGTCTTAAAAGCGTTACTGTGTGGGCACCTCTGTAACGTCGACCACCTTTCAACTCACCAAAACAAAAAGTCAACTTTTGGAATATGTTCGTCCATACGGGATTAGTGCCATCTCAGCGTAACTGTCGGAACATAACACTTTAGGCTCAAACCACATAATAAGATGGAGGCGCGTAACCTGGGGTGGTCCCGGGCTCGAATCCTGGTGAAGACTGGGATTTTTTATTTCGGGATCTTTGGGCGCCTGTTGAGTCCACCCAGCTCTAATGGGTACCTGACATTATTTTGGGAACAGTAAAGACGGTTGGTCTTTGTGCTGGCCACATGACACCCTCGTCAACCGTAGGCCTTAGAAACAGATGACCTTTACACTCTTAAGGTGGCATGAGCTGTGTACTGTACCTCGACGTCCACCTCGAAGTAGTCCGGCAGTGCCGGCAGTGGCTTAGTGTCGCCCCTGTTGTAACATATCACACCAAGAGGGATTCTGAAGACGCTTGCGTCTTGGGCTGGGCCTGCTCTAAAAGCCGTAAAGTCGTAGATGTGGTAGAACGCGTGCCTGTCAACCAAAAACATGAGAACCTTTCAGAAAGAAGCATCACCTTGACCTTACATTCTATTTTTTTTTTTTTCTTAACTAGTACTTTAGACAAAACCAAAAGAAAGAGAAGATGGAAATGGTAGACATAGAACATCCCAAGTATTGGGGCATACAGTTCACTTGACTCACTCTGTCTGTCTGGTACAAATCTTGTATTCCTGTTACTCTCCCGTCTACCATTCTCCGAACGAGTTAAAAACTTACCGCAAGTATTCATAGTCGATGACAACACACCAGTTCATGCGAAAATAATAATTAAACCAATTAGTTGATCAATTAGTGGTACTTAATTAATTTTTTTATATATATATATTTTTTTTTTAATGGGGTAGGGGTTAAAAACCTTGCAGTATTGAGAGGTAAGGAAAAAATGTGTGTGGTTCTTCCTCTTAGATAAGCTTTGTTATATATATATATATATATATATATATATATATATATATATATATATATATATATATATATATATATATATATATATATATATATATATATTCCGCTCGTTATTCCCTTATATATATACCGCCACCGAACTACAATGTGTTAGGTAAAGTCCAAAACACTTGTTCTGTTTCGGTTTAAAGGATAGATTTAACATTAGGGAAAACAAAAAGCGAAATATTTTTAAAATCTTTTTTTTTCAAACAAAGCGAATTATTTGATAGTCGGGACAGACAGAGTTGATATAAGCTTTTAAAAACAAATGCGTGGTTAAAATAAAATAAAAGTCCATGAAACTAGTCAAACACCGGTACGTCACGTGATCACTTTTCCTAAGCACTAAGAGCATGGACTCACAGGCCTGGCAACGACTTATGGGTGATGTCCACGTTGTGAGCTGACCCGTTCAACACCACACGCACAGGAATCTGGGAATCGCCACTGGCCGTGTTGTAGTCCGGGTCCGAGAAGTAGTAGTCCACTTGAAACTGGGCTTGCAGGTCCGGCCAAGTCTGTGGAGAGTGAATGGACAACGGTCAGTTTGGTCTTTCGGATATATTTTCTCTACTTAACTTCGTGGTGGCTCAGTGGTAGAGCGCTTGGTTTCTGTACCGCGTTTGTATCCCGATGAAAGCTGAGATTTTGAATTTAGGGGATTTTTTAGGACGCCCCTGGGGCCACCCGACTCTTAACGGGATTCCCTGGCATACATTGGGGAAGTAAAGTCGGTAGGTCGTTGTGCTAGCCACATGACCCCCTGTTAATTGTCGGCCATAGAAACAGATGACCTTTTCGTTATCAGCTCCACCCATCCCTCATAGATAGCTAAGTCTGAAAAAGGGGGGGGGGGGGCTTTACTTTTTTACTAACTTATTACGATATCATATTTAGGCTATACGAGGCTGAGAGGTAAAGTTCTTGGCTTCCGAACTGAGGGTCCCGAGTTCAAATCCTGGTGAAGATCGGGATTTTTTTTTTATTTCGGGGTATCATTAGGGCGCCTCTGAGTCCACCCAGCTCTAACGGTGCCTGGCGTTAGTTGGGAAAAAAGAAAAGGAGGTTGGTTTTTGGGCTGGCCACGTGACACCCTCGTTACACAGCAACAGACGACCTTTTACATCATCTGCCCCTATAGATCGCAAGGGTCTGAAAGGGATACTTTACTTTTCTCTATATTTAGGCTATGCCCTGCAATGTGCCCATTAAAAATACAAATGTAGAAGTTGGATAGAATACTTAGAATGTAAGTAGAGTCTGATTTCCAACACAAGCGATTGCGCCCCTTACACTGCGGTCTCGTCTCTTTATCTTGTCCTATATCTCTATAAAGATTGTTTGTCCGCGAGCCACTAATGAGGTCAGTAGGCTTGGTCACAGCTTCTTGATTAACTGTGGGTTGAAAAAGCCTGCGTAATGTTTTTGACCTTCTTACTTGTTGCTCGTTGTAATTACGCGCTAGGTTTCTATTCAAGGCCTCTTAATGTATAGCTGATATGAAAGGAGGCTGGCCTATTCCCGAAGGTCTGGTGCGGCCAGCTCAACTTTAAAATCCCTAACAGATTTTCGGTTCCGTCTGACAACTATTGTTAGGTATTTAGTTAGCATAGCGACGCACCATAGTTGACGGACGCGATATTAAGTGACATGACATACGGTAGGATTTGGCGTGCTTATGCGAGGCCAATTGTTTTTGGAAGGCCTGAACACTGACCTGCAACGTCACAACCTTGGGGCAGTTTAGACCAATATCTCGTTGCCATATCTAAAGTCTATTACGAATGGTCTCGGATTATGCCAAGGTGACACTATCGATTACGGACAGAGACTCGACTGTGGCCTTTGCTTATTAAACTTTGTTCGATTTGTTTAACGGTCGGAACTTGGTTCTTTACTTGTGATCATGTTTGTCTGTTGCATCGGCATTGCAAGAAACACACCCGTACAAGACACTTTAACTTTTTCTGAGTAATCTGTCGAAGCCAGACAGCCATTTACAACAACAAGACAAGCCTATTACACTATAATTACAAGAGCGCCCTTAAAAGCCTTTCTCAGGACCTGCCACTCTTTCTTATAAAGTACGTATATTTTATATATATATATTTATATATATATATATATATATATATATATATATATAGTTCGTCCATCGTTGTTGGATGATGACCAAGTTTGTCATCCAGGCGGCTGAGGGCTTTGCACGTATATTTTAAGGTATAATTGTATAATTTAGCCATTTATGTGTGGTCACTCACCTCGCACTCGGTCCAGTGGTTGACCGGGATGCCACGGACAAACTCCGACCCCACGTATATCCTCGTCAGCGAGCTGCCCATGCGTAGGTCGTCGTTGAACATGTCGATCGCCAGTCGGCTGACCATGTCCAACCTTGATGAGCTCGTGTCATTCTTAGTGGCCTCTGTAGTACAGGAACCGTTTTGCAGGACTGTGAATCTACATCAGAAAATATGAGCCTGATAGTGAACTGGCGTATCCGTGAGTTGATTTAAAATGAGAGAAACAACGCTGGCAAAGTTCGTTAACCCTTAAAACGCGTGTGGCAGTTTAGCCTCTAAACATCAGAATTGTAACTCCATTTTGTATACACTCAGTGTAAAACAGCTCAGCACTTTAAGGGTTAATGGAACTGTTTTTTTTTTTTTTTTTTTTTTTTTTTTTTTTTTTACAAAGCTTATATCAACTCACTCTGTCTGTCTGGTAAAAAGTTTGTCCTGACTTTAATTCTCCGACACCCAATCTCGAGTTAATCTGAAATTTTGCACAATTATTTATTTTACCTGACAACACAAAAAAAAAATTATCAATTTCAACAATTTACTTATTAGTTAATTAACTATTGGTAATTAAATATTTTGTTTGGTATCTCGAACAAGAGAAAGAAATTGTACTTGACTGAAGTGGTGGTATAAGCCGAATAAGTCCCTATATTAGTCTCGCTATAAATTGAAATAAACAATATATAACTGCACAATCTTCTCTAGTCATAAGTACCTCACTAGCAGAGTGGTTAGCACGTCGGCCTGATGAGGCGTTAGCAACGAGTTTGAATTCAGATCCTTCCCTATATCTTTTTATTTATTTTTTTAATTAATTTATTTTTGCATTTTTCGCAAATTCTTTTTAAAAACCTGTTACTGTAACAATCCACCCAGATATTCTCTCCCGCCCCCCCCCCCCCACCACCACCTACCTAACCCACTTTCCTATCTGGTCCAGACAAGTGATAGGTTCATAACGCATTGAGAACGCCGAAAGCTTGGGATAGTGCTTATCAAAAAACAAATGGTCAAAATTTGTATTAACCTTACATGTTTATTGCTGTTGGTCTAGAATTAGTCTAGATCTATGACAAATGTTATGACATGATTGATCCAAACTGATCGATACCATTACAGTTCGTAGAAGCTTTATTTTTTTTGTATTTTTTTATTAATTTTTTTTACGTATTTTTGTGGTTTTTTTCTTTTTTTTGTGCTGGACTGTTGTTTCTAGTGAATTGACGTTCTGCAAAACTGACAGACAATAAATCAAAAAGTGTATTTAGTACCATGTTTGGTGGCCTAGGAGTATTCGAAACATTGATGGTCACTACAATGGCTTGCCAGATTAAAATGTTTGTTTTCTTGTATGTAACATTTTTACTGTGTTTGTTGAATCACTACTAGGAAAGGAATTCTGGCGTTGTGGTGCCTAATGTTGGCTTCATGAAGATCTTTATTGTTATCATTGTACAAATAATCATGCGAAATTTCAACTTGATCCGAGAGTGGGAAGTGGGAGAAACAGCGTGTACAAAACGTACACTATAACTCTACATATACAGCCACATCTCTTGTTAAGTAGCATTTATTTCCCTTGTTTGGCACCCAACAAAATAATTAATTGCCAATAATTAATTAACTAATGGGTTACTTTTTTTT
Source organism: Biomphalaria pfeifferi (assembly GCA_030265305.1). Classification (NCBI taxonomy): domain Eukaryota; kingdom Metazoa; phylum Mollusca; class Gastropoda; family Planorbidae; genus Biomphalaria; species Biomphalaria pfeifferi. The sequence goes on from JASAOG010000052.1 coordinate 2,496,233, forward strand.
TTTACATTGATTCCTGTTTTGTTAGGTACCACAAATAATTTTGCTTAGTTTCAACTTGGCCCGAGAATTGAAAGTGGGTAGAGATGACGTGTACAAAAATTGTACCAGCAGACAGTGAGTTGATGTAAGCTTTGTGAAAAGTGACATGAAAGAGAGAAAGCATTCAAAGATGGCTAAACATTGTAGTGGAATCTTGTTTATACCTAGAGCGGACAGCTGTGATTTCTTTTTTCCTTATTAGAATGTGTAAATGAAGTGACATAGTCTCACAGTTCTATGATATATATATATATATATATATATATATATATTAGTGATGTTGAAATGCAAAAAAAAAACGAGGATTTCCCAGTTGCGTGTTACCGAGAGCAAAGTTGTCCACAAGTTGAACCCAAAAACTTGGCAATCTTGACCTCAGTGTTTAGTCTGAGTTTATATTTAAAGGCTTTACGCCCGCTAAACCACGCTGTTCTCTGAGTTTGAGTACTTACCTTATTCCATTCCGAAGGTCAAATATAGTCAAGGTTGTCTGGCCGTTGAAGGTCATTTTCCGAGACGCCCTCTGGTTGACCTTGTCGTAGTGCTCTTCCACTTCCGTCGTCCACCGCTTCTGCAGTATGTTGGCCTCGACCTTCATGCTGTACTGGTCTGGCAGACGTGGAAAGCTGGGACCAATGCCTGTCGTCCTGTCGAAGTTTGAAGGGTTGGCGCAAATGCTTAATGGCGTATGCCAATTGTAGGCGACGGCCCTGGCCACTACCATCATAAGACAGATGAGTCCGCATATCGACATCATTGTTCCTCGACAAGACTGAAAGTAATCTTCTGAAAGTGAAGAATGCTACTTGTTATAAAGAAAAGACACGTGACTACAACATGCACTGTGGGCTCATGCCAATGTAACTCTTTCTCTCCTAACTGACGATACTAGCGTTGATTCCACCAGAATGTGGTAAATAATTACGGAGAGAAAGAGTTAAGTTAGTGTTTGTACGCAGGGGCCAGCCTGTTTGTACCCTATCCTCGTCTATAAATAGTTATGACTTTAATCTCTTGGCCTATTCTTTTACAGTCCCAAGAAGTGTCTTGATTGAAAAGTGTTCTAATAGAATAGAAATATATTTTGTTAAGCTAGACAAGTTTAGCTTTTTAAAGGAAGATTTTCTTGTACGAAAAAAAAAGTAATAAGCTTTAGTAAAATAAAGAAAATCGTCGCTTAGAATGAGTTAAGAACAAGCAGAAAGGCATTAAGGTAGAGAACTAGTAAAATGGTCACTCAAAAGTCATTTAGTCGGGTACTTACCTATGGGGCAACCAACTATACTTTTCTAGCGGATCAGTAGTGTCACCCGACTCATTCACTCAGGAAAATTGTAAAGAATAAAGAAGACATCCTAGCCAAGGGCATGCGTGTGTGGCTCTACGCAACGGATGGTGTATGTACACATATTGTCATATTATCTCCTTTCTTTCTGTATCTATTACTGTCATTTAGTCACTAGACTATGGGAGTAAACGTAGCCGGACACATTGTGAGCGCCCACCAGCATTCAATTACTGAGGCTGGTGGATTAGATGTCACAGAAGTTTGTCTATAATTTACTCATGCCCCCTTGCTCTGTATATTGTACGGAATGGAAGTAATGATAGAGTGCGAATGTCGAGGAACATTGCGAGGTGTCTCACACATTGGCGGACTCTTGATACTCTATGAACCTCTTTACGGCTGGAAATGTGTTTAATCCTCTTCTTTATATTTACTTCTTTCTTCGTTTTATTATTGGTATTGTGAATTTTATTAAAATGAGATGTTGTGCTTACGTTTTTCCAACTCGCCTTTCATTTTAAAAGTGTTTTTTTTTTGTTTTTGTTTTTTTTGTAAGGGGAAACATATTTTAACGAATACATTAGTTTTAGAACTGTTGAGCCCATGAAGTGTCATTTGTTGTAGATCTTCTGGTATGTAATCAGAAATTAAGTTGTGGTGGGGTGTATTGTGGGATGCCAGGTCATATGACAAAATTGTACCAAATAAGTATATATAAGCATAACTGTTTGAAATATGCATGCCATTTGACACTGTGGTTTACTTGTAAATAATTGCACTTCATGTTTTGGCAAATGGTGCAAGAACACGGTGGCGAATGAGTTTTTAGAAAAGTATTGAGATGTATTAGGGGTCAAAGGTTATAACAATGTCAGTACAAAGTCTTGAGATGTATTAGGGGTCGGAGGTTATAACAATGTTAGTACAAAGTTTGTACAAATCTTTGTTGGTCGAGCATTATTAGTTCAAAAGATTCTAGCAAATCTATGACCCGATGTATAAAAAACATCTTCTGCTTAAAGTGTGGGATCTGTGGTCAAGAGGCTAAGTATGCTTGAACTTGGCGTGGCTACCTATCAAGGGGGCTCGAGGTTCGACACTCTACTCGAACAGAGTTGTGTTTACTGAGCATCTAAAGGCCTAGATCAGGGGTTCTCAGCCTGTAGGTCGCGACCCCTTCGGGGGTCGATTGACCATTTGTCAAGGGTCGCCTAAGACCATCGGAAATTCGGGTGTTTACCATCCAATTTGTTGTTTTTTTAACAAGCATATTTGTACCATAGTTGGTAACTGTTTACATTTGTGATAACGAAAGAAAGGGACACTACTCAGATTATCCTTACTATAAATTAAGAAAGGATCGTCAAACATAAATTTATTAAACTTAAAAGTGAAGCAGTCATACTGAAGAAGAAGATTTTGTTAGTGGCTACAGGTGGCACTTACAGTTAGTGAGTGTAACATCACTGTTTGAAGATAGACATGTTTTTTTTTTTTAATGATAGTTACTTCTTTGTACTGAGTTTGGTGGGTTCAACGCGTTCTGCTATTTCCCACGATGTGATGTGGTTGTTGATAGGCAAAGTTCTAAAAAGTTGTTCTTTTTAAATCTTTGTGAAGAAGTTGGGTTTTTTTTAATCAGAAAGCAAAAATACAGAAAATAGCCGACCTGTTAGACATCATCAATTAAATTTTTCAAATACATTTGCCTCGATATTATTGAAAGCTCCATTGATGTAAGTGAAACTTCAGATTTGGCAAACAAAACTGGATGAAAATAAAACTTGCCAACTTTATCTGCTTTCTATGAGGTAAAAAAAGGGCTTGATTCTGACAGACCTACTACAATTGCAATTTTTCTTAAATAATTCTTGCACAAGCGTGCAAACTTCCAAATCTACATGACATCCTACACGACTTTCTAGAAGTCCAAATTGAAGATGTTCCGGAGACATCTCAATAAGAGTTTATTGAGCTCATTAAAAGTGATGCAGCTAAAAGTGATTGCTTTTCAATTCCAGTTACACAACTTTGGAACACGTGCTTGCAGTCGTATCCCATTTTGAGATTGTGTTGGGCCTTCTTCGTCCATTTTTTAAAAGAAGGCTTATATCTTTCGAAGCAGGGTTTTCCAGCATGTTAGTTATCAAGTCTATATAAAGACTTGATGCTGAAGATGACATTCATTGAGTTCTTACAAAGACTCCCATGAGAATTTAACCTTCGCACTAACGTTGGCGTATCTACAAATTTGTAGCAATGTAGTTGACCTTATCATCCTCCATGTTTTGCCATACTTTTCAAATTGTCACACAGGTAGGTATGCACATAAATATGGTGAATATGCAAAAGAAAAGTTAATAAATGCAAATCATAAAGATAAACTTTTTTGTTAGCAATTTAATTATAAAACATTTATTTTAACTAATGTGCTGTGTTCAAATTCTAACATAAAAAAATAGATCATAAATCAGGTATAGACACTGCGATAACGATTGTATACCATTAACAAATTTCCATTTACCTATAGGCCCTGTGCTTTTTTTTTTGTCTAACTTTTTAAGTACTAATATATAAATAAGCGTTAAATTTTAAAAAAAAAGATAATTTTTCCCCGCATTGAAAAATATGTGCCGGTACGCCGTACCGGTGCATACCGTCACAAAAAAAAAAAAAGCACTGCGTAGGCCTATGATAAAAAAAAATACGGTTGGGGGGGGGGGGGCGCTGCTTAGGGGGGTAGCGGCACTAGAAAGGTTGAGAACCGCTGATCTTGATAATCCCTTTCCCCACTGTTCCAGTAATGAGATTGGACCATTTGCGGTCTGAGCATGCTAAAAGCAATTTTAAAAAAAAACAACAACATGGATTCAATAGAACAAAACAAAATCTCTCGGGCATGTAAACTATTGATTGATTTGCTTTATTGGTGGGTTCTTACGTAACGGGCAGCAAGCTCAATGTCAACAAAAACACAAGATCGACTCCCTCCACACTGACACACAGAATAGAAGAAAGAAAAAGATGGTGGCATTATCGGATTTCAAAAAAAAAAACAAAGATAATTTGTTTATATCGTCTCAAAGGATGCGACGAATCTCAGCTTTTTGAAAAGAAACAGTGTTGACAAGAGAGAAAAAAAAGATTGCGGCTTTTCCGTTCAGCAAAGAGTGCTACTTACAGATAATGTTGAAAAGCTCGCAGATTGATCCACAGGTGGACTGCATGCGTATTTCTAAATGAAACAATCAAGTTCGAGTCAATGTTTTGTTTTGTACTCGTGACGATTGACAGGAATCTCAAACGATGCTGGTATGTGCAGAGATGGGATGGTGGGGGCCGTATTAAGTCCAAACCAGGATCTATTTATACATTTTAACGACCATGTGACACGTTTTAATGTCTTGTCGAATCTAGTCTATCTGGGCGCCAAATTGTGATTTTGTATCCACCTCACGCTCCCGAATACACATTTAAAAGAATCCACTTTTAATTTTACAATGACATATTACAATGAAATATTAAAAACCAACTTACTATACAAAAATAGTATAGTATATAACCATTGACTTCTAGGCGTGTAAGCCTGCTTGAAACAACCGTTATGTCTCGAAGAGGTCCAAGTCAATGTCTATGTAGGACATTGCTATTTCCGACGTATCCGACACTCAGGCGCATGGACTAGAATACATGGCCGAAGTCCGAGCGCACCTTTTTCCTATGTTGTACCAAGCTAACTGTGCAGGACTCGCCATTAGTGTAACGGTCCCTTGAAGAACGGCTCATGGATTATCGACATGGACGTGGAAGCTCTCTTTCAACTCTCGCATTCCCTTGGACACTCACAAGAGAACTTTGTTTTGCTATTCATTTAGCCTAATTACTTCCTCAAGTAATCTTTTCCACCAGGGTGCCACCTTGAGACAGAATAGCGTACTCGGGAAGTATATAACCAGATTATTCTCTAGTTCACCTGCCAGTGATCTGAGCTCTAGGTATTTTCCACATTGTAGGAATTTTCTAGGTCCTGTTTAAATAAATAAAACTTTAAAAAAAAATCTCTAATTGAAAGCTAAAATTGTAACTAAATTGTACCATGTGTGGGTGCCTAATAACATCGACTTCTTTGTATTTTCAGACACCTTAGAGGAGGTCTTTATCAACTTTGGCTGCTAGTTAGAATTAGAAAATAGGTTAGGGTAAGGTCTGTACGACGTGGCGACGAGCTATTGGTCTGAACTACCCACAGGTTGTGACGTTGTAGGCTAGAGTCAGGCCTGCTATAATGATTGGTCTCGCTCGGAGGAGGTGGAGCCCCATAAGGGAGGCAGTCATGGACCGTCGCTTTGCAGTCACGCCCTTTTGCCCACAAACCTAACCATTTCGCTTTAGGCTAACAGCTGCACTACCCTGTGTGTGTCCTAGTAAGGTTTAATGCTAAGAAAGGAGACCCTAACAGAAAATGTTTTTTTGGAGGGACAGTAGTATGACCACTGCTTTCTGACAAACTCTTGGAGCATCCTAACCCCATATTTTGAAGGTTCTCGATCCTTTTGGATCCGTTCAGCATGGAGCCAGGTTTTGAATTTAGGGCTGTCCAGTACTCGCAAATTTACCGCCCAGACCTATTCCCCACCCCCCACCCCAAGGTAACTCTATATCTGACAGAAATGTCTCGGAATCACACGGTAGTCATCCGTGATAAACGCTTAACTGATGATATTTGTCAAGGATTGGCCTTTCAAGTCACACGAGAAGCTGCAAGGGGGAAAAGTTCGTCTCTCGAAACGCTACCATTGTGAACCAACAGAGGAGTCGGTGCGGATCGCTCCTCCCTAGTGACGCCAGTGCGTCCTAATCAACGTCCTTGGGTGTTCAAACACGTTGTGTGCAAGACGAAAGAATTTAAAAATTTACGTCATCTAGTTGTATGATTTGATTAGTGCACGACTATGTAGTAAATCGGCGCCTTCCTTTGTTAAAAGGAAACCTCCATTGGACGATTGCCTTGTATTAAAAAAAAGATTATCATATGTTTTAAAAATGTTGAATGAAAGTAGTACTAGTCAAGCTCGCCTGGCTTTCATGTTCCCTTACCTTATGTAAACGAGCCCAGTGACTCATTGACCAAGCTGAATGATACAAGACACCAACTGCGTTATTACATCCGAGTTACATGTTGAGTTGCATTCATATCACTTCTCCTTCCTGTGCATCCAAATAAAAAACACATCTCCCCCCCCCCCCCCTCCGTTTTATGTCATAACAAAGCTACAAATTATTTACTTGGCTTAACCGAAAAAAAAAATGGACCGCCATTATTGTTGATGTGTTGGGTCACTGTCAACCCCCCCCCCCCTCCTCTTTCTCCCTCTCGTCTCTCACTATTAGTTTTTGCTTACCAAAGTAAAAGGAGAGAGAGAGGATAGATACAGACGACACCTGTGTCGGCCGATGTGGTTACGACTTGTCGGTTGAAGTTGTTCTACCTTGTTGCTTCACCTGTGTTGAGCATTTAACATTAAGAATTTGCTGGGCAGGAATAAAAAGGCTGGGTGGGAGGGATTATTTTATTGTTAACATTTTAGTTTCCTGTTCGCTTCCACCTCAACTGCATTTTAATTTTTCTTCTGTTGCATATCTAGGACTTGACAACAACTGTTTGTGTTCTGTCTGTCAGTTGTAATGTTGAAGAGAAAGATTTGGTTGCCGTTAAATAAAGTCAAGTGCTAATGTTTTTTTTTTGTTTTTTGTTTTTGTTTTTTTTGTTTTTGTTTTTTTTAAAGAAACGACTAAGTATGATACAGAGACGAATGTTGTACTTGCGTGTTAGGGTAGGATGGGGGGGTGGGTCGAAACCAATCGTTATAGCAGGCCTGATAACTGATCTGTGACGTCGTAGCCTGTGGGCAATGAAGACCAACATCCCTTTGCCACGTCTCAGGACTGAGGTGACGTGGCGACGAGCTATTGGTCTAATCTGCCCACAGCGTTTCGACGTTTCAGATCAGCCTGCTATAACGATTGGTTTCGGGTGGATACGAAACTGCACCTGAAATGTGGCCCTTTTTTTTTTCCAGAGCGGGGAGATAAAAAGCTCTAATCTTTTATTTTTGGACAACTTTTTTAGAATGTCTCTCGAAAATCTACATTTGTGAGCGTTTTTTTTTTTGTCCAGGATTGAAATGTCACATTTTTTCATATATTTAGGACGTAATCAAAAGGCAGCACGGAAAACCTTCCAGATAGCCCCTCTCCCCCCACTGGTCCACAAATAAGATTGGACCAAAGCGCTCAGAGCATGCTATAAGCATGAAAGTAGAGCTATATAAAAGCTATACTTATTTATTATTAATCATCTTCTTTTTCGAAGCTATTGTCTGTATTTTATATGATAGAATTTGAGTTTAATGTCACAAGCTGTGTTTTGATAGTTAACCATAAAAGAAATGATTATCATTAGTACAATACACTCTCAAAAAAAGTAAAGTTCCCCTTACAGACCTTGCGATTTATAGGGCAGACGATGTAATGGTCATCTGTTTCTAAGGCCGACTGTTAACGAGGGTGTCATGTGGCCAGCACATTTCCCTAACTAACGTCAGGTACCAAACAGAGTTGGCTGGAGTCAGGGACATTCTGAAAATCCGAAAATTCAAAATCCCCGTCTTCATCGAGATTCGAACCCGAGATCTTTTCGGTTCGTAAGTCAAGAGCTTTACCGCTCAGCCACCACAGTTCCTCATTGTCAATAAAACGTACAATCATTACAAATGCATTAATAAATAAAAAAAACCACTTCACCATAAAGATAGACACATTTCCGTGTTTGCGCCCTTAAAATTTCACAATTTGTGTCTGATAAGGTTTCCCCAACGCTGGTAGTTATAAAGTGTCTTTCAAGTCCACACGGTTCGCTCTTTCCCAATCTACACATAAGAAATCAAACTATCAAGCTAAAACATCTAGTAGCCTAGGGCGCTTTAAGCTTTTGTACGCTGTGTGTGTAGTCTGAAATGTAGGACGGACTGGAGACAGCAGAAACTAGATTTTTTTTTTTTTAAAGCTAGATGTAATTAACGGCTAACAGCTCATGTTGCGCACTGTCGTATCTCTTTGTTAATTCCATTTTCATTATTGTCTTCGTCGTGTTTAAAATATGTATGACAAATATTGGATTTCTTTCCAAAGCTCGCTTTAGTTTGTTGGTTGTTTTTTTCAAATAGATTATGCATTTGGTATGCATAATCGTATAAACCATTTTTAAAGCAAGTTTGGGAGGCACTGCGTGTTATTCAAGGGCCTTATGGGATCTAGTCGCACCCATCCGTTTTTCCAGCAAGGTTTTAACATGGAACCGATTAAGGTGCGCGTACTCTCCCCACAAATTCTGTTATTCACAACAAAGTTCTCATATTACTTGATGTGAGCTTGTGTATGACTTTGAGGGCTCTCCCGTCGAGGTTTCTTACACAAACTCCGTTTTTTTACAAAGCTTATCTCAACTCACCCTGTCTCTCTGGTAAAAGGTGTGTACACGTTATTTCTCCCACACCCATTCTCGCATCAATTTGAAACTCTGCACAATTATTTATAGGCATAGACAAGACATTAATAAATTAAAAAAAAAAAACAATTAATGATTTTGTTTGATTTCAAGGGAAATTCAACCTTTTGATTTCCAGATAAGGCTAAGATGTAGAGTTTAGAATAATTGAACAAGTTATTTCTCCCACGCCCATTGTCGGATCAAGTTGGAACTTGAAACAATTATTTATTGTACCTAACAAAACATTAATCAATTAAAATATTTACCAATTAGTCAATTAATTATTGGTTATTATTTTGTTAGATGGTGAATAATGGAAATAATGTCTACATTATTGAGTGATAAGCTTGTTATTGTTTGTTTGTTCCTTTTTTTAATTAAAGGAGTTTCTGTATGATGCTTGTTTATAGCCCTATTCGTGAAGATATTTGGAGAGAGATGTTTTCTTTAACTTTCCTCTCGGTTCTGTTCCAGGTGCTGATATAAAACATAAGACTAAAGGTTTCATACAATCCAGAGAGCCTGACAAAAAGATGGCCTACCTTGTGTTGGTAAGTCCTTCTGGTTCTTCCATTTGTAGTACAATTAGACGTACAGTTGACCATGTAAAAATTGTTAAAACTGACAGATGGAGGTTTGAGGCTGACAGCTTCTTTAGTTCTTTCATTACAGAGAATTCCTTCAGTCCATTCAGATCTGATATCTGAGCTTGGCATCGGGAAGTAATGCGTGTCGATCCTATGGCTTGCTTTCTAAAAATATAAACATTTGTTAACAATCTGATACAGAAACGAAATTTAGAAAAACGATTTCTGTGTCCAGTGTCTGGGAGGGTGGTCAGCACAATGTCCAACGTTCCCAGGCTAATTCTGTGTAGATCGTTGGGTCTTAACAAACTTTGGGAACTCAATTTAGAATTTTTAAAATATCCTTTTTTTTTCTTTTGAGATGAAATTTTTTCAACCCGACATTTATACGCCTAAACGAACATTCATGTGTCCACAAACGAACAAACACCTCTGCAATGTTTACAGCTCATTGTTGTATTATAATGGTATATAATTCATGAATTGTGTACAGTTCATGAATAATGGATCAAACCTATGATCACCGTGTACAATTCATGAATCATATATTATCCCTCAGTAAAATTCATGAATCACGTATCATAACTGTATACAATTCATGAATCACGTATCATCCTTGTGTATGATTCATGAATTCATGTATCATAACTGTAACAAAATACAATTCATGAATAATGTATCATTTCTGTGTACAATTCATGAATAATGTATCATCTCTGTGTACTCTTCATGAATGATGTATCATCCCTGTATACTCTTCATGAATGATGTATCATCCCTGTATACACTTCATGAATGACGTATCATCCCTGTGTACAGTTCATGAATGATGTATCATCCCTGTATGCACTTCATGAATGATGTATCATCCCTGTATGCACTTCATGAATGATGTATCATCCCTGTATACTTTTCATGAATGACGTATTATCCCTGTGTACAGTTCATGAATGATGTATCATCCCTGTATGCACTTCATGAATTATGTATCATCCCTGTATACACTTCATGAATGATGTATCATCCCTGTATACACTTCATGAGTGACGTATCATCCCTGTGTACAGTTAATGAATGATGTATCATCCCTGTATGCACTTCATGAATGATGTATCATCCCTGTATACTCTTCATGAATGATGTATCATCCCTGTATAAACTTCATGAATGATGTATCATCCCTGTATACACTTCATGAATGACGTATCATCCCTGTGTACAGTTAATGAATCATGTGTCATCCTTGTGTACAGTTCATTCCTCTGTCTATTTATTGACACGGAAGTGTTTCACTTTCTCATTCAAACAGGCTGATGGCCAAAAGTTTACGTTTCCCAACATATTTGAAAAGAAACCACCCCCGTCAAAGCAACAGATGAAAGAGTTCCAGAAAGTGCAACGGGAAGGCCAATCGGAACAGCAGCAGACGTGGGAGAGAGGGACAGTGCCTCCATGGTTTAGGTTTTAACTCGCACACACATCTGTAAATAAGTTGCCGTGTGAAATAGTAACCTGATGAATGAACGTGTTTAGGAGGAACAAAGGGAGAAGACTGAGCGTGAATGAAATTTGTTCATTATATACAGAGTTAGCATTCTTTCTTTTTAAAATTGTTGATTTGAAAATAAATGCTATAATAGAATGTTTTCTATTTTACAGCGTTTTGTTTTTGTGATCAAATGTATACCGGAAACTAAAACGCCCCGATCCTTGAAATGTCCTTAAAGTGGATTGAGGTGGTAGAGAAGGAAGTGAGAGTCCGTAAAAATTGCAAGTTTCAATAATTTGAATAGATATTTAAATTATTGGTTAATATATATGCTTTTTTATCTGTATAATCTTTGCGAACACCTAATTTCTGTAGGAGTCCACGGGCCGCTTAAAACGATTCAGCGGGCTGCATGTGACACGCGTTCTGTAATTTGCCCACCCCTGCTGTAGACCATAATGCACTTTATCCCATAGGCTTAGAGGGGCTTCGGAGCACAGGGAATCGGATCAGTTCACTGAGGTGCAAGTGTAAGGGAACTCTGGGGTTGAGTTCTTTACGACATACGTATGGCTCGATAATCTAGGGTATGATTCTCACATGCAGACAATAACATGTGTAAATATTACAAAGTATCACTCAACGAAGGAGTATAAAATTAGTATTTATTTACAGCCAACAGCAAGTATACATATAATATTGAATGCGTAAATCATCAATACTGAAATACTAAAATGTGCCCAACTGACATACTACAGGGCGCTTAGGCTAGATTCATTGAACAAAAGGCTACATACATACATACATACATACACACATACATATATACATACATACATACGCCTTACTTTCTACTTTATAGTATAAGATAACTACATTCTATTTTTGGCATTAAAAAAGGGAGAGAATCGGAGAACAAAAGACGGGTACGACGAAAAACTATCACAGTATTTGCGGTAAAATGCCGTAAGAGAACAGGATTTCGAGCTTATGAACAAGGCGACGTTAAAATGTGTATCTGCTACGGTGAAAAGAAAAAGACCTACTACCATGCTGACTCTCATTGCAAAAGTAAGTTTGACTTGAAGAAGGATTGTAAAACCATTGGGAAAACAAAAAGTTCCATTGTGTAGTTTACTTTCAAGTTTTTATGTAGATTAACATTAAGGTCCTAAAATAGTTCAATACCTGGAGAAAAAAAAAATCACTGCGCTAGAAAATTGAATTAGGCCAACAGCTGTATTTTGCACAATATAGCCTTTCATTTTGTTCTCTTCTTTACATCAATCAAGGCAACGGCTTTCTTATCAATTGTAGTTGTAGCCGGATGTCTTGGGCTTGTTTTTCAATTTCCCAATCCAGATGACCATTCGTCCTACGTCTGTTAATATTCCAATATCGGACTAAATTTCAACCACACTAAGTTACAAAGTTTCTATTTCATTTCAATACAATTAGTTGAACAAAGTCGGCAATAAAAGAATACAGTTTTTTGTTTGATTTTTAGTGACTAAATCGTCCCCATTTGGAAGCATCAGAACCATTCTCGGCACAAGCCAAGAAGAAATATACCCTAAAATATTCAAAATTATCATTCGACAGATACATTCAGGATGGCTGCTTGGTCGTGCGGCTTGCGCGCTGGACTGTCGTTTGGATTCATAGATGGTCGGGGTTCAAACAATGCCTGCTCCCATCCCCCGTCTTCCAGGGGGAGGTTTGGACTAGGACGTAAATCCGGAACATGTTAAACATTTTTTTTACAACATTGTAACATTTCCTTCATATCGGCTAGAACTTCTTTTACAAAAAAAAAATAAAAAACATCATCTTTTTCTGTAATCTCCAAAGTCACTTATTTACTTTCCAATGCTACAAAATTTACATTAATTACATGTAAGATTTCAATAATATTTTATGCCTGAAGAATGTCGTCATATGTTAAACAGTTACTATTGGTTAGCATCCTGATTTTAACGTGATAGTCACTAATTTAATAGATTTGATTAACACATTTTTCAGCAACGCAGTGTTCATATATATATACCTGCAGTTGGTATATATATGGTTTTACTTTCCCCTTGATATATCCGTTATTTGTCTAACCCAGTGATGCCCCAAATACGGCCCCGGGCCAGATCAGGCCCGCGATGTGGTTCTATCCGGCCCGCCGAAACCTCGGCACAAAGTGTAGAAAATCCCTTCCCCTTTCCAAAAACAAAACAAAAAAAAGGTTGAAAAAGTATCTTATCTAGGTTAGGGTCATTACTTTCTCTCTGATGGATCGGTACCATGACCTTTAACAATGGTACGTTTATGAAATGGAAAGAAAATACAAATGAACTCTGAATTTAGAATCTACCAGGAAAAGTTGAACGGAGCATATACTTTTGTGGAACATGATAATAAGCCAACATTATTTGATTTGTAAAGAAAGTAGCTTAAAAAGAACAGCAACATATAAGCAGCTTTATAAAACAGATATGAAGGCATTCCTGGTTTGAGTCGCGAATAGAAAAAATGTTAAGTTACGCTTAGAGATGGAAGGATTTATAGGAAAATTTAACAAAAAGAGACAAAAAAAAAGTCGTCTGCTGTTGCTTACATTGTAAGTATTAAGCTATGTTTTCCGACGCGTAAAAAAAAAGTGATAACTTTTAGATATTCCATTAATTAATGTAAGTGCTAGATCTTCAAGTTTCTAATCAAGTTGTTACAGGCCGATTTCATTTCGTTTTCTTACCTTTGCGGTCATGTGGGCAGCGACACAAGTGTAGGAAATTAAAATGGCCCGCGGGTAGGATTAGGTTGGGCATCGTTGGTCTAACCTATTTCCGTTCTAGCTTTTATTGTACAGACGTGTCGCTTAGGAAAAACCCAATTAAACCCAATTTCTTCGCGTCTTACTATTGAGTCATTACAGTATCTTTCTAAAAAAATATTTAAAGACAAAACCTAATAAAAATCATTTAAGATTTTCAAATATTTTTTTTTTCTTTTAAAGCAGAATGCGTTTTCTTCCATTTTTTTTTTTTAAGGCTTTGATTCTAGATTGGCTTTACTAGATACGCCGACTAAATTTCAGATGGTATCATCAACTAAAGAGGCATGGGTCAAATTTAAGGGTATGTGGGTTGAGCTTTTTATTGTATTTAGGAGAGAAAAAAGCGCTTATCTCGTTAAGAAAGTAAATATTACCTAAGTAGTTTTGGGTTTGCTTGTTGCTGTGGTTTATATATATATATAATAGCCGTAGCCAGGATTTTTTTTGGGGGGGGGGGGTTGGGGGAGGGATCCCCCCCCCCCCCGGCAAAAAATAAATATATAGAGAGAGATATATTTGTATGTATGTATGTGTGTGTGTACATAATTAATCTTTATGACATTCTGACCCTTCATCCTTACGGAAGAGACGTTTATTGTGCACTACGATATGCTCTTCCTGGAGTTCTCTAAGCTCCCCAGGCGCGGGACGGAGCCCCGACACCAAGCGCTATTTCCGGTATTGAAAGCCTACAAAATGCTTATTCTGAAAACATCTACAGTGCAGTATCCTGCTATTAAAAAGTTTTATTTCAAATCCCTGATGTTCTACTCTTACTGACTTAGATCCTCCCGCGCCGTCCGGCGCATTGGGCGGCAAGCTGTTTCCACAAAAATCTGCCACTGGCAATGTCTGAAGCCTCTTCCAACCTGCTCTGTGGACCTCCATGAAAGTGTGGTGCCAAGTTGTACTAGGATGTCATTGAACCTCTTATTATGCGTACCGGTAATTCAATTTGTCGGAGAACATGACCCGCAGACCTCATGCGACGCACTGTCACAACCTTACTAAGGGGTCGACTCCCAGTTCGGCATAAGATTTCCTTGATTTAGACCCGAATCTATAACTGACTCCTAAAATCCGTTTAGCCATCTTTGTTGAGCTACATTTAGTGTTTTTCAATTTCGGCACTTTATTAATGGAGACTAGCCACTGGTCGAAATGTGTAACCTCTATTGGCTACGCTGTTGGACAAAGCAGGACGTTTTGGCGCTGCCGTTTTGGAGCGAAGGTCGTTTTGGTGCAAGGGACGTTTTGGCGCGAAATACACTTTGCACGTTCACTGTATTATTTCTTGAAACAGACTTCTGCATATTTTTGTTTTGCATGACGGTTTGTGTTAAGACATATTTTTCACGTACAGAAGAAAAAATATTTTTGTCCGCTATTTTTGGTATTTAAGTTTGTTATGTAATTATTGTTATATCTCAATATTACACAACACCAGGCTGCCATGCATACTTCATACTTAGAGTGGTCTGCGCTAAACTTATCAAAAACATAGAGATATCCTTCATGCGAAATGTTGTCTTTTTCTCGCTTCGACAGGACTTTTTCTTCTTATCTTATTCAATACAGACGTTACTTCAAAAAAGAAGATGATTACGTCCTACGCGTCATGCATTTAATCATGCATATTAACCAATGACTTAAATTCTGCCAAGTCACTGGTTTTCCTGGCTAGCTCAGGCAACCCATTCCATGCTCTAATAGCACTAGGGAAGAAGGAGTATTTGTACAAATTTGTCCTAGCATATGGGACGAGGAATGTGCCTTTTTTTTTTTCCAATGTTTATATATAGACTGCCACAAGTTTTCAGGTAAAAATATAATAGAATGAAATGGCGTAATTTTTTCTAGTCTGTCAGTGTGCTGGAAAAAATGATTAGTGAATGGTCCAAATTACGCGATCTTATAAAGACGTAGGGGCGAAGAGATTGAAAGAGAGGGATAGACTTTGGGCCGCTCTCGGAATTTAAGATTAAGGATTATAAGTTCGCACCTAAGGATGTCAAGTGGAGTGCTAGAAACAGATTATCGTCTTAGGCGTAAGAGAGGTAAGGGGTAGCGCAAAGAGTATATACAAGGAGTGAAATGTGAGCAGAAGAAAGGGGACGGGATAGGTGTCACAGGTAATGACCAGTCCCAAGGAGATGATCGCCAGACGCATGACACCAACGACCAGTGCTCGGTGCTTGCATTGTCTTCATTTGTTCATTCCTCAATGCGAGATGTGTCACCCAAATCACCCCTGCCCAATTTCTCAAAATATATCTTTTCAAAGCATCTTAGTGTCGTGAATTTGTTTATATCTATTTTCGCCCCTAGTGTTTGTTCAATTGGTGGATTCATGTCAGAGTTTGTACTGACATGGTTTTTGTTATATGAAAGTATTACACTGTCAAATAAAAAGATTGTCTTTTGGAAAGAAATCGAAAAATGTCATCCAGTGCGATTAGCAGAACTCACAAATAAATAAAGAGGAAGGGATAGCATGTCATTACCATTCAGGAATCTGACTTATTATAGGCCTATATTCATGAAATAAGCAAAACTTTTATATTTAAAGAAAAATAAATTCGCTGGACGATGTTAGAATTTATACTATACATACAATATTATGGTTTAGTGAAATAAATACGCTATAAATACGTTATAAACGCTACGTGCTTATTAAATTATCGTCAAATTATATCTCGTGCCAAAACGTCTCGCGCCAAAATGACGGGGCCAAAATGGCGGCGCCAAAACGTCACGTACCGGCTGTTGGAATTAGGTCCGGGGTCGGCAATCTGCGGCTCGCGAGCCACATGCGGCTCTTTGGCTCTTATTAGTTCTTACGCAAATATTATTTATTTTATCGAATTTTTTTTTCAAACAGCCACTTGTACTCGCTTTTCACCACACCCCTACCCCATTACACACGTCCTCACTGTTGATAAGTCCGTCGGAAGCTCTGGCAGTCGTCGGATGTTTCTATGTAGGTTTTAATTCGCTTTCGACTTTGGCTGTGACGAATAGTTTGTTGTTTCAAGTAAATGAGTTAGAAGCGATTATCTTCTCAAAGTTAGAAGCAATGTACAAGTAATGCTAATATGGCGAGCTTTGCGGTACCACTAGAAATTGCGCTAAAATGCAAATTATTTATAGATGATGAGTATGTCAAAGACTGCTTCATACATGCATCTGAAGAACTGATTCATGATTTCAAAAACAAACCAGAAATTTAAAAAAAAATAAAACTTGCCCTATCCGCTAACACATAACAAGATATAATAGCTCAGTTGCCTTCAATTGTAACATATTTGCAGGTGAAGATATTACAACTTTCTTTTGTCTTATCACTTGCTATAGATGAGTCTGGCATCATAAAGATACGGCAAAAGTTGTCCATTTTGTCAGCTATATGTCTTCCCAAAGGTTCAACAGAAGAACTCTAGGATTGCTACTGCTCTCGTGACAAACTAGAGAAGATAAAGCGCATGCCGTGCAAAAATACTTTGAAGACATTACGGTCAATTTAAATAAAATCGTTTTAATAACATCTGATGGAGCCAGATGTATGAAAGGAAAAAATAAAGGGGCAACAGCGATTCTTCGGAGCAAAATAAACAGTGAAATTCTTACGTTTCACTGCATAATACACCAAGAAGCGCTTTGTGCCCAAACATTTTAGGCCGAAATAGTTGAGGTCATAAATTTGGTAATCAAGTTTGTTAACAGCATGTTGTCAAAAGCAACCGTCTTCAGTTAAAAGACTTCTTAAAGGAAATGGAAACTAGTATCCCGACCTCTTTCTTTCCAATAAAGTGCGATGGCTTTCCAAAGTTTGAAATTTTTTGCTTTGTGCTTGAATGAAATAAATACATTCCTAAATGATAAAGGCATTAATCACCCTGAATTGGAGGAAGACAATTTTTTTTCTCTATATGGTGGATATAATATCGAAATTAAACGAGCTGAATCTAAAGCTGCAAGGAAAGTAGATCTAAAACCCAGCCGATGCTTTGGTAGAAGAATTGTTTTGTCTTGAAGAAAAAGCTTTCAAAGAAATGCCGCGAGTTAATGAGTTGAATAGTCTTCCTGACTGCTACAGTCAGGTAAAGAAGTTGGCATTTGGAGTGCTGACTATCTTTGGATCGACTTATTCGTGCGAGCAATCGTTGTCTTGCAGGAATAGAATTGAAAGACAAGTATGAAGCCAACATCAAATGAAAATTTAGAGTCGTGTTTGAAACTCAAAACAAGTTACGAGCCAATGTATCCAAACTTTCTAAAACCTTGCAAAGTCATCGCCCCAATGAAATTGTGTTTGCTCAATTGTTTGTTAGTTAAGTACAAGTTAGTGTTGTAAGTAAATATTTAACTGCTTTGGTTATTAGCGAATTAACACAATAATTAGCTAATAATGCCATATATTATCTCATTTGTTGTGAACAACACTCTAGATATACGTGTGTGAGTACTAGTTATTGTTGACAAGAAAAAATGTTGTGGCTCTTTAAAAACGTTAACATTTGTAAATTCTAATTTTTGGCTCTTCTGACTCAAAATTTTGCCGATCCCTAAATTAGGTGATCGTAGTTTGCTTTGGATTTTATATCGAAAAGGGAAGTGATCATCCGTTGAGGGGTTTTAAACTAAAAAAAAATAAATCTCTGGAGTTTTTCTTTTTCTTTTTAACTCAAAACCAGTTTAGAATTTTGTAACTGTAGTTTGCTTTAGAATACTATTGAAGAGAGAGCTTTTTAACCTAAAAACTCTCTGTTGGGGGATTTTAAACTCAAAACCATCTGGATGGGTTTTTAATTTTTTTTAAAGCCATCTGGAGGAGGGGGATTTAAACCCCATTAGCTTGGCTACGCTCAAGGATATTTAGTGTGTAATTTGCTTTTTTTTTTATTGAAGAGATTATTTTTAGCATCAAACCCCGCTGAAGTGAGTTAAAACTCAAAACCCCCTTTGGCTACTCTCATAGCATTTTGAGTGTGTAATTTGCTTTTTAAGACATTACACCCTGTGACTTGATAGCTGAAGTCCATGTCTAAGTATTTCTATATAGCTGTAAATAAATACATCGTCTTTTGTTACCTCCTACCTTTCGTGGAGTGCTTGCATAGATTTACAACAATAAGCTTTGTTTTTTATTTATTATTTTATTTTGTTCTTGTTTAGATGATGAAAGTTTGTGTTCCTGCATGTATTGCATACCTCTTACTTACCAGATGTGCATTACGATTCCAAAAGTTTAACTTTGTCAGAAAAATATAATTGTATAAAGCTCTAGACAATGTCTTCGATACTATGGAAAATAAACTAAAAGACTGTGAAATTTGATTCTTGTTGATAAGTTGCTTTGTTAACACCGCATTTTGTTTCTAAAAGTGTCTTTAAATTAAATGTAAGCGCTCAAATCACCGTATTCTCGCGCATATAATCAGCGTGTTAGACAAATTTTACAAGCTGACGCTCGCTCTGCGGGGCTAACTCTTACAGTGCGGCGTTACTCTCAGCAAGTAAATCCCGGAAAGCTTCATTTTTTTCTATCAAAATAATTCGCACTGAAAGAGTTAACAAAGGTACGGGGCTTATAAAATGTATTTTACTCATATAAATAGCAAAACGGAAACTATGCACATACCAGTGGGGGGAGTGGGTCTTTATAAAGTTCGCTGTCTGATTGTAAAGTTGACGTTGGGAAGTGATCTCATTATAAACCTCAAGAAAACAGTATGCCTATTGGTGTGGCAGAGACATTTTAATATACCTGTAATCCACTGTGACAAGTAAAGTAAGTAAATTAATTTGCAGGTACCTTTAATGTCGAAACGTAGAGACTACAGTGCATCCGCCCATGGGTGCCCGCAGGATTTTTTAAAGGGGTGTGCAAGTTGCCACCTATGGCTCAAAGTCGTATATTAAAGAAAAGAATTGGTGCCCCCTCGCCCCCCCCCCCCCATACCTATGTGATATTAAGTTCACTGTAAATACTTGTTTCATGCAATAAAAAATAAAAATAACTAACGTGAAAAAAATATTTACTGTTTATCCGTGCGACCCGTATTTCCGAACGGTCGATCAAACAAAAAATGCCAACTCTGCCATAACTGTCAATACATTAATTATTGTATTGCTTCTCGTCGCGAGGGACAAGTTGAACGCTTATCCGGCAGTTCTGATATTGCTTTGCACGTTGCAATTGAATCGTTTTAGGATGAAGACAAAACAAGTTGAACTGAACATTATTATTGTTTGAAAAGTGAGACGTTAATGAAGAAACTAACGAATCAAAATACGGAATGTAAAGTTAAGTTCTGAAATAGTCCCAAAATGCAAACATGGGGTTTTTGCTCGGTGTATCTGTCGATTGAAAAATCTTGGCAGCATCAACTCATGTTCCTCAGAATGGTCAAGTTGGTTTTTGATTATGCCATTAATGTGACAGCTGATGTGCTGTTGAGCGGCCTCTTGTGTTAAGATGGAAAGACTGCAACATCATGAAAACTGGTTCAAAAACGGGTGAGTAATTGACGACAATCAAAAGACAAATCAGAAACACACGAGAAGCAGGCACTGATTACACATATGTAGATTGTCTGGTTTCACTTACAATCGTTATTTTAAAATAGCCAAAGATCTTCTCAAAGTTGTGACTTAAAGCACGAACTAATTCGTGTTTCTCTGTCCATCGTGTCTCACACAAAATAGGTAAATTTAGCACCAACACTCTCGCTTGTGACTGTTACGGAAGAAATAGATAATCTTCATGATGACACCAACAGCATTACTTATATCTGAAACGTCATTCAGGTCAATGATAACAAGTTTAAGTCTGTATGACGCGCAACGGACAAGGTCTGCTTTTGGATATTTTTCACGAATCCTAGCCTGCACACAGTTCTGATTGCTACCCATCACGGGGACAGCCATCGTAGTGTTGGCTGAGTAGTTTGTCCATGTCTAGACTGTTCATAATGTATTCGCTGACAATGACGTTAGATACAGGCACTGCGCCTCTCTTAACAACATGGACAAAACCTATGAATTCGTCTCAAAAACAATAGCCGTCAACAAATCCAACGCTCAAACTCATCAATTCAGTGCAGTTTCATTACCGAAATACAAAGAAAACGCAGTTAATTCATACTGTTGCCAGTACTCCGTCGATAGAAATCAACGTTTTGGGCATGGGAAGAACTTCCTCATATCTCTTCTCAACAGGTCGACGTGTTTAATCTGCTATTTTATTAACTATTTCTCTCCTAACTGACGATGCCAGCGTTGATTACACCAGAATTTGGTAAATAATTACGGAGAGAAAAAGTTAAGCACTATCAATGCGCAACTCCTCAAGACGTAAATACATGTACCAAGGGGACTGCACTCCTCAATCTTGTTCAAAGAAACTTTCCCATATATCAAATCGAAAGACAGCTGGCAAGGATTTGTCTAGGCCTTTATTAAATATAAAGATAACTATAAAAGTGTGCAAGTGAAAAATTGTCACGATGAACATTCTATAGAATATTGAATTGCAAGCCTATAATAAAGCGCACACCGTCGGACACGAACTGCAGATTAGCCTATTCTAGTTTATTACAATAATAGCTTACCCTAATTAACTTTATTTCAGTGGAAGCACTACATCTTAAGTTGCATCCTAGCAGATGTTAATTGATTTGAATGTGTAAAAAACTGGCTAAAAGTTGATTATTCAGAAATCAGAGGGGTGCAGATGGTCATCCATCAATTCCTGATAAGCCTAGTCTAGTCTACTACAACTGTACTTCAGTCACCAGTGGAAGCACTACTTGTTCAGTTGTTAATTAGATTTTGATTAATCTGACAGTGCAAAAAGTGGCTAGAATGTGACTGTCCTGAATCTTGCACCCCCTTGCAACCCCCCTGCTGGCGCCCATGCATCCGCCATTTCTTCTTCCTCGTTCTCATGTTAGAGCGTTCAGATGACTAGAACAATACACGAGATTAACTGCGCAGTGGTTTCCAAATCAGGAGCTCTCCATATAGTTTTCTTTGTATTGGATTGTTTTGGGGCCAGTATCTTGTATTGGCCTGTTGTTAAAGAGAACATTTTTGAAGGACACGGTCAGCATTATCTGGTAATACTCCACATGGGCAGATCTCACTGGTTCCAATTTTGAGCTTCCGGTACATATGTTGTCTTATTCTGTTGTGTCAAGTTCTGAGTCGAAAGATTAGACGTTGATCTTGTCGGAATAGCTTGTGATTCGGATGAGAGCTTGTCCAATTCTCATTTATTTTATTCACTGCTAGTATCTTCATTTCTTCTGGATAGAGTGCAATTTAATTGTAAGTTTGTTCTACCACACTTGGCAAGTGTGTCAGCCTTCTCATTTCCTTCTAGTTCTATATGTGCGCATCCGCAATTAATCACCAGTCTCACTAATGTCACTGTCCTCGCTCTAGTTAGTGACAGAGGCGTAGCTAGAGATTTGGGGGCCCGGGGGGATTGACTTCTTTGGGGGCCCCTTTCATTTTAACATTCGACATCATGACATGAGATAATGTACTTCATAAATATATAACCCTATATTCCAATTGGTACAGTATATCAGTCAAATTAAAAGTAAATAATCATTAAGACTCTTTCAATGAATAATACCATTGTTTATTGGCGAAATAATGCACAGGTGACAAATCTCAATTCGTATTGCTTCACGTCATGCTTTCTGTACAGCAAAAGCATTTATAACATCTTCATCGATTGTGTCTAATTTTTGTGACTCCACTAACATTAAAGCCTTGCTAAGCTTTTCTTGCGGCATTGTGCTCCTGAGATAGTTTTTGATTAACTTAAGCTTGAAGAATGATCTCTCACATGATGCAATGGAATTAACCAGAGTTAGCAGTATTCGAATGGGTGTCGGAAGGTTTGAGCACTCATCATTACCATATGAAGCCAGCTTCTTAAATATGTCAATTGGTGATTGTGGCACTGGTTTGTTGATGAAAAGTGCTCGTGCATCAATGACATCATTGAACAAGCGATTTTCCTGTATTTCATCAAACAGGAATAAGCACAGTTTTTCATCATCCTGTCATCATCCATAGACTCCAAGAGGTGACTTGGTTCAGAAAAAACCTAAAGGTGTCCAAATAGTTTTCCAGCATTTGGAATCTGTTGTTCATCTCCATATGAAGTCCAGCACTTCTGTCACAATACGTTTGAATTGCAGTTCTGTTGACAGTCCTACATCAGAAGTCAACTCTTCTAGTCTTTTCTTTCTTCTGGTTGTTTTTATTACAGGAACTCCTTAGCATTCACTATCTTCTTTTGTTTGATGGAGTGGGTGATCAGTTTCGTCCGTTTCTCATCGTTTTGCAGAAAGCATGAAAGGGTCTTAATTTCAGCAGCAGCTTCCCGTATGTGCAGTCCAGACATTTATAGTTTCTTCTAAACTATATTGACTTGGAGCAGGAGATTTGACCAGAATTCTAGATAAGCAAAAAATTCTTAATTTTCCACTGCATGAGGAAGATTCTGTACATTGCTTCTAGTGTCCATTTTTTCAGTTGTTGATTCAGAAAGTTTCTCCAACATCTTGATGATTTTGTCGAGATGCAAGGAAACTGCTGACGTAGCTTCCTCTCTTGCCTACCACCTTGTATTACTCTCCTTTTTAAAACTCCCGGCTCCAGCTTCTTTCACTTTAGCCCATCTCTGGATTGAATGGGCCAAAAGTTGAACAATTCATGAACAGTACCAAAAAAAAAAGGTGACGATTGCTGGATCTATCTCAGCATAATGAAGAGCTGCCAGGTTCAGAGAGTGATTATCACAGTTCAGAAATGTTGCCTTTGGATTTATGTCTAAGAGACAGACGGCCACTCATTGTGGCTGCGTTATCATAGGTTTGACCTCTGCATAGATCAAAGTCCAGTCCAATGTCTTAAGGAGTTTTCAGAACAAGAAAGTCGAAATTCAAGACTTCACCGAGATTCGATCCCAGGACCCCCCACAGCGCTCCCATACTATGATATAAGTGATGATCAAATAAACTAGCCAACTTTGTACCTTAGCTAGTGATGTGTATATTCACATTCTGACTAACTGAAAAACTAAAACTACCTCTTCCAATTGCCCCGTTCCCCCCCCCCCCCGAAAAAAATAAATGTAGAACCTAGAACGCAATATAACGTTACCCCACCACCATTTTCCCGCTTTTATGTGTAATGATCACGTGACGCCACATTCTTTCGACTGGCTTAAGTATCAAGGTGCGGCACTCTGTATTAACTGAAATAAAAGGCGCGCAAGTCTATTTTCAAAAAAGCAAGGAATTGCTAATTCGGGGTCTTCGCACTCAAACTGAAAGAAAACACACCAACCATTCACAAGTACTACGTCGGGAGGACTATTACATTCCATTGAAAGACACTTTGAGTAACAATTACAAAGTGTGGTCTTAACAAAAAACAACTCAACCAAAGGTAAAATGTTAACAATCTTTTAGTTCATTTGTTCACAGTATCAAAAGAGATCGTCAGAAGCTTTAAATGACTTTCTCACAAAGAAATAGTTTTTTCCCTGTGCGACACATCTCTAAAGTAAGGACTGGTTCGCATAGGAAGCAATGGCATCGTTCATCATCTGTTGAAAACGGACAGATTGTTACACAATGAATTAATGACATATTTTCATATATATATATATATATATATATATATATATATATATATTGTCTTTTATTGTCGTCGACTCAGAAGATTATTGAGGAATATTTCCCGTGGCTACGCAGTCCCAGCTGTGACCTACATATTTTGCCATTGTCCGCAGGTGTTCAATTAAGATTTTCTTTTCGCCGTCTACGTCTGTCCTCGGCAGCGGAATTTCGTTCTCCTGATGAACGGTGCGCTAGTGCGCACCATAAGCGTGGCGCAGGAGAAGATTTATAACAATATGAATAAGTTGAGGAAAAGAATTTTAATAAAAAAAAAAGGTTTTTGGGTCGCAAAAGCTAAATTTTCTGGTAAAAGCCCTAATTAAAAGAATTCAGGATCTGTTATTACTTATATGGGAATGGGAGACAATTCTTCAAAGATAGAGGCAACTATCGTCCATCTATACAAGCACAAAAGAAGCAAACCGCCAAATCTGCGACAACCACAGAGGAATATCTCTTCCATCTATTGCTGAGAAGACCCTCTCATATATTAACTATACGGGCTCAGATAAGGACTACTTTCAGAAAGCCAATGCGGCCTCAGAACTGTTGTGGTTGTTTAGTAATAGAGGATAAAGATGTAAATGAAGTATTATTTACTAGCTCCTGGAGTTCGTTTTAAAACCAAACAACATATATTAACTTGAATAAATGACTTGATAAAAACGATAGATACTTGACGCCATTAAAAAGAGGAGTGCGTCGTTCTTCTACTACTGTCTGTAACCGTTAAAATTAATCCCATCATTCCTATTCAGTTCCGTCTAACATAGTATATTTATAGTCTCGTCAAATTCCCAATTAAGGTAAACCTATTACAGAACGGAGTGTGGAACCATCCACATGATGTGGCAAAGCAGCTGCAGTAAAAAAAAAAAAAAAAAGGAACAAAAAAGTATCTATTACACAATTAATGAGAATTTAACAAAAGCTGTTAGCAGAAAGGAACTCTGAAAGACTACGGAGAAACATCAGAATTTTGCAATATCAAAAGGCGTAAAGCAGGGTTGCGTCTTAGCATTCACGTAGTCCAGAATCATGTTTCTTTGCTATATGCTGCATTAACTCCGTTGCCGCCTATCTCAGAAGAGGGAAGACCCTGCATAAATTTATATTTTTCTTGTTCTTCTATTGGTTTCCAGTCTTTGCATATCGCATGTTCTATTCTAAGACAACCTTTTCTTGACTATATTTGCAAGTGTAGTTTATGCATATTGTCATGGGCCGCTGTGGCGATCAAATTTAAAATCCATTAATCATTAAAGTAAATATAGTCTTGGTATCGTTAGGTGCAGGAGTGTATAACTGATACTGTCCATACCGGCGTGTTATGTATGGAGACTTAAGAGACTTTCTTTTCTTATCGCCATGTACATTGACATATAGAACTAAAAGAACACGAAAGCTACTTTTCGAACTGGAAGTCTTAACCCGATCCAAAATAAGTAAATATATTTCCTCAACAAATTATTCGGCATTTTATTATCTACTAAAAATATACATTAGCTAAATATAGATTATTCCTCGGGGTGAAAGGGACCAGGGTTAAAATGTTCTTTAATTTTCTAAATCTATTATTCATCATTTATTAAGAGTAAAAGGATCGCTCAATAAGATGAATTATAAGTTTGCAAGTTGATAAACATAAGTGATTACAAAGAAAAAGAAAAGAACCACAGAAGCCTTTTCTGTAAAATAATATTTAAAAACAACAACATACCAAGCAGGTTTGCCCATACATTAATGGCTTTTGATAGTATCCTACGTTTGAGCCTCGTATCCAGTAAAGCCAATCTGGAGCCAGCTTCTTTAACAAAATATACATGTATGTATAATAATAATAAATAATAATAATTATAATAATAATAATCACCAGAAAATTCCTCTGTGGAAACTGTTAAAGGGACTACGATGAATTTTGTTTCTCTTTAGCGAAACTCGACCCTGGCAGCGTTCATTTCTAACATAATAATAATAATAATAATAATAATAATAATAAAATCAACTTTAAAAAGAACAATAAAAGATTTGAATATCTTGTATGTTTATTTAGATTAAATTTTCTATCAGCTTTTGATGTCAGGATAGTAGTATTTGATTTTATTAATTTTTTTTTTTTTTCAAATTTTGCCATTATGATCTACCTTATGTAATAATATAGTGTTTTTTTTTAGTGTCTATTGAAATGAATGCCATGCTTCTGAAGTCCTTAATGAATTTGATGGGGCTATGAAACTTAATTGAAGACACGGTGGCTGATCGGTAAAGCGCTTGGCTTCCGAACAGGGGGTCCCGGGTTCGAATCCTGGTGAAGACCTTGAATTTATAATCTTTGGGTGCTTCTGAGTCCACCCAGCTGACATTAGTTGGAGAAAAGTAAAGGCAGTTGGTCGTAGTGCTGGCCACATGGCACCCTCGTTAACCGTAGGCCACAGAAACTGATGTCTGCTGTATAGACCACTAGGTCTGAAAATGGGAACTTAACTTACTTTACTAATTCTCTCATGGGACTGAACGCACAAGTAGAAACATTGAACCTGTTGTTACATAGATTGTGTGTAAATAAAAAAGTAGAAAAAATTGAAACTGTTGTTACATAGATTGTGTGTAAATACAAAAGTAGGGAAATTGAACCTGTTGTTACATAGATTGTGTGTAAATAAAAAACAAGCACGCTTCTTGATGAAAACGAAACAAATAACCTTCACATCGTCTGCCTTATAGACTACAAGGTCTGAAAGGAGAACCCTATGAAACTTTATAGTTTAGCGAGAACTTCATCTGTATGACTTTTTACTTTACCAGGACAAACACATAACAACCATCTACATTCAAAGAGTCTTGTTCCTAATTCTACCAATCCGCTCCCAGTAACCTGAATACGGACCAACATCATCTGCCATATAGACTACAAGGTCTGAAAGGGGAACCCTATGAAACTTTATAGTTTAGCGAGAACTTCATCTGTATTACTTGGTGGGAAGCGTGGTCGAGAGGCTAAGTGCGCTTGAACTTGGCTTGTCTTGGCTACCTAGAAGGGGGCTCAAGGCAGCACGGAAAACCAACTCCTAGATACCCCCTCCCCTCCCCCCACTGGTCCACAAATGAGATTGGACCAAAGCGTTCTGAGCATGCTATAAGCATCAAAGTAGCGCTATATAAAAGCTATAATAATTACTTTTTACTTTACCAGGACAAACACATAACAACCATCTACATTCAAAGAGTCTTGTTCCTAATTCTACCTATCCGCTCCCAGCAACCTGAATACGGACCAACATCATCTGCCCTATAGACTACAAGGTTTGAAAGGAGAACCCTATGAAACTTTATGGTTTAGCTATAAGACGATACGAAACTTGCATGCAAAAGTTCATTTGAGTTTTTCCCAGCTAACCGTGAGAAACTTTTATTTTTAACCTTAAAATTATTTTTTTGTCCACCCATAACTAATTTCTTTTAGGACTTATCTCCCCTTTCCCACGGGACGTAGCGCGATTTAAAACAAACTACATTTACTAGGGCTAAGTTTTAATTATTGGCCCTGGACGGGTGACCAACAAGACAAAAGACCCACAGCGACTTAATAACTTCACACCTTCCCTCCTCCCCCCCCTCCCCGCAGGATACGCACCGCGTTGCACTCGGGCTGGACAGATAAATATTCGCGTAAGTCCCTTCTATCACGGTACAGGCCATAAATCGGACATGACGCCTGACATGTCCAGTACATAGATACATGTGAGAAAATCACCTAGCTTTTTTCCCCACCCGTTAAACGAAAAGTCCCATCTATATATAGAGAGACCAAAGCATTCTAAGTTCTAAGTTACGTATCTAGGTAACAATGCCTAGATACTATTGTTTTTTTTTCTTGACCTGTAGGTTGTCTGCCCCTCTGTGTAATAAGTTTTTTTTTATTTTATTCTTCAAGAGTCAAGCCACACAGACAGTGACCGGTCCTTGACCTGTGTGTGTACCTCTGGTTGAAAGGAGGGTGTTTTTTTTTTCTGTCTCTTTGAAGAGCGTTCTAGATCTGGGAAATTGATGACGTATTTGGTTCGAGAAATCCCTAGATTTGTCTTGAGATCGACGCGCGGTAGATTATATAAAAGACCGCCCGCGTGACGTTGACGGACAGACATACGGAGACAGCCGTGAGACAGAATAGCGGAGACATTGCGTGACCCGTGCGTGGTATACCACTTGATCGTGTAAGTTAATATTTTGTTTTCTTTTTTCCAAGGCCTTGCTTGCTTGTATTTGTAATTATATTTTCAAACTCTTGTATTGTAATATTTTTACATGCCATTTTTGTAAAAGGGTTTTGGTCAACACATCAATTCTGTATTGAGTAAATGTTTATTTTTCTTTCTTGTAATTTTATATTTGATTAAACATTAAGTTGATAGTTTACCTTCCGATTTCTTGTGTCATTTTTTTTTTTGTTATTCATTGTAAGTCTTTGATTAAATTCAGACTTAAGATAAGTGACACAACTGCTTTTCTATTGTCACGTTCCCCTAGGCAAGCCATTTCAAAAATTAGAATTCAATTCGTAATACGTGACAAAAGAAGTTTGAGGGCTTTCGTCCCGGATATTTTTCTGAACCTATTTTCGTCTTACTTGAGTAATTTTGTAAAGGCGAAGTTGACTTTAACAAAATTTTTTTTTTTGTGTCAAAGAGTCGGAAGTAAAGTATCAATAGTATTGACCAAACACTCTTAAGGTTTTTTTGTTGTACTGATTTTGTACTGTATATTTACATTGTATACATTTTTTTTTTTTTTTTTTTTGCTTGTAATAGTTGTTAGTTAGCCATGGATATTCAGGTTTTTCTTGCAAATCCCTCTGTGAAAGAGCTTGATGCTTTTACTAGGAAGGAACTGGTCCTTATTTCAAAACATTTAGGGTTAAAAATAAAATCAAATGCCCTTAAACAAGAAATCAGAGATAACATTGTAATCCATTATGTAGACGAGGAAGTGTTTTCTGAAGACCTTTTAGAAACCCTTAGACCCGATGAGGGTAAATCAGATTTAGAACTTCAGATAAAATTAAAACAAATGGAAATAGAAGCCCAGTTAGCTTTAAAAGAAAAAGAAATAGAGTTAAAAAAATTAGAGTTAGCTGCTAATGTAAGACCAGATTCTTCCCCTGCCAGTCATACTGCTGAAGCAACAAAATTTTTGAAAATAATTCCACGCTTTAATGAAGCCACAATTGACAATTATTTTCCACAATTTGAACTTGCTGTGAAAAATTTTAATGTACCTGAAACTTTGTGGCCCACTTTGCTGCAAACAGTTTTGACTGGTAGAGCTGCAGAGGTATTTTGTTCTTTGACCATTGAACAACAAAAAGATTATAATGTTGTTAAGGCCTTAATTCTTAAGGCATATGAACTTGTTCCGGAAGCTTACCGAAAGCAGTTCAGGGATTGTCGCAAATCGGATGGCCAAACCCATGTAGAATTCCTGCGGGAAAAGGAGCGACGCTTTGAGAAATGGCTCACTTCCAGGGAAATCGGCACCGACTTTGCAAAATTCAAGAACCTAATGCTGATGGAAGAGTTCAAGAGTTGTGTGCGGCTGGACGTCCGTACGCATATAGCTGATCGTGGCGAGGAAGATGTGCACAAGGCTGCAGTGTTGGCAGACGATTATATAATATCACATCAATTTGCCAAGTATACGACGGATGTCAAGCCAAAACAAGTCAAACAGCCTGAGTCCATTGCTAGCAACTCCATCAAGAACAGCAGTACAAATGACAGAAAACCTACTACAAGTAAAGCTACTTGTTCCTACTGCAAACGAGAAGGCCATAAAATTGACGATTGCTGGAAATTGAGGAAGAGAAACGAAAAAGCTCCTTCAAAAGTCAGCGCTTGCACAGTACAGTGGTCGTCGAGGTTTACTCCCTCATCATCAAGTCATAACAAGAATATCTCGACACCACCTGTTTCAAATGTATTGACTGTACAAGACTCTCCGAAAATGTCTCCACGGTGTTCAAATGACTCAACAGCGAGTTCTTCAAATTCATCTTTACGATGTTCCAATGACTCAACCAAGAGTTTTTCAAATACATCAAGCCGATGTTCCAATGACTCAAACAAGAGTTTTTCAAATACATCAAGCCGATGTTCCAATGACTCAAACAAGAGTTTTTCAAATACATCAAGCCGATGTTCCAATGACTCAAACAAGAGTTTTTCAAATACATCAAGCCGATGTTCTAATGACTCAAACAAGAGTTTTTCAAATACATCAAGCCGATGTTCTAATGACTCAAACAAGAGTTTTTCAAATACATCAAGTCGATGTTCCAATGACTCTATCCAGAGTTCCCATAATACATCACCCCGATGTTCCAATGACTCTATCCAGAGTTCCCATAATACATCATCCCGATGTTCCCATGACTCTATCAAGAGTTCCCATAAGACATCACCCCGATGTTCCAATGACTCCATCAAGAGTTCTCCAAATACATCCAAAAGATGTTCTACTGACTCAAGAAAGAGTTTCTCCACTGCGTCTCCTAGAGATGTCAATGACTCCAGCGAGAGTTCGACCCAAGTCCAGTCTGCATCAACCAAAATTGATGTTTTATTAGAGGATTTTAAGCCTTTCATTTCGGAAGGATTTGTATCACTACCCGGTGATTCTACCAGTCTACGACCTATCACCATTTTGAGAGACACAGGTGCCTCACAATCGCTACTTTTAGAGGGTATCTTGCCCTTGTCAAAATCATCATCGACTGGGAAGAGCATCCTGTTACGAGGCGTAGAGCTTGGATGTATAGATGTGCCTCTACATCTAATCGACATAAAGTCAAATCTCATTACTGGACCGGTTGTTGTAGGTGTCCGACCAACATTACCATTGGAAGGCATCTCGTTGCTGTTAGGCAATGACTTAGCAGGTGGAAAGGTGATAGCCGAACCCATCGTCACTCAAACACCCGACTTATCTGCCACACCCGAGGAAGACCTAGAGTTATATCCAGCGTGTGCAGTAACAAGGGCAATGAGGTTGAAAGCATCTCAAGAAGAGAACGTCGTCAAGGCCAACAGTAACCAAGATGATGTGGACTTGAGCACCACATTCTTTGCTTCTCTTGAAGAAGAACCAACGCCAAATTCTGAAAAGCCGGCATCAACTCGAAAACAGTTGATTGAGGACCAAAAGAAGGATCCAGAGCTCGCCAAACTCCGAGAAACCGCAATGACATCACAAGAGGCAGAGCTAGCATCAACGTGCTACTACATCCAAGATGATATGCTCTTCAGGAAATGGAAACCTCCAGACGCATCCAACGAAGAAGAATGGAGAATATGCCATCAAATCGTGTTACCAGAAAGATACCGAGCGTACATCATGAATCTGGCTCACGACACACCGATGTCAGGTCATCTCGGCATCCACAAGACATACCACAAGATTATGTCACACTTCTTCTGGCCACGTTTGAAGAAAGATGTCATCCAGTACTGCCGATCCTGTCATGCCTGTCAGATGGTTGGCAAGCCAAATCAAAAGATCCCTGTTGCTCCTCTGAAGCCGATTCCAGCCTTTGAAGAACCTTTCAGCAGAGTACTTATTGACTGTGTTGGTCCTCTCCCAAGGACAAAAGCTGGCAACCAATACCTGTTGACCATTATGTGTGCTTCAACTCGTTTTCCTGAGGCTATTCCTCTAAGGAACATAAAAGCATCGAACATTGTAAAGGCCTTAATCAAGTTCTTTACTCTATTTGGTCTACCAAAGTCCATCCAATCGGACCAAGGAACGAATTTCACGGCCAATCTTTTCAAGCAAGTCATGACTCAGTTGGGCATCAAACACTGCATGTCGAGTGCGTATCATGCCGAGTCGCAAGGCGCTCTTGAGCGATTCCATCAGACTCTCAAGAACATGATCCGAACCTATTGCTTTGAGCACGAAAAAGACTGGGACGAAGGAATCCACATGCTGCTGTTTGCAACCCGTGAATCCGTCCAGGAATCGTTGGGATTCAGCCCTTTTGACTTAGTCTTTGGCCATTCGGTGCGCGGTCCCTTGAAATGTATAAAAGAGACTTTGTTGTCACCAACAGCCACTGAAGGACTTTTAGACTATGTAAGTAAGTTTAAAACTAGACTTTATGATGCTTGTGTTCTGGCCAAAAATAACTTACAAAACACCCAATCCAGCATGAAACGCTGGTATGATAGAAAGGCCCGTGCTAGAGAATTTTCTCCCGGGGATAAGGTGCTTGTATTTTTGCCCATACCAGGTCAACCCTTGCAAGCCAGATACTTTGGTCCCTATGAAATTGAGACCAAAATTAGTGACCTCAATTACACAATCAAAACCCCTGACCGTAGGAAAAAGACTCAGCTATGTCATATAAACATGCTGAAGCCTTATGTATCTCGGCCAGATCACTCAGAGAAGAGTAATTGTGTTTTAAATACAGTCAAAAATTGTTCAAATAGCCATGTTTCTCCTATTGATGATGATATTGTAAAGGAGAAATTTGGACAATACAAAATACCTAATTCTTTTGTATTACAGAATTTGGATGTAAAACTGTCTCATCTGTCTTCGACAGAAAGGCCAGTTATCATGAAACTCATTAATGAATTTAATGACATTTTTTCTGATGTACCAAAACAGACTAATGTTATAATGCATGATGTAGATGTTGGCGAGGCTACTCCAGTCAAGCAGCATCCTTACAGGGTCAACCCTGAAAAACTTGCCATACTTAGGTCAGAAATCAAGTATATGCTTGAAAATGACCTCATTGAACCAAGTTCCAGTAGCTGGAGCTCCCCATGTGTCTTGATACCTAAACAGGACAAGACTTATCGTTTTTGTACAGACTACCGTAAGGTAAATGCTGTAACAAAGACCGATTCGTTTCCTATCCCTAGGATAGACGATCTCATAGATCGTATTGGTGACGCTAAGTACATCACCAAAATAGACCTACTTTCAGGTTATTGGCAGGTTCCCCTGACTGATAGGGCAAAGGAAATCTCCGCCTTTGTCACCCCTGATGGTCTGTACCAATACAAAGTGATGCCATTTGGCATGAAGAATGCTCCTGCCACTTTCCAGAGAATGATAAATGCCCTGCTTGCTGACATGGAGAATTGCCACGCATACATAGACGATGTAGTAATTTTTAGCCAAGATTTTTCTAGCCATTGTAAACAACTGCATTGTCTTTTTACTAAACTTTTACATGCAAAAATTACTGTAAACCTGAGTAAGAGTGATTTTTGCCAGGCTTCCATCCAATACTTAGGCCATATTGTAGGACAAGGCCAGGTGAAACCTGTAATGGCCAAAGTAGAAGCTATCCAAGCTTTCCCTATCCCTGCTGATCGGAAACAACTCCGAAGATTTTTGGGAATGTCTGGATATTATAGAAAGTTTTGCGAAAATTTTTCTGTCATTGCCAGTCCTTTAACAAACCTCCTGAGGAAGAACGTCCGATTTACTTGGACGGATGAATGTCAGAAAGCCTTTAACCAAATTAAGCAGATATTATCTAGCTTCCCCATTTTGATGGCTCCTGACTTCGGAAAACCTTTTAGATTAGCTATTGACGCCAGTGACACAGATGTTGGGTCAGTCCTTTACCAAGAAGATAATTTCCAAGTAGAGCACCCTATTTGTTTCTTTTCCAAGAAATTTAATAGACATCAAAGAAATTATTCTACTGTGGAAAAAGAATGTCTTGGGTTGATTTTTTCTATACAACACTTTGATTTTTATATCAGTGGGTCCAGATGGCCACTGGTTGTATTTACTGACCACAATCCCCTTACATTTATCCACAAAATGTCTGGCAAGAATCAACGACTTCTCAGGTGGAGTTTATTTTTACAAGAGTACAACCTAGATCTTAAACACATAAAAGGCAGCGAAAATGTTATCGCCGATGCCTTATCTAGATTGTAAAAAGTATTTTGATGTATATATATATTTTTTTATATATATCATGATAAATACATTCTGTAATGTAAATATCATTTTTGTAATTATTCTAAAAAGATTTCCATTTCGTGGAAATGTAAACTTTTTATTTTTAGGAGGGAGGTGTTACGTATCTAGGTAACAATGCCTAGATACTATTGTTTTTTTTTCTTGACCTGTAGGTTGTCTGCCCCTCTGTGTAATAAGTTTTTTTTTATTTTATTCTTCAAGAGTCAAGCCACACAGACAGTGACCGGTCCTTGACCTGTGTGTGTACCTCTGGTTGAAAGGAGGGTGTTTTTTTTTTCTGTCTCTTTGAAGAGCGTTCTAGATCTGGGAAATTGATGACGTATTTGGTTCGAGAAATCCCTAGATTTGTCTTGAGATCGACGCGCGGTAGATTATATAAAAGACCGCCCGCGTGACGTTGACGGACAGACATACGGAGACAGCCGTGAGACAGAATAGCGGAGACATTGCGTGACCCGTGCGTGGTATACCACTTGATCGTGTAAGTTAATATTTTGTTTTCTTTTTTCCAAGGCCTTGCTTGCTTGTATTTGTAATTATATTTTCAAACTCTTGTATTGTAATATTTTTACATGCCATTTTTGTAAAAGGGTTTTGGTCAACACATCAATTCTGTATTGAGTAAATGTTTATTTTTCTTTCTTGTAATTTTATATTTGATTAAACATTAAGTTGATAGTTTACCTTCCGATTTCTTGTGTCATTTTTTTTTTTGTTATTCATTGTAAGTCTTTGATTAAATTCAGACTTAAGATAAGTGACACAACTGCTTTTCTATTGTCACGTTCCCCTAGGCAAGCCATTTCAAAAATTAGAATTCAATTCGTAATACGTGACAAACGAAAAGTCCCATCTATATATAGAGAGACCAAAGCATTCTAAGTTAGGCCCGCTAGAGTTCATACAGTCTCCTCTGTTAGGAAGTTTATTTGTGAGGTTTCATTAGGATCAAACGGCCTGGTTGCTACACCCAATTGCTGTACCCGTTTACTACACCCGATTGCTGTACCTGACGGCTGTGTCTGAAACATATTGCTGTAACTGGTACCTAACTCTGTACGATCTCCACTCAAAGCTAGAAACCACAGCTGAGAGGTCCACCCAACTACAACTTAGTCTGCAGCACCAACCCACTCTACTGCTAAACAGGCAGCGGCCTCACCCTAGAGCCAGCGTGCCTACATCATAGAGAACATCCCGAGCCGACGTCCTAAGACAGAGCCGGCTGACTCATCCTTGAGTGCCAGTACTACGACCGCCAGAAGACGACCCACGGGCTAGCAGCTAAGAATAGTTGAACATAGGAACACTCTTCCATTCACGCCTAAAGTAACAGTCCATGATGAGCAATTATGTTAGACATTAACACCTTCATTTCACTTCTTGATTATAGTATTTTTATCATTTATCTATTGTAAATTTTAGACCAATAAATCATTTTATCTTAAGCATTTAAATTCTCTGGTCTGTTCTTACTGTTAGTTGCGGTGTGCCTGTTCAAAATCTTATATATGTGAGCGGGATAAATTAATAAAATTTCCCCTAGACTTAAATAAACAAGCCAATAATTTAACTAATTAAACATCTCGTCACAAGCGAGAACTTCATCTGTATTACTTTTTACTTTATCAGGACAAAGACATAACAACCATCTACATTGTTCCTAATTCTACCAATCAGCTCCCAGTAACCTGAATACGGACCAAAAACATCTGCCCTATAGACTACAAGGTCTGAAAGGGGAACCCTATGAAACTTTATAGTTTAGCGAGAACTTCATCTGTATTACTTTTTACTTTACCAGGACAAACACATAACAACCATCTACATTCAAAGAGTCTTGTTCCTAATTCTACCAATCCGCTCCCAGCAACCTGAATACGGATCAACAACAGCCATCCACGCTTCACTCCTGGTCCCCACTACACAAAAGACAGCTACTTAATTCTCAACAGTTAAGACTTGCTCTAATTACTTGATAAACTATTTTCATTGAGTCTTCCTGTCCTAGTCGTACGCACAACGAGCACTGTTGCAATGCATGGTTAGAACAATATTATTGCAACAAATATATCAGAATGTATAAAAAAAATTATCTAACTTTGAAGCATACTGTTCACCATATTAGATGTTTGACCCCTCCCCAAAATTTCTTCTAATTAATGGACTAGATACACACTTAATTGACATGATTATTTTATTGCAAAATGAAGCTGTTTGCCTAATTCAACTTTCTGGAGCGTGTTCTTTTTTTTCTTTGGGTATTAAACGTTTTTCAAGGAAAATAATACATATATAAAGCCTTTTAAGAGCACTACTTTCATGCTTATAGTATACTCAGAGCGCTATGGGGAGGGGTATCTGGAAGAAGGTTCGCCATGCTGCCTTTAGGCGCTTAGTAAACACAACTCAGCTCGAGTCTTGTGTCAAGCCTTATGCTCAAGCGTACTTAACCTCTCGAACATGTATATTGGCCTATTAAATTTCAAGAGTATTGTTGTGATAAAAACTCTTCCGTAAAATACACAACGGAGCTTTATTTTTTGAAATGCTTTCAACATTTTTAACTCTTTCTCTCCGCAATTATTTTTCCACGTTTCGAAGGAATTCTTCATTTGCTCATTACTATTTCACTACCCCTGTTATAATTGGGCCTCAATAGCTTTGTTGTCTGTTATCAGAACATGTTGTGTTTGGTATATAATTAAAGGGAAATGCAAGCTCTTTTTATGTAATTTGAAGGCAAGTTTAAACACTTGAACATTAAATTTAATTTAATAACTTCAAAATCAACGATGGTACCGTCGATTAGGAGAGAAAGAGTGAAAAAAAATTCTTAAAGAGTAAAACTTACGTTTGCAAAAACTTACAGCCTCGAAGTATGTTGTTTTAAATCCACTGTGGTAGATACACAATTTCAGGGTGCCTACTTCGTAGGGTCGATAACCTATGAAGTCTGTGCATTTTATCGCAAACGCTGAGAGACCTGCTCGTCTTATCCTTTGATTGTTCTTTAGTTCTCTCCCTTAGTTAAATGCCAAATATAGAACGTAGTCAATGAAAGATTTAGAGAATGATGGTAAGAAAAGACAGATATATAGATTTCTAGCAAGATTTTAAAACAGGAAAACCCAGACACAACAAGCTTGTTGGTGCATCCGGTGTTGATAAGCTATGAATGTTTGTTTGAAATCACATTTCTTGAGCTCTTTTGCTTGCAAAGTCTACTTAGGTGGCTATTCGAAATTTCAATATCATCATCATCATCCTCATTATCATCATCCTCATCATCATCCTCATCATTATCATCCTCCTCCACATCATCATCCTCATCATCATCATCATCATCATCATCATCCTCATCATTATCCTCATCATCCTCCTCATCATCATTCTCATCATGATCCTCATCATTATCATCCTCATCATTATCATCCTCATCATTATCATCCTCATCATCATCCTCATCATTATTATCCTCCTCCTCATCATCATTCTTTACGTTCCTCGTGGAACATAGGGCTTCAGTAAAAACACGCCACTCTCCACGGTCTCACGGTTTTTTAACGGCTTCCCAGCTCTTTCCTGTCCTCTCGGCTTCGTCTAGTATACTGCGTCGCCACGTTCTCTTTTGGTCTTCCTCTACGTCTTGTTTCTCTTGGGGTTCCACTCTATGGCCTGCCTAGATCTGTTGTTGGTGTCTTTTCTCAGGGTGTGACCAATCCACCTCCATTTCCTCTCTAAGATCTGCAACTCTATA
Organism: Biomphalaria pfeifferi; assembly: GCA_030265305.1. Taxonomy (NCBI): domain Eukaryota; kingdom Metazoa; phylum Mollusca; class Gastropoda; family Planorbidae; genus Biomphalaria; species Biomphalaria pfeifferi. Next base: position 2,534,486 of record JASAOG010000052.1, read on the forward strand.
TTTTTCTGTCCACTATCTCCCACAGTTTGGTGTTTTCTATCTTGAAGTTCCATTTAGCGTCCTTAAAATTATTTAGTTTATCGTGAAGAATCACTCATCTTCACCTTCACATATCCCTCACTCTTTTGGACCGTTGGGGTACCACACAAGATCTGTTGACCATCGTTCCACATTCCTCTCTGTCTTTTGCCTTAAAAGTTTAGATTAGTTGCGAAACTAATATTTCTCAGCTCTTTCGTTTTGGAGCATTTAAAATTGAATATATAAGATGACGAAGACTTTCAATATTTGTTGTTGTTTTTTTAAACAAAGCTTCTCTAATGAAAAAAGACCCACATTTACAACTATATCTCTCAATAATGTAAATCGTATTTCCCTTGTTCGATAATGAACAAAATATGAATTACCAATAATTAATTGACTAATTGGTTACTATTATGATTGATTCGTGTTTTGTTGGGTACAATAAATAATTGTTTGAAGTTTGAACTTCATCAGAAAATTGGTGTTTCAGAAATAGCATGTTCAGTTATCTAAGGATAAATATCCCTTGTCCGTTTCAAGCAAAATAATTAATTACCATTAATAGTAATAGTTGTTGTTTTTTTTATTTATTCATGTCTTGTTTATTCCAATGAATAATAGTGCAAAGTTTCAACCTGATCCGAGAATGGGTATGGGAGAAATAAGATGTACGAATTTTTACCAGACGGAGAGAGTGAGTTGATATAAGCTATCAATCTATCGATCGCGATCGATCGATCGATCGAACGATCTGTCTGGTAAAAAGTGTGTAGGCCTACACATTATTTCTCCCACAAAGCATCTCGGCTGAAATTGAAATTTCGCACTTTTATTTTTTTACATAACATTACAAGAATAATTTTTAATTAACCAATTAGTTAATTAACTATTGGTAATTAATTATTTTGTTTGGTATGGTACTTGACAGATACGGCGTTATAACTACAATTAGTTCCTTTTATAATTTGTGTAAAAAAATAGTTTGTCGCCAAGTTTGACATACACAAGAGATAACTATAAAACATTCTATTATCATAATCACTTCACTGGCACAGTGATTGATCACTCAAGTTCAAATGTTAAGTCGTAAAACTTTTTAAAATTGCATTTTAAAAGCGATGACGACAACATGCGAACAGATACTACCTCTTTCTCCCCTTCTCTTTTCCAACTTGTCCTACTTGCTTGTATGATCATTGCAATGAAGTCACTGAGCTAAGTTAATAAGTGTTAATTTACACGACGGACATATGATAAAACAATAATGTAATATACTCGATTTCAGCAAACTTACCGAAACTGAAGCTTAAAAACAAAAGAATAAAAACCAATTTAGTTCTCATGGTGTATACTTAGTGTAGCCCAGATGCAGACTAGATTTTACTGGTGTAGATGCGACGTGGAAGTCACTGGTTTATCTTTGATAACCCTGTACATGACAGGTGCACTTACTTAGAATTGATGTATTGATTGCTTTGGGATTTACACAATAAATTTAGTAGGGTATTACTTGGTATATGTCTTCGGATTACTCACAGGACAAACTCACAGGGCTATTGACGTTTATGTTTAGGGTAAGGACTCTAGATAGCTCAATTATAGACTTTACGTCTGTGATTACTCCCGGTAGAAGCGCCCGCCTTTTTTGTACATAATTAAAAATAATTCACATCGAATTTATATACTTTTTAAAGTTTATTAACAGGCTTGAATTTATCTTGGATATATACTCTTGAATCATAAAAATAAAAGTTAAGTATTTGAATGATTTTGGTTCATTGGCTTAGTGTACGTGATTCGGGTTCAATTCCCTCTCTTAAAATGAAATTCCATACTCTTCAGCAAGGGATAAGGGAGTTTTATGATTATAATTTGATGTTAATTTTTCTATTTTACTTAAGCCAATGGGATTTTTTTTAATTTAAAAAAACAAAGTCAGACTAGAGAAGGGAAATTTCGAGTTTAAAATCCCCTTCCATTTAAAAAAAACATAACTACATTAACCTGTAGTCAGTCGAGGAGGGGGGTTGAAAGTTAATTTCTGTACTCTAATAAGAAAAAAATAAAAAGTGATCTGCAATCAGAGCCATCAACGAAGGTCATTAACTTTACAGCGGGATTAGTGAATCTCCTCTTGGGGGGCGCGGTGGCTGAGTAGTTAAGCGCTTGGCAGCCGAGCTTTGGGACCTGGGTTCGTATCTCGGTGAAGACTTGGATTTTGAATCCCGCGATTTTTAGTCCATGACTTAAATTAGTGAAAGTAAAGGCGATAGGTCGTTGTGCTGGCCACACCGTTAACCGTTAACCACGCTCGTTAACCGTTGACCAAAGAAACAGATGACCTTAACATCATTGGCCCTATAGATCGAAAGGTCTGAAATGAGAACATTCTTTTTTTTTCCTTTAAAATCCCCTCATATTAAAAAAAATGAAAATTACAATTGCTAAATTTCATGATCGCAGCCAGGGAAATTTGAGAAGGTTTCAAATTTATCCAGTCAAAGTCACTGTATTCTTTTAATATAGTGAATCTAGGATAGACCACTGTCAACGAATTTAAGGAAAGGGATGTAACCTTTCTTCAAAAGAAACTAAAGCATAGTTATCAAGAAATTGTATTTACTGTCATTCCATTAGCCCACAAGGAACCAATTCTAGCGTTAGCATTAGATAATAGAATACTTTTAAAAAACCACAGCTCATCTGAGGGGAAAGAACCACTAATTACTGCTATTTGAACATTACAGGGTGTAGCTCCCTTGCTGCTATATAAAACAAAATTAATTATTAACTAATTGGTTAATTTTTTTTATTGGATACGTATATTGTTATTAACTATGAATAATTATTTAAAAATTTTTTAACTTGATCCTAGATTTGGGAAGTGGAAGAAAAACGTATCGAACACAAAACGTAATAAATTCATCTCTCTTTAATTAATGAACTAATTAATGAACTAATTAATTGCTAATTGTGATTGATTCATTTCTTGTCAGGCTCAATAAATAATTGTGCAAAGCTTTAACTTTTTTCGAGAAGGGAGGTTTGGACTAGGAAGTAATTATCTTCGACTCTGAAGGAACATCCGAAACATGTAAAACATTTCCAAACATCAATAATTAAGTGAAAGTGATCGGCTTTTGAACCAAGGAGTCTACGATATTTACGACGCCCCTGAGTTCCCTCAACCTGGCATAAGCTCGGGAAAGTAAGTTGTAGACTGAAAGGTCTAAAGGGTTTACTTGTTTATCATTGAAATAACACCTGGTTGGAAATATACAACGCATACGCTTCTGATTAAAAAAACGGATAAATGGGCCTGGGATGTACAGTACTGCGGTTCTAGATACGATATTAAAAATATTGTAATTAAAAAGTTATGTGATAAAAAGTTGCTAGGTGTAGTATGAATACTTGTCGATAAATGAACAATTATTTTCTTATTCGCTTATCTTTTCTTTACAGACAAAAAAGATTTTGAGTCGAAAATTCGTTTTTCCTTTTATGTTCTATGCATTTTCCAAACCTCTCTTTAAATTTAAGACGTCGGGCTATAGATCTCAATGTAACAGATTAAGAAAAGAAAATCATCTACAAAAATACGAAAGAGTTTGGACCTAAATCGATATAGGTTCTAATTCCAAGACGGCAAGGGAAAGAAACACGTAAGAGGCTTTTTTTCTGTCGAATTTTTTTTACCCCAGAGATGAGTATTTTTTTAGGGTCTGAACTTGTAGTAACTTATGTCTCCAATTTTACCGGCACAAGTTGCATAAAGAAATTTAGGTTTTTAAATATGTAAAATTAATCATTTTCATATATTTATTTTTTAAGAAATACAGTCACAATATCATGTTAAAAATGTACAATATTACAATTTCTAAATTCTGAATAGCTGAATAGTTTACGAATTTCAAAAATGTATTTTATTTAGATTTTTAAAAATGAATTCATCCTCAATAATGTATCTACTTTTAACAATTCACCGCGGTTCTAATCTAGACTTAATCACACCATAGTAGAGGTCTTCAATGAAAATAGTAGAACATGAAATATGCGAAATATAATAAAAAATCCGTTCTTAAAGTCCTTAAATTTAAACTTTTTATTTTAATGTCTGACTGATCACTAAGATACGCTCACCCTAAAGTTATCCATACAAATCTGTTTTTAATTTAGAATGAGGAGGTGATAGGTGGTTGGAATCTCCTATATTTCTTAATGTAGGAAATTAAAAGAAACTATGGTGTAAAGACATGTCGATAAACTCAAAACATAACTCATACATAGTATTCATATATTCATCTGCTATCTGAGTATTTAAGTATAGTACTGACCTTATATAAACCAAATTGTAATATCGATCGCGAGATCGAAGCGCAAGTAATTGCTTCGACCATGCTTTTTTAGAATCAAACAGTCAATGTCTTAGAAAATAAGATCAAAAAAAAAAAATCATATAAACTGTGCAGTACTATTCGGCATCAGATAGTTCAACACAACAAATTGAACACGAACTGGTTAGAGAATAGCGAAAAAAAGAAATGGCCGATTCTATGAATGTGAACCAGATACTTGAATTGGCTACTATTTAAGTTCATTTGACTATTTATTTTAAACTATAATTATTAAACAACCCTCTTTTTGAGGTATTTTGATTCAGCTTTAGCTAAATTACAGCAATACAGAGATAACTTCCCTTTTGTTTTTTTATGTTAAAATATTACAAATAAAAATATTTTTTCTAAGCTTGCTTAATTCCCTTTTTTTAAAATCTCAAATGATTAATAAACTATTAATAAATTTTTTTGAAAATTATCCCAAATTAGAGAAAATAAGCAGAAACACACACACACGAATAAAAAGTCACATTATTAATGAATGATATCGAAGATCATATCACATAAACAAGTTTGATTTATATAAATGACTGCAACAATGTAAAATCCAGGAATGACACCCATGACATTCAAACAAACTAATGTTCAAGAAACGAAACGACGGGTACAAGTAATATCGAACACAATGTCAATTAGCTTGAATCAGTCACGTAATTAAATTTGTAATAGATCTACAGTCATCTAGACTAACAATAATACATCTGTGCGATTAGATATGTATTTTTCCCTATTTTCCGTATGCTTTTAGCTTCCCAACCCTCTGGATTAGTAGGGAAAAGGGGGGGGGGGGGGGGAGACGAAAGGAGTATCTGCAAATGTTAACGTGATCGCTTTTTAAGTTTTAAGCATTTGATTTATTTTTTTTTAAATGTGTATGCTTTAAATTCTAATTCGAAGGCTCAAGCCTCCTTAATAACCAGTGCTTATGAAAATATGAGGTTTTATATTTTCAAACTAATTCTCCTCAAGAAGTACAAACGGAACTTATTCAGCTTTTACCTCCGCTTCTGTCAAGTACAATTTTTTTCCTTTGCTTGATACCAAATCAAAATAATTAATCACCAATATTTAATATACTAGTTGTTGTTGTTGTTTTTTTTCAATCGATTCCTTTTGTGAGTTACGAGAAATAATTGTGCGAAATTTCAATTTGATGCGAGATTGAGTGCGTGAGAAATAGCGTGTACAAACTTTTTACCAGACAGACTGAGAGACAGGCAGAGTTTGTTGATATGAGCTTTAAAAATAAACAAACACTAAAATTTGGTAATCACACCGGTATCAGTTATTTGAATCAAATCTCCTTTAGTAAGTATCACTAGTTAAGAAATTATTTTTTTTTTTTTATTTTGGTGAAGTTTCAAGTAGAGTAAAAAAAAATCACTTATGCATCTTTTGTACGGAAGATCAACGAAATAGTATTTTTGCAGAGCTAATCAAGACTTAGCAAACCGGATACAAAGAAAGAGTAGTTATAGCTTTTCGTCTGCCAAGTATTAGAGATTATAATAATAATTTTAATAATAATAATTTTATTTATAAAGCGCTGTTAACAAACAAAAATGTAGGCTTAAGGCGCTGTAATTACATTACAAACACAGACACGACAGCTAACATGACATTTAATCTAAAAAAGTTTTAAACAGATAGGTCTTAATGTTCTTCTTAAAAGGGGTGTAGCATGTTGTCTGTCTGAGATCAATGGGGAGTGAGTTCCAAACCTTTGGTCCGTGAAGTGAAAAAGTCCGCATACCGTAGCTTTGAGGGAGAAACGTGGCACTACTAAAAGCGTTGAGTCCATTGAGCGCAGGGCTCTCTGGGGGACATATGGAGTGAACAGATAACTTAGGTATAAGGGCTTTTCATTGTTATATAAACACTGATGACAAAGTGCGGCTACCTTGTAGTCGATTCTCGCTTTCACGGGAAGCCAATGGAGCGTGCGCAAGAGCCTAGTAGCAGAATCTTGGCTAGTTTTTTTAAGGACTATTTGAGCGGCGTTGTTGTGTATGCGTCGCAGCTTGGCTATTATAACAATAAACTAAACAATGTCAATGAAAATTAAACTTCCTAATTGCCAACTTAATGAAAATTACAAACGGATGAGCTTCAGAAATTCGATTATGCAGTGCACAAATTGCTGGACAGTTTCATGTAAACATAGCTAATTATCATTATTTCCTTTTTTTTTAAAGGTTTTCCGCCATGCTTGAAAGGGAAAAATATGTTCTAAGAATCATTTTCGCTTTATTTTATTTATGATAAACTAGCCGGATATGGCCTGCGGACCTGAGTTTGGGTATTAATGATCTACTGGATTGAATCTATATCAAACTTGGAGAATGTTCCTTTTATAGAATAATGATAATAATATCTTGCCTGGAAAATAAAAGTGGAGTTTGAAAATAGGTTTAACGGTTCAGCCGACTTAGTCATATCCATTATATCGGGTTTACCCGATCTGTTATACATTTACAATAATAATAATCTTTATTGTTCGTATGGAAATTTGTCTTACAATTAGTGCATTACACCAAACAAAAAACATTATAACTATAAGAAACCAAAGTGTACATTCACACCAGACTCACTCATAATTTACATGTGACAAAGTTTATACCAGATTGTTCTTATTTAATGATTTGATTGCTAGGGGAACAAAAGAGATACAATTAGGTAATTTTTGTATATTTTTAGAGCTCTCCGGTTGTGGAGAGACATTTGACATACACTACGGTCTTCGCCATGATATAGGGAACTTTTATGCAAAGTTTAATCAAGATTAATCACACGGTTTTGATTTTTATATGGGACATAGGCTGCATACATACACCTTACTTTCTGCTTTATATACTAGATAACTACCTTCTATATTTGGCATTAAACTAAGGGAGAGAATCGGAGAACAAAATACGGGTAAGACGAAACACTGTTACAGTCTTTGCGGCAAAATGTCAAAGGACTACAGGATTTCGAGCTTATGAACGAGGCGACGTGAGAATGTGTATCTACTACGGTGGAATAAAAAAGACGTACTACGATGCTGACAATCATTGCAAAAGTAAGTTTTACTCCTTAAGAAAAATAATAAAACCATAGACCTAAGCATTTATATCTAGACTGGACATGGAGATCTTTTAATGCTAAAACAGATGTTATAATAAGAAAATTGTAAGGTTGGATTAAAGCGTTGTTTTGTAAAGTAGTTATAAGAAATATCTTTTTTTTTTTTTTTATCCTAACCTATGTAACATATAATTTCATTTTTAGATCTAGATCTAGTAATTAAACATCAAAAATAAGAGTACTCTGGTCTCATAATTATTATTTTGCAATTTTTAGATACATAATCTAGAAAGATCTAGGTAATCAATCTATTTAAATGTAAATAAGATAATTAAAATCAACAGACATGAATTATGTCGATCTAGGGGAAAGGAGAAAAATCTGACCCAGGAAACTACAGACCAGTATCACTTACCAGCATCACATGTAAAATCCTAGAACACATAATATGTAGCAACATCATAAACCACTCAGACAAACATAATGTCCTTACTTCATACCAACATGGCTTTAGGAAATATAGATCACGTGAAACACTACTAATAGGACTAATTAATGATTTTTCAAAAGGTTTAGATAACAGTGCGCAAATAGATGCTATCTTACTAGATTTTTCCAAAGCATTTGACAAAGTTCACCACCATAGTTTGCTTAAAAAATTAAAATATTTTGGTATTGATGGTCCATTGCATCAGTGGATTAAAGATATTCTGATGGGGAGAGAACAAACTGTAATAATAAATGGCTCTAAATCAACACCTATAACAGTAAACTCAGGCGTACCTCAAGGTTCAGTCTTAGGTCCACTACTATTTTTAATTTACATAAATGATTTACCAAATTGCATTACTTCAGGAACAAAAGTCAGATTATTCGCAGACGATTGCATAAAATATAGAACAATAAAAACAACACAAGACACAGATATTTTACAAAGAGAATTAGATGAATTACAGAAATGGGAATCAAATTGGAGCATGTCTTTCCACCCAGAAAAATGTCAGTTGTTAAAAGAGTAAAAAAAAAACAAATTAATTCCACTTATCTTATTCATGGCAAACCAGTAACACAGACTAAAAACGCAAAATACCTAGGTGTTATAATAAATGAAAAACTGCAATGGTATCCCCATATTGATTCAGCTATCAAAAAATCAAACAAAGCATTAAGGTTTATCATAAGAAATTTCTATAAATCAAATAAGAACATAAAACTAAAATGTTATTTAACCTTGGTTAGACCAATAATAGAATAGGGATCCTCTGTTTTGGACCCATCAACTCAAGAAAACATTAAGAAACTGAAACAGACACAAAATAGAGCAGTGAGATTCATAACAAACGAATATTCACATTTGACTAGAGTAACACTTTTTGTAAAATCACTAAATTTAGAAAGCCTTCAGGACAGAAGACACAAAAGTAAAGTAGCAATTATACTTAAAACACTGAACCATAATCTTCAAATACAAAAACAAAATTTAATAAGATACTCAGAAAGACACAAAGATAAAAGCACATTCCTCGTCCCATATGCTAAGACAAATTTGTATAAATACTCCTTCTTCCCTAGTGCTATTAGAGCATGGAATAGGTTGCCTCAGCTAACCAGGAAAACCAGTGACTTGTCAGAATTTAAGTCATTGGTTAATATGCATGACTGAATGCATGACGCCTAGGACGTAATCATCTTCTTTTTTGAAGTAACGTCTGTATTATATAAGATAAGATAAGATAAGAAAGGATTTTTGAAACATTATCTCTATGGAAACTAACAGGAAATGGCTCTGTTTCATATATTTGCGTGAATATATAGTTCTGTGATTAATAGCCCATTCTAAAACTAATCCGATAAAGGGGTTTGCATTATTTCTAAACTTTGAAAACTAAAGATCATTACTTCTCTAAGACTTTACTAGATTTGGGAGACTTCCCTCACAGCATGAAAAAGAGTTACGAACATATATATATATATATATATATATATATATATATATTACTGTGAATGAACTTAGTTTACGATTTCCAGCCTAGATATAACATTGTCTATTGAAAGCATTGGGAAGTTCCATTGTGTACCGGTATTTTACCTAAAAGTTTGTATGTAGATAAAATATGAGATGAATTTTCTTTAAAACATTTTAGTACATAGAGAAAAAAAGGACTGCTCTAGAAAGTTGAATTAGGCACACAGATGTATTTTGCACTAAAATAATCATAAAATTAATTTTTTAGTCCACTAAGTAAAACAAATTTCGCGGTTGGGGGGGGGGGGGGTATCAGAATTTCTATTGTATCGTGCACTATGCTTGAAATTTTTTAGGTAGTTATCAATTTTTTAAGCGCTGATGTATTGGTTGAAATATTATTCTTAGTGGTTAATAGTTGAGTCGATGCGTGTCGATCTGATGTAGACACTTGGAATGTTATTAATTACAGCTTCAAGTTTCTTAAGTACAGCTCACCACAGAATAAATATTACAAGATAATGCGGTCTGTGCAACATAAAACATTATACAGAAATAATGGCACTGTCGACGACGTCAAGATTCACTACAAGCAGTCTTTGCGTCTGTTGTTCGTCAAGGCTATTACCGTTCTAACGTTTAAATGTAGGCCTACCGTAGTGTCACTAAGGAAAAACCCAATCAAACCGAACTAATACTCGTCTTACTATTAAGTCATTACAGTATCAAAAATAAAATTTTTAAAATATCTAATAAAAATGATGTAAAATAGCATAAAAAATAATTTGAGATTCTTAAATATTTATTTGTTCTTTTTAAAGTAGATTTTTTGTTAATTTTTTTTTTAAGTCCTTGGTTCTAGATTGGCTTTACTGGATAAGCCGATTAAAATTCAGATGCTATCGTCATTTAGAAATGCATGGATCAGATTTTTGGGTATGTAGGTTGAGCTTTTTATTTTATTTCGGAGCAAAAGCTCTCATCTTATGAAAAAAAGTAAATATTACCTAAGTAGTTTTTTTTGTTTATTAGTTGCTCTTTTTTAAATACCTATATAAACTCAATTTGGTAGCTCACAACGAATTTGCATACTCTGCCGCCTTTTTCGGGCTATCTATAAACCTCGGGAAAACAGAAGTCATGTTCCAGAGGTCATTCAATAAAACCTACTCAGCCGAACAATGGTTATGCTTGCCTTGGGTGTGGCAAAATATATAGGTCACAGCTGGTCTTCGCATTCACGGGAAATACTGCATTCCTCACTAATCTTCGGGCTCGAAGACAAGCCCTATATATATATATATGTGTGTGTGTGTGTATGCTCTCGGCAAACTGCACCACATAACACTACCAATCAAAGATAACTGAGCTGAAAAATAATGTAACACTTTAAAGTACCATAAATCACAGCCAATACTGTACAATTGGAAACACGTAAGACTGACTGTATACTATAAATGTTTCACCGTTAACAATCGTACCACCATATCACTCTTGTACCACCGTATCACTCTTGTACTGCTGTATCACTTTTGTACTATTGTATCACTCTTTTACCGCCGTATCACTCTTGTACCTCCGTATCACTTTTGCACCGCTGTATCAAACTCTGTACTGTCCTCTCTGCCTCGTCCCGGACTTTCACTGGGCTCAGCTTTTCAGGACTGACTTCATACACTGGACTTGTATCGGACTTGATGACTTCGACTCGTAGAGGTGAACAACGAAAATATGGGAACCTTGGCTTGGAGATTAAGCGTTTATGGAAATTATCTAAAACAACAATATACCCCATTGTTATATCAACCGAGGGGATAATAACAACTGACCTCACAGATATTTTCAAGGCCCTTGGCATTCCTAGAAACATCACCGTTGCCTGTCAAAGGGCGGTACTTCTGAAGACCTGCCACATCACCAGAAAATTCCTCAGTGGAAACTGTTAAAGGGACTACGATGAATTTTGTTTCTCTTTAGCGAAACTCGACCCTGGCAGCGCCAGAGAATGACTACACGTTCGTATCTAGCATAATAATAATAATAATAATAATAATAACATAAACACAATACAATTGAGAATGAATCTTGTTTTTTTGTAAGATAAAACTCTGATAAAAAGTTTATACATGTTATTTCTCCCACACCCAATCCAGGATTAAGCCGAAATTTTGCACAATTATTTCTTTTGCCTTACAACACTAGAATCAATTTAAAAAAAATAGTTAATGAACTATTGGTTATTAATTGTTTTGTTTTGTATCTTGAACAAGGGAAAGAAATCGTACTTGACAGATGCGCTAGTATAAGTTGAATTAGTCCGTTTGAAGACTCTTGAGCCCTAAGTGAACATTTTTTATGCATTAAAAAAAAACTATCATGTTAACATTCACATAGATACTACCATCTTCCACCCCCTTTCACAACTGGTCCAGACAAGTGATAGGATCATAGCACATTGAGAAAGCTAAAAAAAAACAAAAAAACAATTGATAAAGATATTTCTATCGCATAAATGTATGTCTAGGTCAATCGTGCATGTCATTACATGAATGATCCAAACTAATGAATACATTTACACTTAATACAATGTTGTAACTCCGCTCCCGCCCGACACCGATGGTGCGCATCAGAGCACTGTTCATCACGAGAAGAAGACATGTTGACACTCCAGGAAGGACTGTTGTAGCTCAGGCTGAATGGATCAGCAGGTTCTGGGCGTCTAAACTGTCTGGGGCTATGTGCCGTCCTGCTTGATACCAGTGAACCTTTTGGAGGACCTGGAGCGACACTGGGAAGTGTGTCGGTGGTCTGTTCTAGAGTTAAGTAGGACTTGTAGAGTTTAAGACATTACTCCCTATGACATGATAGCTGAAGTCCATCTCTAACTATTTGTTTATAGCTATAAATAAATACATCGTCTATTATGACGTTCTTCTTTTCGTTGCTTGCTTGCATTAGATTTTCTACAATAAGCTTTGTTTGGGTTTTTTTTTAAAGTATCTTTTATGTTTTTCTTGTTCAGCTGATGAAACAAGATGTTATTGCATGTATTGCGAACCTGTTGTTACGTTAGAGATGTGCCGTAAGATTCCAAAAGTCTATCTTTGTCAGAAAAACATAATTGTATAAAGCTCTAGACAATGTCTTCGATACTATGGAAAATAAACTAAAAGACTCTGAAATTTGATTTTTGTTGATAAGTTGCTTTGTTAACACCGCATTTTGTTTCTAAAAGTGTCTTTAAATTTAATGTAATTATGAAGAAGCGATCAAATTACCGTATTCTCGCGCTTATAACCAGCGTGTTATACACGTTTTACAGACGGATAGAGAGTTTAGCGGGGTATACAAAGGTGCAGGCTTTACAAAATTTATTTTACGCATATACATAGCATAATGGAAACTAACGACATACCAGTGGGGAATAGGTCTTTAAATAGTTCGCTGCGTGGTTGTGAAATAGACGTTAGATAGTTTTATTTACATTTCATTATAAACTTCAAGAAAACAAATAGTAGGCTACCGATGCGGCAGAGAATCTTTAATAAACCTGTAATCCATTGTGACAAGTAAGTAAGCAACTAATTTGCAGATACCGTAATGTCAACACATATAGACTACAATGCGTCCGCAATACATCCGCACTTAATCGCCAGTATCATTTATGCCATTGTCCTCACTATAATTAGTGAAGCCATCAAAACTTGTATCATATTCACTGTCCTCTTCCAATAAGCGTGTTATGAACATAATGATAACAGAGTCGAAAACCATGTCCGCTTAGAATGGCTTTAACTCTTTCTCTCCGTAATTATTTCTCACATTCTAGTGGAATCAACGTTGGTATCGTCAGTTAGGAGAGAAAGAGTTAATACACTGAATGACTACAAAGCACACATTTCGTGGACACATTCTTACAGACGAGTTACAAGCACGTGTAAACATAAGAACGACAACCGATACAGCATATAATATTCATAACATTCACCCCCAGTTCAAATTGTGCTTACTAGTATTATTGACAATGATAGAATTAAGTAAACGTAGAACAGTAATAGAGGTTCAAGTCAACAAACAATGTAGAATAGCATGACATGCTGTAACAAATAAAACAAGATAGATCAAATAGCTCATTAAAATACAACATGATGAATCAAATATCATATTAAAGTCAAGTAACAAAGTAAAATGAAGATAATAAAATTAATAAGTGACATTTTAGTATTGACAAATTGAATGTCAACTTAAGAGTTCTAGTAATTGGGCCTAGTTCTCCTTACTCGAAGATTGTAACTATGTGTAGTTTCTAATTTAGATAAATGGTTTACCAAATCACATTAGTTGAGTCCGATTATTTGCATACGATAATTGTTTGTTTGATTGTTAAAATGTTTGACATGTTTCAGATGTTCCTTGAGCTAAAGACAATTCACTGCCTAGTTTAAATAATATTTTATAATATATATTTGATCAAGAAATGTGCTCATTTTTTATTTACACAATATATGTAATAACAGGCTCAATTTTCCTACTTTTACATTCATTCCCATGAGAAAATTAGTAAAGTAAGTAAAGTTTCCATTTCAGACCTTGTGGTCTATACAGCAGACGATGTAAAGGTCATCAGTTTCTTGGCCTACGGCTAACGAGGGTGTCACGTGGCCAGCACATCGACCAACCGCCTTTACTTTTCCCCAACTAATGTCAGGTACCCATTAGAGCTGGGTGGACTCAAGAAGCGGCTTAAGATCCCCAGATTAAAATTTCCAGTCTCCACCATATTTCGAGCCCAGGACCCCCAGTTCAGAAGCCAAGCACTTTACCGCTCAGCCAGTGCACTGCCATGAGAGAAGTAGTGATGAGTCGCCGATGAGAGGTAAATGAATGCATCAGGCTTTTGCGTGTGTATATACAAAACAGATTTTTAAAATTTTTTATCTTAAAATGTTTTTATATTATATTCTACTGGAGCAATTATAATATGTCTGTCTTTTAATCACACTATATCCTCGAGAAAAAATCAAGAAAAAGTAAGCCTGCTTGTAAAAAATAACAACTGATTTTGAGAAAAAAAAGGACAATTTAGCTCATTACTTATTTCGACGCCCAAATCATCCACATAGTTATAAAACTAATCGGCCCAAAAGCCCAGAACACGATGGTTTTATTTTACTATGATCGGATTGTTTTGTGTCCATGTGTTCTCTTTTTATCATTAGCCTTGGAAGAATCTTCTGACAATTGTTGGGCCTATAGAGTTAAGCCTTTTGTAAAAGAAAAAATTGTATTGGTCTCGGATCACTCCAGGGGAAAAACCAGAGGGTCAGACATAACAAAGTAAAGTCATGGCTAGAAAAATAATCAATTAAATTTTTAGTGAACTCGTGACTTATGTTGCACAGTTAATGGCTGGTAGAGTTGAAGAAACTGTAATCTTGCTTGAAAGGTTTTTAGATTACACAAGTTGACTGCATCACAGCAAAATACGCAAAAGAGTCTGTGAAAACATTTTTGAAGTTTTAATACGAGCTGTGAGATACTTGAATAACATACGATGAAGAGGATTGAACTGAAGAGAATTATGAGATATTGTGAAGTGTTTGATATGAAATAGGTTTATCTCATCCTTAATTGCTTGGTGCGCTGGCTACCTAAAGGACAAATGCTTATGGAACGTTTGGATACTATATAACACACAAAAAAAAAACTTTTTAAATCCCCCCCGGCCTTTTATAACAAATCGAAAGTAATCTCACCCCCCTACCTCTGTCGGCGCATCAATGACGTATACAGTGGTTGTTGTTTTTTACCCCTAATGATGTACATATACATCGAGCAGTCGCCGAATAACCCGTCGGAAAACCCGTGGTGTTAAAAATAAAACGCGAGGTATTTTATCCATTAATACTTTTTGTAAAACCCTTGTGACATGTTTTTCTAAAATTGATATTGAGCAATTAACGTCAAATGAACGTAAGAACCTCGTATAGCTGCCACTTACTATCGATCTACGTCACGTAATTCACCACTCAGTATCTATCTCACAACCCGCATCAACAGGCCTGATTCAGATGTCCTGAAGGTCCGAGAACTGTGGTTCCCTTTTATGGACCTCTTGACCAAGGAAAGGCTTTTATCCATGGCCAGGATGAGGCATCGGCTCTTCACCAATCCCTCTGTCCGAAATCCCACCTTATCCGCAACGATCATATAATCTCGTCCGGTATGTCGCAGGACACGACCCCCTTGAGCCAAGCACGGGTTCCTTCTCCCGTGCGAGGCCGGAGGCCGAGCCGCGTGGAGGCCTTTCGTATGCCTATAATGTCCCATCGAACCCGTGCGGGGGTCCATCACAGCGCGTATGGCTCCCGTTGGGGAACGAATCAATGGGTGTTTGGACGGGTTAGCGAGCCTTTGTTACATCCCTACCACGTGCAGGTACAGTCTCTCGACCATACAAGGGTAGCCCACTGAGAGCTATGTGCGCTACCATTCTTAGCCTATCTGTCTCCCCTGGCAGACGTTTCCACCGGAGTGCCACGCTGAGGCGACGGTAGCTGGAATTACTCAACAACAGGCCTAGACTTTCTGCTGTCGTTCTGCAGTCCTAATCTCATGTTACTTCCGCTGGGCTGACCCATACAACTACTGGGCAGGTACTGGACATGGGCGTAAATTAAGCAGGACATTCATACTTCACGACAAGCACACGTAGGATAAGCTGAAATTCTTTCACAACACCGTGGTAAGTGAAAGTCGGACCCCCGAAAGTCGAAGGGACCACTGTATCTGTTAATGATAATAAGTGAAATCTATAAGGCGCGTTAACAAACATTATGTTTCCTGAGGGCGCTGTGATAACATAACAAACATATATACGAGAGTTAAAATGATCTAAAAACAAGTTTTGTTAACTTCATTTGAATATATTTTGTTGCGTAACTAATCTTCAGGCCTCACCCCCTTGTAAAAAATCGTAACTAATTAGTATAGGCTAGATTTAGAAGATAAAGACGAACTGCCTGAACAAAGAGTACTTTTGTCTGATGACAAATGGATGCTTGATTTAGACCTTTTAGTTGATGCTACTAGCCCTCTCAACAATGACCTATACGTTTAGAACTGTAAGGCAATGATATGCTTGTTTCCTAGCATTGTAAATTATTATGGTATCCAATATGAAGCTTAAACTGTTTACATCTCTGTTAGGGATTATAATTGTGCTAAATTTCAGCTTGATCCGAGATTGGGTGTGGGAGAAATAACGTCGTGTACACATCTTTTACCAGACAGACAACAAATAAGTCAAATTATTATAGCGCAATTTCCGTAGCGTTCAATTAGCATTCCGTAAGCTTCTTAGACATATTCGTATAGAATTCAGTGATTCCCAAAGTGGTCTATATAGACCCCCAGGGGTCTACGAAGACTTCCAAGGGGTCTACGAAAGTGAGAAAATAAATTGGGGGTCTATGAGATGTCCACGGGGGTCTACGATAATAGATTTCATCCAAGCAGGCCGTTACATTATTTTCACATTCCATTAATGTTAGTATTTCATGCACTAATATATCATTTATACCTTCGTTAATCCTTTAAATATTTATCCTGTTATTCAAACGAAAAATTGTTGTATTCAATTTCAAAGCTTATTTAAATAGCTTAATTTTGTCTACATGTAACTAATATTTAGAGAAAAAAAGAAAGAAATCTAGACAGTACAGTATTAATTATTTAAAATTGGGATTCCTTCCTTGTCAGTTTCGTAAGTGACCTTTTTATGACGATATGAGACCAGTTACTTTGGAGGATCATTTGAGACAATGCCACCCTGACAAAAATTAAGATTTGAAAAACTTTCGAACACTCAAAGTTCAGAATAGACCCACAAAATCTTTGTTCGACATCATATAGAGAAGATGATGGAAATCATCAAAGGTCAAACATTGATTCTACAAGCTGTTTTACACAAACCTACATCTGTTATTATTAAAAGAATTTCTTTAAGCGACAATACAGTTCACGGTCGCTTTGGTGGCATGATATATAAAATTAAAAGCTTCTTATGTAAATCTTTCCAAAAGATAGAAATACAGTTTGGTCTGACAAGGTGTAGAGCTGTGTGCTTACAAACTGTCTCATGGTCACCATCTTATCTCATCTCATCTATGCCTGTGGTCCTTTCTAGGTAAAGGCCACCAACCAGCTTCCTCCAGACATCTCGGTTCTGGGCGAGACTCTCCAACTGTCCCCAAGTTTTGCCCATCTTCTTGGCATCTGCCTCCAAATCGCGGTGCCATGGTAAAGCTCGAGCAGCCTTCCATCAGCTAAAAAACACCTGGGGATCTAGGGAAATAAGCACCACCACCAAGATCAGGCTATGTAACACCATTGTTAAGTTGATACTATGTGAGCAGAGACCTTGATAATAACCATCACCACCATGAAAGAAATCCAGGTATGCAACAATACCTACCTGAGGAAGATTCTTATAATCTGCTGGCCCGACAAGGTCTCGAATGAGGAACTGTGGCAAAGAACAAAGCAGCAGCCCGTTGAAGTAGATATCCTTCAGAGACGCTGGAGACACCCTACGCAAGCCTGCATCAAGCATAACAAGGCAAGCCCTAGCCTGGAACCCATAAAAAAAGAGGAAGAGGGGACGGCCTAGGAATACATGGCGCTAATAGTCACCGTCTCCTTATATTTCCTTAAGGTTGACCCACGAGACCTGAGTTACTCGCCTTCTCCTCTTCTCCTGTAAGTGAGAACTGTTCCACAGACCCAATAGTAGAGCCGCAAGTAAAAGATCAAGAAATACACTCTTTGCGAAAATTTTTAAAATGATACTTATGGCTATTTAGTCAATTAATATTTAATGTTTGAAGGAATACTTCATAGAACAAAGTCCTATGAGAAACATAATGTCCCTAGCAATGGATGATCAATCCTGAAAAAAAACAAACAACATTTCTAGTGTGTTTGGGGATTCCAGTAATAAATATAAATTGTTATTTTAAGTGATTTAAGCTTGAATTTTATCAATAAAAAAGATCTCTATAGCTTGAAATGCAGCTTTAAATTACTTTTTCACTCTTCGACTCACTACAGTTAGAAATTTTTTTTTTTTTTAAATTGCAAAATAAGTTAAGCAGGGGGGTCTACCGAAAACCAGAAAACATGGTAAGGGGTCTACGAGACAAGTTTGGGAACCACTCCAGAGTCATTTCGCCCGTATGCAAATTACCATCCCAGTGGTCAAAGGTCACAAGCCCCAGCTAGCCCCTCCCCCACCCTCGCAGCATCCGTTCACCAACAACTTCGACAGAGCCGACACAGACAGCCGTTAGGCATGTATTAGACAAACGATGGCTCTATCTAATTGTATATCTCTCACCAAAGACAAGTGGACAACATAAACACATTACATATAGAAGCTTCAGTGGGTACGAGCAATAATGCTGTAAACGTAAACATAGATGAAACAAATGATACATACATGTATTAAACATAAATGAATAACAGCACCAGGGACCAAGTTTTTAAGAGAGAAAGTAGTGAATTAAAATGCTACGAAAATAAGGCCATGCGCCAACCGAGGCTCGACAACACCGCCTAGCGATAACGCACCAAGCGAAACCAACCTCTAGACCATTGTTTCAGCACCTAGCTTCAACTCTATGTTCAACTCATTACAGTTAGAAATTTGTTTTAAAAAAAATGTTGATGAATTTGCAAAAGTTTGGAAGTTGAGCAGGGGGTCTACCGAAAACCAGAAAATATGGCAAGGGGTCTATGAGACAAAAAAAGGTTTGGGAACTTTATAACATTTTCTTGTACTAATTATTTTTTAATTAATATAGGCTCGTGTTGTCTATTTTATGTACTTCATTACAAGAAGATCATTACTTGACGACTAGATTTAGTTTAGAGTTTAGATTCCAGATCTAGAGTCTATATGGATCTAGATCTAGAATCTAACTAAACTAGAGTCTAAGTCTAAGAATCCAGAGTCTAGATCTAAATCTATCTATTAGTAGTATTAGTGAAAATCTAGTGTCGAGACACAGTTATCATTGTTAGGGCTAAATCTTACGTTTTTACTAGATCTAGGACTAGACTAGATTGATCTATCTAGAATTCTAGATCCTCTTGACTGTCTAAAGACTAGTCACTAGACTAGAGTGACTAGACTAAGACTAAAGTGTCTTATTGATATTGAAGTTATTCAGTAATTCAAATTCAGTGGTATCGGTAAGTGAGTAACACTTTGAACGGTGACTTTCTAACACTAATCATTAGTGACTAATGATTACTCATAATTTTTACTGACTAATAAGTCACTAAGTCTAATGTAATGACTAAAAAGTAACACAGACTAAAACTTTTAACTAAAACCCAAAATATCTCTCTTAGTCTCTCTAGTAGACTCTACCCCTAGATTCTAGATTTAGTAAATTAGGTAAGCCCTAGATCTAGTTCAGTAGTTGGTCCAGGTCACAGTGATGCACAAAATACAGCTGGTGAAACATGTCTGACATATCCATTGCCTCAAAACATCATCATAGTGCATATAAATTATAATGAAACTACAGAGGCTTGTTTCATGGGACTAGATTATAACAGGGATGCTGCTTGTGACATGCGTTTCGGGAATGTACTTTATGGGTTTATCAAGTACTAAGTTGAATTTAGATTGTCTCTAAGTCTAGATCTAGTTTAAATTCTGAATTATCTTCTAGATATGCAGTACTTACTATTTCTAGAATACTAAACTAGTTTGTCCATTTGGTAAGGTTGCTGTAGCTTGAATTCGTAGGGTTTTCTTAGCACTCGTATACCTATAAAATTCTTCCAATGACGAGTTTTGCTTTTATTTAAGATAAATAATGCTTATAAAAAAAGGTGGTAAAAAGGTATAGATTTAGAATAGTAAAAAAGTCTTTTAGTAAAGTTACCTTGTCTTGAGCTGTCAATAATGGTCTACCAACAAAGTTTAAAGGGAAACTCCGATGGTTTTGATAATTTTTTATATAATATGTGTTTTGATTTATAGATAATGAATATATTATTCTTTTTTTTTTTATTTGCAAGAATAACTTAGTAATTGATGTTTTTGTGACATAATTTTTCTGCGCATCCAAGACGGTCAGATTTTCACCGAATTTCTGTATGACGTCACAAGGGTGCACTCAAATCCTATAATTGAATTCTTTGGCCTGGAAATCCAATGTATTGTTGGTACTGCACCTAGTATTAGCTTCATTTTTTTTTTCAAATCCCATTTCCACAGCAATGAAGTTGCTGAAACAGCTTCTCTCAAAATGGTTTGAGCATAAAAAGGAATTACCTAATGCATTTGTAAAATATTTGCTCTTCAGACGAATAAATTTTTCCCATTTTCCCTTTAAAACTTCATCTCTTAGAAACAAATGAAAAGAGACACTAATTTCTGTGTCAGCATACTTGCTGATTTTATCTTTGTGATTGGAACTACTGCAACAAGCTGAAGAACAGTATTTCATTTTCTTCAAGTAGAAATAGAGGTTTAGATCTAGAATATTATTTATAAACAAAGACCGTTTATAAATCAACTTGGAGACTACATCTAGCTGTGAAGCATAACAATAAATGCGATCCGATAGGTGACCTAGATCTAGAGAGTTTATCGGTTATATAGGTCTAGATCTAAATTTAGCCAGCACCCTTGTGACGTCACATTTTTAAAAACTAAAAACATCTCGCAGTACCCCGTTTTTTTGGGACGTGAAGAATTTTCTGTCTAATTTATTAAATTTAAAATTTTCTGAGCATTTAAATAAAAAATGATATAACGTTTACTATTACAACTTTTTACGCAGAATTTAAATAAGTCAATAACTAAAATTTGAAAAACTATCGGCGTTTCCCTTTAAGATGATATCCTGGCCAGGTGCACTTCAGTTACCCCACTCTCAGTGTACAATAATTTAAATTGATACTATTAGGCAGCCATTCTTTTTGTTATTACTGTGAAATTTTCAAAACATTTTTGTTAAAAGTAAAATCTACTTTTTTTTAATGCAGTAAATAAGGATCACCTTTTTTGTTTTAATTTCAATTCGATCCAATTCATTGAATGGCTGTCTGGTTGTGCCATATGCACCGTTGACTACATTTGGATTTCTTGATGGTCCCGAGTTCATACCCTGCCCGCTGCCATCCCCTTTCATCCTGCTGTAGGTTTGTACTAGGAAGTAAATTATATTCAACTCTGAAGGAACATCCAAAACATGTCAAACATTTTTACAATTTTTCTCAAACAACTCAATGAATTGTGGTCTAATACTGCCACTAGTTTTCATTTAGTTTGAGATAGTGTAAATTTACTTTGAATCTCAATCTAGCAAATATGTCCCTGGGAACTAATGTGTTTCAAAACAAAATACTTTCCAGCAGCACTAGAGATCAAAGTCTTCAATACTTATTTTTTTCCCAGGTAGCCTTGCTGTAATCAAAGAATGCTGAAATTTCTCATGTGCCGCTATAGCAGAATAAAACTCTTTCTGATCCAGCTAGCAGTGATCATCTATTTATTTCTGGTGGGCTTTGCTATGTTCAACTATTGCAATCACTGTGCTGTGACATCACCTGAAAGCTTGATGGTTAATTCAGGTGTGGAAACTTCAGATAATCAGCACTGCAAACTTGACTTCAGTAAACTAGGTACTTTATTTATTATATAATTGTTTTTTTTAAATTCTCTTAAGCGTTAGGGATCTGCTTTTGCAAGTTTTAAAAATTATATAATTTCATAACTCTGTTAAAATATTATAATCATTCTTTAAGTTGAGCTATGCTATATTAATCTTAAGTAATAAAAAGTGAGGTACTCCTTATGTACAGACCTTATCATCCATGGGAAAGATGATATAAAGGTCATCCCTTTCTATTGCTAATGGTTAAGGATTATTGTACCATTTGGCCAGCATAACTACCAACTAACTGCGATAACTTTCCCCAGCATGGCAGGTACCTATTAGAGTCTTTAGTTTGGAAGCCTAGCGCTTTACCATTCAGCCATCACACCCCTATATTAATCTACACTATTTCAAAAACAGTTATTTTTCACTTGTATAATGATTGATAATAAGTTTCAATTATTAATAGCTGTGAAAGTTTTCCTTTCACTGACTGTAAATTCACTTTGCATCTCTGTCAGGCCTCAAAGAAGTCAACAAGTTTGATGAGCCATCTGAAGTGAGTATTATTGCTGCAAACCCTCATTTACAAAAAGGAGGCAAGTGGTCGCCAAAAGATTGTATCCCATGGCAGAAAGTAGCCATTATCTTGCCTTATAGAGATAGACAGCATCCCTTGAGAATCTTTTTGAATCGAATCCACCCCATGCTTCAGACACAGAAAATCGACTATCAAATTTTTATAATTGAACAAGTAAGAAATGGTGATAGTTAATAGTTTTCAAAATATTTTGTTTTGGAGAAGCTGAATACTATTTAAACTATAAAAATAGTTGTTTTTCTTTCATACTGGCAACGCTTCTTGCCTCGTATCTTGATACTCCCACGCTCACAGCTTCACGTCGTAGGAACTATCAATAGCTAGTGTTTTCCAGCCATGAATGTCAATCTCACACTCCTTTTGAGAGCTCTTAAGGCTGTCTTTGTAATGTTTGTGTTGACCACTCTAAGAGCACTTTCCTGCACACAGATCCCCATGAAAGGAGGTGACTTTCTGGCATTTGGACTACATGTCCCGCCCATCAAAATTGGGACCTTTTGCTGCTGCATGATACTGTTCATATGTGACAACTATAGGATTTCAACATCTGTTATGTGGTCAAACCAGTTTACCTGATGAATTTTACTTAGACAGCATAAGTGAAAAGAGTAGCTTTTTGATGGATATATACTTTAGTTAACACAATAACCTTTACAAGCATCTTCAAATGTGAGCACACAGCCTTTTATTGTTTAGACTGAATTTCTTTAAAACTACCCTTGTATGTTTTTAAATTAATATTCATTGCAAGTGAAATACAATTTGCTTATTGCTTAGAAATTTTCATGAAGTAAAATATGAATGATCTTGTCATCAAGGTCTACATGTTTTAGTTTCCGGCCTCCCTTAAATGTCTGTTCATATGAACTATCCTTTTAAGAAGGAAAAGGATCAAGATGTCTTGAGTTTAGTCACACAATCAACTGTTGTGTCTGTTCTATTTATGTGAATGTTTTTGTTGTTGTTTTTATTTGAGAAAAGAGTCCTTGTAATCACAACAAGTTTCCATGAGGATCATTAAAGAAAAAAAGCTGGAAATTTTAATCACATTTTTTCTTCATATTCAGACACAGTTGAGATATGTTTTAAGTTTTTTTTTCTGTTCCTAAAATTTGTTATTTGTAATGGAATGTTGTGATTTGCATATTTTTCAAACATTTGTAGGCAGGAACTGGACAGTTTAACAGAGGCAAGTTATTCAACGTTGGGTTCATGGAGGCCTTAAAGCAACAAAACTTTGACTGTATGATCTTCCATGATGTTGACCTGATTCCTGAAGACGATAGGAACCTGTACTTGTGTGATGAACATGGTCGTCACTTGGAGACTGCAACAGATGATTTGAGATACCAGTATGTGGTCTTGAATGTCATTTTACATTTAGTATTTTTCAATTCTAAAAGTACTGAGTTTAATAATACTGAATTTCCCAACTTTAACTGGAATTAAGTAAAGCAACCCATGTGATCTATGGGGCAGATGATGTAGAGGTCTTCTGTTTCTGTGGCCCACGGTTAACAAGGGTGTCATGTGACCATCAGAACAACCAACTACCTTTACTTTTTCTCAGCTAATGTCAGGTTGGGCATCCTAAAAATCCCCAAATTCAAAGTCCCAGTTTTCGCAGGGATTCGAAACCAATCAGAAGCCAAGCGCTTTACCACATAGCCACCACTCTAATTAAGCTTACATAAAATTCTTCAACCAGGCTTGAAAGTAAAGGTGGTTGATTACAGAAATGGATTCATTGAGATATTGTATGAAATCAAAATTGTCATTAAATTTGTCTTGGAAACTAAACTTTTATATATATATATCTATAATATATCTATAAGTAGGATGCTATGTTGTTAGGTTTCCTACAAGGCTTAAATAAACTCTTCATAACACATCTAAACAGTTCTATTATTTCTTTTCAGCCTGAAGTACTATAACTATGCCGGTGGTGTACTTGCAATAAGCTCTCAAAATTTTCAGAGAATAAATGGTTTTGCCAATTCTTATTGGGGATGGGGCAATGAGGATGATGATTTTTCAGCTAGGTAAGTAACCGTCTCTTGATTTATTAGTTAATTTAGTGAATTACTTGATGGGGTCTGTAAGGATAGATTGCAGAACATAATGACAAATTGAAACTTGGATTATTATATGATTTAATAAAATAAACATGTGTAGGACATTATTATCTTCTTTTTTGAAGTAATGTCTAGAATATATAAGATAAGATAACTTGAATTGAAGAATAAACAAGCATAATAAATTCTTTTATACTAATAACACAATAAATCCACACAGAGAATATGTATGTATGTATGTATGTATATATATATATGTGTGTGTGTGTATCCTGCTTCATATTTATGTTATTGAAGATGTTTTAATGTGTACAAAGGGAATTAAGCAGATCAGAATTTTCTGAAAAATATTCAGCTTTACAATTAAGTTCTCAAAAATAATACCTTAGAACCTTAGTTGTTATTAGTAACAAATGATGCATCTGTGGTTTTGAGAGTTAAGAGAAAGTAAAGTACCAATTTAAGACCTTGGAATCTAGATGGCAGGTCATCTGTTTCTTTGGCCGATGGTTGGCGAGGATGTCATGTGGCCAGCATAACTTTCAACTGCCTTTATGTTTCCTAACTAATGTCAAGTACCCATTAGAGTTGGATGGATTCGGAGGCATCCTAAAAATCGTGAAATTGCTTTCTCAGAGATTTGAACCCAAGACCCCTCACTTTAAAAGCCAAACACTTTACCTCACAGCTTCCATGCCACTTATAAGTATTTCAATAAAACATATTCTTTTTGCATTCATTGATTCTATTAAATGGTTTATTTTTTGTATGAATGTGATTTCCAGAATAACAGAATCTGGATTATTATTAACTCGTCCACCAGAGCTTATTGGCAGGTATCAAATGGTGCCCCATAAAAAAAATAGCAGATCGTCATCAGGGTAAGTAAATAATTTTACATTTTCACCATGCAGTCAGTGTTGTATGTATATGAAAAGTCTATATCAGCATTGCTGGGTTTGATTAGTTTGGAAAGTAAGACTTTTCTGAAAGCAATAACTTAAAAATACCAGTACACTTTATTTACTGAAGCTATTTGGCAGACTACAAACTTGAAATACAGCAGAATGTCGTCAGGGTTCAGTTCTATGCTTAGCTTGACTTGGCTCGTTAGGGATTACTCAATTCCAATTCATTAATACGTGCTTGGCTCATTAATGTTTACACAAATAAGAACAATTACTACTAGATACACTTTAACTCCAACTATAGATATCCATTGAAATATAAATAATACTTTAATATTCAATAAGCACATAATGAAATCAACTCTCTATATTATTAATCCACCATCACTAGTCCATCAACTTTCATGAAATATAAACACCAGTCCAGGAAGCAACTATCCAACTCCAGGAAGCAACTATCCAACCTTCCTGGACCGGGAACAAGACCTCACTAACTTAACACACTCTCTCTTACACTCAATGAAGACTAAATCATTCAGTTCATAACACGTGCAAAACTATTCACATTCATAAGCTGGGAGTACTTAAACAAGGGGATATCACTATCATACCAAATTATCAAAGTAACATATTCACTCTCACCACTTATTCATTCTTCCTACCCCTGACAAATATTTAAAATGAGATAAACTCATATATGTTAAAGTTAACTAACTACACATTCACTAATGGACAAACTTATGCCAAAAGAAGTCTTTTTTGGTGAGCTAAAAGGTGGTCAATGTAACAGAAGTGACCCACGGAAATGCTTTAAAAACCAGCTTTGGCACCAACTTGCCTTAGCTGACATAGCGGCGGCAAAAAGAAATTATTAATCGATCACAGGTGGACAATGGTTATGCTTGCCCTGGATGTGGCAAAATATGTAAGGAAATACTGCATTCCTCATTGATCTTTAGACCTGAAGACAAGCCTTATTTATTTTGGACTAAGTCAGTATACAATTATATTCTAAAAAGTAACCAAATATGCCAAAATGGCTATCTGTTGGACCATTGGGGCACCACACAAGATTTGTTGACCGTCATTCTCCATTTCTCTCTGTCTTTTGCCTTGGATAGAGCCTCTTTCAATGTTAGGTTTGTCTTTTCTTTTATGTTGTCTTTTCATCTCTTTCTCTGTCTGCCTCTTTTTCTTTTTCCTGAAGGAAGGTCTTTGCAAGCCCCAAAGACCTTGTAATATGGCCATAGAGTTAAAAAAGTTTCCCTTTGAGACTTTGCTATCTATAGGGCAGATGGTGTAAGGGCCATCTGTTTCCGTGGCCCACGGTTAATAAGAGTGTTATGTGGCCAGCACAAGGACCAACCACCTTCAGTTTTCCCCAACTAATGTCAGGTACCTATCAGAGCTGTATGGGCTCAGAGGTGCCCAAAGATCCCAGAATTAAAAAGCCCAGCCTTCACCATGATTCAAACCCAAGACCTCAGTTCAGAAGCCAAGCACTTTACTGCTTTGCAAAGCGCCTCCCCTAGGGACAGATGCATATACATGCACAAACTGTGACAAACTCTCCTGAATTGGCTTGGAGTTTTAGTTTGCATTTTTTTTACAATAGTTACCAGGTCATTGTGGAGTCCAATCGCTGTAAAAACAATGTCTCTAATCTCTTCGCTGGTGATGCAGTCTTTAAATGAGATACCTAGGAAAATTATGTAGCATCTCAATTTCATTGCTAGGATCCTCCTCTCTAGCTCTGCAGTCAGCGTCCAAGACTCACAAGCATATAAGAATGTGGCTATGACCAGGGAGCAGATCAGTCTTACTTTGGAACAATATTGAGCCTTAAATGTATGACACTCTGTTCTATCTGTTGTCTTGAAACAATTTTTGATAATATTGTATTGGTAGTGCTATTAGAGCATGGAATGGGTTGCCTGAGCTAGCCAGGAAAACCAGTGACTTGGCAGAATTTAGGTCATTGGTTAATATTCATGACGCGTAGGACGTGATCATCTTCTTTTTTGAAGTAACATAGAATCTGTATTATATAAGATAAGATAAGAAGATAAAATTAAGTCAAAGTTCGGCATAATATTTAAATTTTTGTTCTGTTTCTATTGTAACATTGAAACTAAATGTTTTTCAAAGTTTCTTGGTGCAGTCTTTTTAAAAATATTCTTTGAATATTTTTTTTTTGTCTTGAAAAAGTAGGTTGGCAGTTAAGTTGGTTGTTCTTTTTGATAGGATTTTAACAAAGAGATTTCTGAACCAAATGTTATCAATGCGTTCTTAAATATTATCTGGTATTTGAGCTTTTCTTTCAGTTCTACACTAATCATGGCATATTCATGTCGTCTCTTGCATATTCATGTCTTCTCTTCCATATTCATGTCGTCTCTTGCATATTCATGTCATCTCTTGCATATTCATGATGTCCATTGCATTTTCATGATGTCCATTGCATATTCATGATGTCCCTTGCATATTTATGATGTCCCTTGCATATTCATGATGTCTCTTGCATATTCATGATGCCCCTTGCATATTCATGATGTCCCTTGCATATTCATGATGTCCTTTGCATATTCATGATGTTTCTTACATATTCATGATGTGTCTTACATATTCATGATGTCTCTTGCATATTCATGATGTCTCTTGCATATTCATGATGTCTCTTACATATTCATGATGAACATGTTAACTGTTTAGAAATTTGTAGACCCTTGGTCATTATGCTGGCCACAAGACACCCTAGTTTATCATGGCTCACAGAAACAGATGACCTTAACATCATCTGCCCTATAGATCATATGGTCTGGAAGGGGGGAATCTACTTTTTCCTTTTTTATAAAGTATAAAAAAAAACTTTAAAAGAAACAACAACAACAAGATTGCTGTATTCATTTAAAATGTTTGTTTTATGTAATGATAACAACATTTTAAAGCATTCTTTTTTTTTCTAATTTCACTTATTTTCATTTTATCAGCAATGGAATGTTCTTTGGGTGGCGAAGACGCTGGCAGACAGATGGACTGAACAACCCTCAGGGTATGAACTACACAGTGATAAAGGTTGAAGAACTTCCCCTGTATACGAAGGTGCTGGTAGATATTGGTCATCCGCCTCCTGATATGAACATCTATATGGAGGATCATTCTAAGGATATTTCTCTGTGGTGGTTGGTATTCTTTTATAGTTATTTTTCTATTGTTTCTCAATAATATCTCTTAGCTTATAGTAACAGAAAGAACTTTTAATGAAATAGTAATAATTTCTGTAACATGAAATATAACTCATCAGATGGCTGGAGATCTTTGGGCTAAGTGTATCTTTAATCCTTATTGTATTTTATATTTAATTAGTAGATATAGCCTCAAATGATCTCCAGAGCAGGGCACTTTTCTCCCAAGTGCCACAAGACACACGACCAATAACTAACAGAAAAAATATATACAGTTCACAAAACAGGTCCAGTGGTTAAGCTGGTAACTCAGGGGCAAGTGGCAACTAAACAGATAACATGCCCTTATATAAACTTCTTAAGGGGAATCACTCCTGTCTTTACAATAGCTCAAAAATAGTTAACTCCCCATTATGGCACACTTTTTATTAATGCTTCTATGTTTTTATCTTATTCAACAGGTTTCTCTCTTTCTATTACCCTTGATTGTTAAAAGACTGGAGATCTACAATAAGTTAGTGCAATGTGCTTGAAGTAAGAAGAGTATTTATTTATATTCCATGAAAAAGTTGAACATATGCTCATATCATTTGAATACAATGAAAATTGTTGGGTTATGGTACTGGGTGTTCATTGGCTGCCATTCCTGGGTTTGTTGTTTTTTTTCGCTTCATTCCATTCTGGGTTGTTGTTTTTTTTTGTGTGTGATTTCCAATTTGTTTTATTTACATTCATTGTAAAAACATACAGAACATATCAATGTTATATATTTTTATGGCAAGTTTGTTTTATATCTTGTTTTATTTATTACTTACATTGTTATATGTCTGAGATTTAATAATCTTTGTATTTTATATGTCATGTACACCTGTTTTATGTACATTATTTATTGTTCTTTTAACGATAACCTTATTCTTGAGCAACCAGCATTCCAACATAAAAGTGATGGCAAGTTGTGCCCACTTTGATCTTTAGGCCAATGCAAACAAAAGTCTGACCTGGAACCTCAGCAAGACGCAAGAAGCTAACAACCTGTGAAATGAGATTCTCAGAAAGGCAGCAGCAAATTAAGAAAGACATGATGACATGGATGGCACCCCATACAACTCAGTGAATGTATGGCCGGACAAAATAGAAACTGTTTCAGGCACCCAGTAAATGTTGATCAACCCAATACATCAGCTTCAATGTGAGAGTAGGACTAGAAAAAGATGCACCGAAGAAATAAAAGAAGCAGGCAAGATGTAGTGGTATGGTTCAAAAGACATGATGACATGGATGGCACCCCATACAACTCAGTGAATGTATGGCCGGACAAAATAGAAACTGTTTCAGGCACCCAGTAAATGTTGATCAACCCAATACATCAGCTTCAATGTGAGAGTAGGACTAGAAAAAGATGCACCGAAGAAATGAAAGAAGCAGGCAAGATGTAGTGGTATGGTTCAAAAGATTTTTCATGTTTCAAAACCCTTAGAAAAGATACCGACAACAGAGTTAGTCAGGCCTTGGAGTGGAAACCCCCAGGGAAACAAGACATAGAGGAAGACCATAAAGAACATGGTGACGCAGTATACTAGATGAAGTCGAGAGGACAGGAAAGAGCCATTAAAAAACTAGCAAGAGACCGTGGAGAGTGGTGTATTTTTACTGAGGCCCTATGTTCCATGAGGAACTCAAAGGAAAGATGATGATGAAAGCCTGCTACCTCAGTGTTACATGTCCCCGTGAGCTATAGAAGGATAAAGTAAAAGTACATAAATGAATAGGACACCATTTTTAAATAAAGATTTCCTTCTTGAGGTAATTGTAAAGTTTAATGTCCCATTCCAATGCTAAATAGACAGTGAAATGAGAACATTTCTTTTCCCTCTCTCACATGCCAGGTTCTGATTAGAGCTGGGACTCAGAAAAATTATCCATTGAGTTTAAAGTAGAAAAATTATCCATTGAGTTAAAAGTCTCATTTCACTATGGGAACTGAACCATTGGTCTGCTGACAGACATGCACTCTACTTTTTAGCCACAATATTCAGAGCAGTACAGTAAAAACAAAAAAAAAAATTATGAATAATGTTTACCAAATTCTAATGTTTATTGTACTATTTCTTAGTGTTCGGATCATTTTGACAAATCATGACAACAATGGGGGACAAGGAAATTTCCTTAATGTTTGTACACATAGTAGATATTGAACCTTTTGAATTCTTAATCTGTGGATCATTGGATCTATTCAAACATTGTAATGCATCTAAATGAAAGAAATACGGGTACCAATGAAGCTGACTACTGAACTGATTAGACCCAAATGGGCAGGGCGCTGGCTAAGTTAATCACCTTTTGTCTACAAAAAATTCAAATTAATCTTCTTCGTGAAAATTTTTTTTGTGTTTAACTTTGTGTCCAATACTTAGAGTTTAAAGTTACATGACAATCAATCAATTTTTATAATCATAAAATATAAAATAAATATCAATACAGAAACATGTTACGGTCTGTAGTCGTATATAAACATTGTAGGGTTGTTTATATTGTTGAAAAGGGTTTATCTCTGATAGCCATATTAACACTGCTGATGTATTGCTATCTGTGACATGTTTAAAGTCTATAAAATCACATAATTTATATATCTTTTTTTTTTTTGCTACATTACATAATATGCATCCTACAAGCATATATTTCTGTTCTGTTCTGATTGGAAAATTTCAAAAGATGATTGTATTATAAATTTGTTATTATTTAATCATTTTTTTATCGTGCAATTTTAATGGAAATTGAAATGATACAATAATCTTATAAAATCCTGTTGTTGCTTGTTTTTTTATTTTTTTAATCATTTTTAATTTTTCTACTTGATTTGAATTAATGTTTTTAAGCAAAATTTCTCTCAGAAAAGGTGATTGTATTGGTATTTAAAGCTAAATAACTCCCAACAATAACAAAAAGTGTGTTATCAATTCGTTGATTTACATTTATATTTTTGTATTCAATAATGATAATTATAATAAAAAATATATTTAAATAATCATACTATTTTTATTGCTTCATATATTCATTTTATATTTCTAAATCCATTTAGTATTTTGATGTTTTTAGGTTAATTAAGTGCAAACTGTATCCTCTGCCAAATATTTCTTAACTGAAAAATTGAATTAATTTAACCCAAACAGTTCACATAGTATTATCTTTAGTCCCTTAACTTGTATCAGAGAAGTGCTGAACCAAATCCCTTCCCACTTCCTGGTCAGCAGCTGTCCTTAGGTAGCAGAATATCAAGAAATAGGCTGATCTATTCTTTCATGCTGTTTTGGTTTTTTGTTAAGTTTAATACGCCATGACTATGCAAATTATTCTGCTTATGATTATCTATAGCATTGACATGACATTAATATAATTTGTTGCCAACATTCCCTTTTATTATTATATGCAGCTTTTAGGATTATGTTATAATATGAATATGTTCATCATATGATATAAGGTTTATTATTCCACTAATTTTATAATACTAGTACTTTGATCATTTGATGTAAGGTCATCAGTCTGCTGATGTTATTATACAGGCACTTTAATCCTAATGGTTTGATCAATAATGTAATGATAAAGTACTTTGCTCTTTCTATGTATGGTTTAGCACTGCTGATAATTATTTATAAAACATGTATACTTGACTCTTGATAGTCTGACACTTCATAATCCGACACCTTCAGTACATTTTCTTTTCTTATGTTATTTATATATTGAAAAGTCTAGAAGAATATCTGATACATCATAAATAGAATTTTCTTGAAACTAGGTTACTATGGCAATATAAATCGTATATTGAAAAGTCTAGCAGAATATCTGATACATCATAAATAGAATTTTCTTGAAACAAGGTTACTATGGCAATATAAGTTTGAGTGCCAGATGACAATGATGTCTTGATGTTATGATGAGACTGTCTTGATCATTGTATGATGAGACTGTGTTGATCAATGTATGATGAGACTGTGTTGATCAAACAATGTATTTCTGAATTTATAATCTTGTGTACATCTCACCTTTAGATAAAAAGATAAAAAAAATCCATAGAATCCTAAATGCTGCTGGTAAAGTTATTGGCAAAAACAAACCCCCATTTGGGCAGCAAACATCTAGAAAAAAAAATCACCCTTTGGGTCCGGATTTTGTGATTTTACCATCACAAAAGAGATACAAGACACTGATAGCAAAGTCAAACAGACACAAATGCTCTTTTGTACCCTGGCAATCAAATCTTTAAATAGAAACAATTTGATATAAACTTTTTGACATGTAAATTATGAATAAGTCAGGTATAAATGTACATTTCCTTTTTTTTATAGTTACAATGTTTTGTTTGGTGTAATTTGTAAGACAAATTTCCTCACGGACAATAAAGAATATTATTATTATTAAAAGTAAACTAAATGCAACAGTCTTTATGTTACATTTTTAGAAGCACAGCTAACCTTTGATAATCTTTCTCTGTATCCAACCCTCCCCATTCCTGTAACTGTTAAACTATTTAGAGTCAACTGTACTTTGATTATGCAATGTATTGTTTACTACTGCCTTCATTATAAGAAATCCTAAATTGAGTGTCACTGTGGTTGGCTGCCAACACATTTGCATAATTAGAATTTTTTTTTAATTAAATATATTTTATCTTTTTATACACAGCTAATTTGAACATGTGCAAGTGTGATCTTATAAGTATTTGATTGTGTTAAAGTTTCTTACAAATAATGTTTGTTACTCTTGTACTTCCCATCTTCAGCCTCCTCTTTTTGTTAGTTCCTAATGAGGCGTAAACTCTAATTTGTTAGTTCCTAATGAGGTATTAGCTCTAATTTGTTAGTTCCTAATGAGGTATTACCTCTTATTTGCCCAGTATCTAAACAAATATCTTGATGCTGTGTGCAGCAGATGAGGGAGATCTAAAATATGAATTGAAATAAGGAGAAACGAAATAAATAATCTAGAATTGATGCATCTTAATGAAACAGGCATTTACTTTTTTTTAACACTCATTGTATTTTTATGTTTTTCAGTAGGACTTCTGATCTGTTACTTCCCCTGTTTCTTTCTGTTCATTAACTCCTCATAGTTCTCTTATCACTATTCATTCTGCACCTTGAAAAATTAGTTCACTTTCAGTATCAGTCTTTTCAAAATACCTCCCATGTCTATGTCAGTCCTTCCCAGCAGGTTCTTTACTGCTATATTTTGTTTTAGATGTTTTTTTAAATGTCTGTTTGCGATTAAGAGCCACAGAATGAAAAAAAAAAGGCAAATAATATTCTGTTCTTGAGATGAATTCTTGAGGCCTTAATTTGAGGAACATTTGAACAAAAATTTACTCAAAACTTTATGAGTCTATAATTAAAAACAAAATAATTAATTATAGTACTTAAAGAAAAATGTATGTACATTTATTAGTTTTATTTGTACTTTTTATTCTATGAAGACATTGTATATCAGGTGAAATGAAGAAGTAATGTATATCTCATGGCAAACTAATTGGATACTTGGTAAAAGTAAAGTTCCCCTTTCAGACCATGCTGTCTATAGGGCATATAAGTAAGGATCAACTGTTTATGCGGCCTATGGTAACGAGTGTGTCATATGGCCAGACCAGCACAACGACCAACTGCCTTTAAATTTTCCCCAAATTGTCAGGTGCCCATTAGAGCTGGGTGGACTTGAAGGGGCACTATAGATCCAGAAAAATTATGGTCTTCACCAGGATTCAAACCTGGTACACCCAGTTCAGACATTCTATTCTATCAATCAACCACCATGCATCCTTGAAACTTTATATGTTTAAATTCTTCATCTCTAATTGGGTAATGTTTAGATGGTCAACATTTATCTTTCTTTCAACTCTGCTAATGTAGAAATGGTTTTTTACTGTTTGTTTCATAGGTTGTGATAATTTTTTTTTGGAAAACTCAGTGTGATTTTAGGGGAATGTTTTGTAGTTACTTTTGAAATGTGTTTGTAATAGATGTATTTTACTTGCATGTTGTTTTTTTTCTTATAAATGAAGCATAATGTTGTATATAACTTTGTTATTAATTTTTTTAATAAATAATATCACATAAGACTGTTTTGATTGACATTTTTTAAACATAATTGTGCAGTACTCCTAGTTGATATTTTTTTTTAGTTTTTGGCACATCCGTCCAATTTAGGCCATATTGTGCCCTGTACACCTAGTTATATTGAAATATGCATGATGCTCCAATAAATTAGTAACTTGTATATCTTTTAACGTTCCTACAGTATTTGTTGAATAGAAGAATCCTTGAAAAAAACTGGGTTATGAAATGGCCTCAAATGTGCCAAAAATGTAAAATCCAAATCTATTTTGTGGCAGACAAAATGCTGCTCCATTTGGTTGTCCGAGGCAACAGAATGCTTCCTTTTGTGGTGGAATTACATGATGTTCAATTTTGGGTGGACCAACATAATGCTCCATTTTGTAGTGGACCAACATTCTGCTCTGTTATTTGGAAAACAGCGCTACATTTAGTGGTAGAGCCAGCAATTTTGCTTTATTTTAAGGTGGGGCCAACATTACACTCTAATTCTGGTCGAGAGGCTAAGTGCGCTTGAACTTAGCTTGGCTACCTAAGAAGGGGGCTCGAGGTTCGACACCCGACTCGGGCAGAATTGTGTTTAATGAGCGCCGATAGGCAGCACGGAAAAACCTTCTCCTAGATCCCCCCTCCCCCCCACTGGTCCACAACTGAGATTGGACCAAAGCGCTCTGAGCATGAAAGATCTATTTGTCATAGGCGATGTGAACTTGCATTTTGACAGTGAAAATGACACATACGCGATGTCGCTGAAAAATGCGCTAAAGGATCGCAACTTAGACCAACTGATAAATGTTCCGACACACGTCAAAGGCCATACTCTTGACTGGATTGTTACAAATGCAAGTGAGCTTATAGCCAAACTCAATGTCTCAGACCGCGTCCTGTCAGATCATTTTCTTGTACACTTTGAAATGCGCCTATCAAAAGCAAAAAAAGCCAAAGAAAAACGTGACTTCCCGTAAACTTAAAGCCATAGATATTGCCTCCTTCAAAATGGACGTGACCTCTTTGCTGTTGCAACAGAGCAACACAGACGTTCTCAGCAATTACAATTCTTGCTTGAAAAAGTTGCTGGACAGCCATGCACCTCTTGTCAATCATACTGTCTCAGGCCATCAGCACCCTTGATGACGGAGGTCATAAAGACTGCCAAACTTATTCGCCGACGTGCCGAACGTACATTTCAAAAGACAGGTCTGACGATACATCGACAAATATACATACTAGTAAAAAAAACAAGGTTAACCGTAGAGACGCAAAAGCTAGTCATATTCGACAAAAAAATCGAAACTTCTGATTCTTCAAAGGAGCTATTCAGGAACACCGCTGAAATGTTAGGGGGAGCTAATAACGAACGTTTGCCGTCATCTATCCCAGTATCTGAACTCCCCGATTTCTTTAACAGATTCTTCATTGGGAAGATTGAGCAGATCAGAAATAACATGCCATCCCTCTCATCACAGCTTGACCACTCTCCAATTTTTCAAAATTCTCCTTTTAGCGAGTTTCAGCGTGTATCTGAAGATTTTGTCAAAAGTACTATTTTAAAGATGCCAAACTAGTCATGTGACCTTGATCCCATTCCAACCTCCTTGCTCCTTGAATGTTTGGATGAAATTGTACCCACAATTACTAACATTGTGAACTCTTCACTGACTTCAGGCATTGTACCACAGCAATTTAAGCATGCACTTGTCAGGCCCTTTTTAAAGAAATCCAGTCTTGACCCGGAATGTCTAAAAAACTATCGCCCGGTATCAAATCTTCCCTTCCTGTCAAAGCTTCTGGAGCGCATCGTGTTAGCGCAAATTCTTTCTCATCTTGAACAGTACTGTCTCTTGGAAGAATTTCAATCTGCATATAAGAAGTGCCGTAGCACAGAGACAGCAGTGGTCAGGGTACTAAACGACTTACTTCACAATTCCGACAAAGGCCACATCAATTCTTGTCCGCAGCCTTTGATACGCTAGACCATGAAATTATGATGGCCAGATTCTCTGCAACTTTTGGTTTAGCAGGAGTCGTCCTAAAGTGGCTTGGATCCTACCAGACGGAACGCACCCAAAGTGTCGTTATTAGCGGGACAGAATCAACAAGCTTACTTTTGAAGTACGGAGTACCCCAAGGATCAGTTCTAGGCCCAGTACTGTTCACTATGTATACATGTCCACTCAGTGGTGTCATACGGCCAACCGGCATCTAATACCATTTCTTTGCCGATGACTCACAGTTATACGATTCATCAGTGCCCAGCCACATGAGGAGATATAAAACCCCAGTGCAAAGCCCTCAGCCCCCTGGATGACAAAGTGGTCATCATCGAACCACGATGGACGAACTATATATAAAAGCCATAATTTAATTGTGGTGAAGTCAGCACGCTGTTACATTTTAAGATCATTCTGCATTCATCTGAAAGGACAGATAGTAACTAGATCCCTCTCCTCTTCATTCACACTTTGTAGGTAAACAGGCAACTAATCTGTACAAACAAAAGGTGTTTTATTAGTCTGAAAACAAAAACCCAGCCATGAAGTGAATAAATGCAATGTTGGCAATGGCTCTATAAATAGGTGTCACACCACGAAACACATATGAAAGACATGTAAATGTTTACATCACAACTTTGCTAGGCAGAAATCTACAGCACACGCTGGCTCTATCTACACACTTTCACTGCATTACAATAGTTTTTTAAAAAACAACATCAACAACAACTCTAGTCAAAGTGCTTTAGATAGTATTGCTAATAATACATATGTAGTCCTTTAAAAGTGCTTTAGATATTATTGCCAACAATACATATGTAGTCCTTTAAAAGTGCTTTAAATATTATTGCCAACAATACATATGTAGTCCTTTAAAAGTGCTTTAGATATTATTGCTAATAATACATATGTAGTCCTTTAAAAGTGCTTTAGATATTATTGCAAACAATACATATGTAGTCCTTTAAAAGTGCTTTAGATATTATTGCCAACAATACATATGTAGTCCTTTAAAAGTGCTTTAGATATTATTGCCAACAATACATATGTAGTCCTTTAAAAGTGCTTTAGATATTATTGCCAACAATACATACGTAGTCCTTTAAAAGTGCTTTAGATATTATTGCTAACAATACATACGTAGTCCATCCAACTCACATTTTTCAGTATTCACAGCAAGACTATAGAAAGCAACACTGGTATTTTGTTTCCATATATCCTGTCCTTACCTTTCCTAAGTATTGTGCTTGACAAAAAAATCAATGACTATCAAACTGTACACAATTATAAGGAAATATTGATCAACAGGATTGCTGTAAATGTGGGAATAATTGACAGTGGCGAACAGAAAAATGAAAGCAATTATTTTGTTTGTTTTTTTTGTTTGAAACTGCTTTAAATTATTCCTTATATGAATAAATATACAATGCCACGTAATTATCAGCAAATTTATGGCAATATTAATACAGTAGAATATGGTTAATTGGACCACTGGTTAATACGACCAGCTGCTTAATTCATACAGAATCCAACCAAAAGTACCAAAAGAAATTCTATTCTACAGTTGAATCAAGTCAATCGGACCAGTGAGTTATAAGAACCAAAATGATTGCGTCCCAATGTGGTCTGATAAAGAGAATTCAACTATATATATATATAATAAAAATATCATTCTGTATGACTAATTTTCATACTTATCCTACTCTGATAGTATCCTTATCCCTGACACTTCTATTTACTATCATTAAGTCTCTAGCCTGACTTCTCAAGAAACATATATTTGTTAACTACTTGGTCAGTATAAGCACAAGGACTTAAACATTTAAGACCCTTAGGAAGTATTTATCTTCTGCTTGGAAGGAAAGTCTGTAACTTATAAGATAATGTGCTACGAAGAAATAACAAAAGCAACAAGTCACTAAGAGCAGACACTGGAGGCCTGCTAAGTGAAAACAAACCTGAAGATGTAAAGAGCAAACTAAAAGTACCAGACAAGTTCAACCCAGACCTGAGTAAATCTACTCAACTGAATGAGACCATGATAAGTACTACACAGAAATATGAAGCTCACAGCCACACTCTAGACACTAGTCAAAAAATTTCTAAAGCCACAACCAGGTCAGGAGTTGTAATTGAAGAAACGTAAGGCTGACAGAATAAAATCCTTGCTTGTGATTGCTACTACAATCAATTCAAGCATCTGGTGATGCTGGCTGTCCTTGTCTTGCTGAGTTTCGTCCTTAAAAAAAACAGAGGAAAAAAAAACACTGACTTCCTGTGTAGCAAAACATAAAAATCAAAATCTTAAGCCCCCAGGAAACTTCCAGTAGGACTTAATTGGCATACAATCTTCCAAACATAACAAGCGAATATGAAAAATAGTTTTGTAACAACCTCACTTATAGTGAATGAAATTGCATAAATTATTTGTATTTAATCATGTAATTAATTTTTAATACATCTAGACTAACAATAATAAACTTGTGCAATTAGAGATACTATAATGGTTTTTGTTTATCAAAATTTTCATTCTTAGTCATTGTGAAATGATTTGAACAGGTTAGTATATTTTGACTTATTCTTAGTCATTGTGCGATGATTTGAAAGGATTTCATTCAGTCTTCAAGGAAGATTTTGGTCTTTAGTCGTCTGCATTCAGAAATATATTAAATTTATTAAATTTCTAAGTCAACATAGACTAACCTGTTCTAATCTGTGAAAGTGAGGCCAGTATTCTCAACATAAAAGCAGCCGGTACAGTGACTGTGTCTCGGGTTTCTTCCAGCATTAACTCATTGCGTCGCATAATCTGTAAAGGCAAACTTTAAGCTAGAGGGTAACATTCAAATTAAAATATCAGGGAAAAAAAAAACGAACTTGGCACCCTAATATCATAACACACAAGTACAAACAATAACATTACCATCTCTGCCTTATTGAGTTCAAACTGAGCCTCTTCCTCCAGTGGAGACCAAATTTTAATGTCGTAATCAATTCCACTAGAGGCAATGACTGCATTGAAAGAAAAAGTGTCCAACAGATTTAAGCTTTTGACTTTCAATGTTATAACAAAATCTCTTTAATATAAACAAACAAAAGACGAACAATTGTAAAAAAAAGAATTGATTTTTATATATATTTAAAGATTTTCTGCTTAACCCTAACAACCCTCTGAAACTAACTCATTTATATGCTTGAGCTCCTGAGGGCCATGCTCCCATTTTCTTACTATCTTATAAGCACTAAGTCTTACAAAAAAAAATATTTTTTTTCATCTATTCATCCCTCACTCTCTCTTTCATCTATTCATCTCTCTTTTATTGAAGTAGAAACAATCTTCTTAATGACATTCTGACTCCTAGAGTCTAAATCAACCAAAACAGTGACCAACTTTAGGCTTATTAAAAGTATACAACAAACATTGATGTGCCTGCTTTTTATATTTATTGCACATTTTCAGATACTTTTCATGTAGAAACAATTCAATGTTAACAAAAGGGGGGGGGAGGGGGGGGGGGCTACATTGGCACTGGCAAAGTGTTTTTATTAAGGTTTCTTGGTTATTAGTTTCTGACGAATTGTTTTTTTTATAGGTAATTGTCAAATATTGAAAAATAGGTACAGTGGAATTGGACCATTTTGAAAACTACTGAAAGATCGGTACAGTGGTTCGGCGGTGTAAATGGAATTTTCTAAATTAATTTTTTTTATAGCTCAGTGGCAGTTGACATACTCTTTTGTTCCCCTGGCAATCAAATCATTAAATAAGAACAATCTGGTATAAACTTTGTCACATGTAAATTTTGAGTGAGTCTGGTGTGAATGTACACTTTGGTTTCTTATAGTTATAATGCTTTTTTGTTTGGTGTAATGCACAAATTGTAAGACAAATTTCCAGATTATAAAGATTATTATTATTATTATTTCAGTATAATACTCTTTTAAATAATTGCCTTATTACAGTTAGTTAGTTGTCTCTCTACTCCAATATGGTTATGAAAGTTGGACCCAGAGCTCTGAGGCTGAAAGAAGAGTTCAAACCTTTGAGAGTAAATGCTACAGAAAAATGCTGGGTATCAGATACCAGGAAAAGAAGACAAAATGATTTTGTACTTTTACAAGTCAACAACCTGGCTGGCAAAAAGGCATAGACGTGAGCTTCCAGCCACACATGAAAGGAGGAATTCCTGCAGGGGCTCGGAAGAACGTACAATATGCCAAGATCGGTGAAGAGCCAATTTCTCATCCTGGCCACGAGATAAAAGCCTTTCTTGGGTCACATGGTTCATGCTTGCCTCGAACCATTTGGACATCTGAGCCAGGCAAAAAGGAAGAACTCATCAATACTGTGAAGTGACAAAAGATGAGCTGGTTCATCCTTTTGTAAGACATGACTCGGTATCAAAAGTCATCTTTCAAGGTACAGTGTAGGCAATGCAAGGGAAAAGCTAGCTGGATAATGTAAAAAAATGGACCAGCCTCTCTCTTGATACCCTGCTGACCAGGAAAAGTGGAGGGATTTGGTTACACGAACTGTCAGGGCACTCCTAAGACAAAAGTCAAGGGACAGATGATGAGTATTTACTACAGATTGCTAATAATTGATATTGATTTATTTTAAGTGGCTAAACAGCAATTATTACAATATACATACCTGGTAAATACAAGTTAGGCTGGACACAGTTGACCACGTGTCTGTCTGCGTCTAAGTACATAACCATCCTCCCAGACTCCCTCTCCCAGACTAACAGGCGTCCACAGTCTGAGCCAGATATTACATACCTGTCTCCATAGAAGTTTGCCTCTTTAATCTGTGTTGATTGAGATCAATTTGAGATTATAATTTAGAGATTTGAAAAAAATTTGACCCCAAAAAATCAACCCAATTTATAAATATATAATGCTTGTACTCAACAGTAGTAAATCTAAATTCAAAATTACCAAGTGAAAGTACATTTTATTTCTAGTTTTCTAAGAAATGATAAACAATGTAACTTTATTACAAAGTTAATTTAGATTATACATTTGAAATAGTTTTCTTTTTTTTTTGGATTAAGTCATAATTTTTATAAATATTGCGGGCATTAAGCCCAAGAATATCAACAAATAATTGCCACCAATAAAGAGCAACACAACAATCAAACCAACCAAACCAACACATTATGGCTTGCGGCCTTTTTCAGTACACGGACCAAAGGCTAATCTCAGACAGACAACATGATTCACTACGTTCAAGAAGAACAATAAGACCTACGGACCAAAGGCTAATCTCAGACAGACAACATGATTCACTACGTTCAAGAAG
Source organism: Biomphalaria pfeifferi (assembly GCA_030265305.1). Taxonomy (NCBI): domain Eukaryota; kingdom Metazoa; phylum Mollusca; class Gastropoda; family Planorbidae; genus Biomphalaria; species Biomphalaria pfeifferi. The sequence goes on from JASAOG010000052.1 coordinate 2,576,788, forward strand.
AACAATAAGACCTATCTGTTCAAAACTTGTTCAGATTTAACTGTCATGATTTTGTTAGTAATGTTATCACAGGGCCTTGAGCCTACATCATGTCAGCACTCTTTAAATTAAATTATCATTATTATTAAATTACCAGAGTTTAAGTCACTGATTAACACACATGACCAGAAAGACACATGAAACATGTAGGAACGTAATTATCTTCTTATTTGAAGTAATGTCTGCAATTTATACGATAAGAAAAAAAAATTGCAAAGTGATAAGAGTTAGTAAATATTTTTTAAAATGGGAAAAAAGGGGGATAGCAAACCATTGTTCGACAGTTTCGATGGCCAGAATACTTCATAAGCATACGAGGCTGAGGAACATCCCTCATTTTAGCCATTTCTCTGGCATCTCTTTTCTTGCGATAAAGTTCTTGAATCTTCAGCGCAGCTTTACTCATGTCTTTATTTTCAGATTTTAACCTGTAAAAATAAAAGCAACAAAAAAACAACATCTAAGCTGTATAGAAAGAAACAATCTCATATTGCACTACAAGGAAATTTGAAATATCATTTTAAAATGTCACTTAGTTATTGATGAACATTTCTAAAGAATTATTTCTGCTGTTACACAATAGCCTGGCGTTCCAGTACCACCTCATCGTTCCAGTACCACCTCATCGTGGTGGTCGCCGCGCGAACACTCCGCTCTCCTGGAGTGGCCAAGGGTACTGGTTGCTTGCCGCTGATGAATGAGCAGGCAAGTGTAAAAGAAACTCAAAGGGGTTATGTCCAGCGCCCCCCCCCCCCCCCCCCCCCCCCGTGGGGCCCCGGGGCAACGGTGAGTAAGAGACCTAACGGGATCTCCAAAAAGCGGATAGCGCAGGACACCAACTCGAGGGTTGGTCGGGTTCTCCTGGGACTCAGCTGATTCGCGGGTCTCTCTTTGGGCAAAGACTGGACTGACTGAGGCGCCTTAGCGGGCTGCGTCGGGCAGACCGGTCGGCGTCCACGAGCTAGACTCTAACTAGCCCGTTCCCTGGCGTGCTAGTGGAGGAATTCGCCGTGTCAAATGTAACTCTGACACTGGGAATGTCGAGGAACGCGCGCCGCCCCACTCCTGCCTTGCAGGAAACTTATTTGCCAAACTGTGGTGGTGATTGCTTGGGCAGGTTTCTGCCTTGCCCTTAGTGGCAACACAAGTATAGGCCATGCACGCTGCTGCATTAGAGCAGTAACTAAGGCCGCCAACGGCCTTAACCATACAACTATGATAGACACAGACACGGAAAAAAGCGGGCACGAGCAGACCCGAACAGGCTCCGTGCGCCGGGTAGTAGGCGTCAGGCGTGGGCACGAAAAGTCCACTGCTAGTCGCCCCGCGACCTGGATGAGGTGGAATTTGTCAGGTCGTGAAAAATTAGCTACAATTCCTCCACCAAAGCCCTCTTCTCAACGAACACTGCATTCGTACCTCCTTCGGAGGTCCGATTCGAACAAGGTTGATGGAAGTCTGCCACAACCTCCTGTCAACTTAGATACACGGCAGGCAAATATGACTGGAAGCGAAATAGTGACGGGAGCCTCCGGCCCCCAAGCAACCCAAACTGACACTAGTGGGATCCAACCCACCCCAGGGGCTAAGCCCATAAACACTAGGTCCCTCCTGATCTTACAAATTAACATCTGTGGGGTAATACCCAAGGTGTTAGAGCTCTCAAAACTCCTTCACGAGAGGGCAATAGACGTGGCTTTATTACAAGAGACACTAACTGGCAAACGCAATGCCAGTATCACCGGTTATACTGCATTTAAGTTCAAGTGCACAGACTGCCGGGGGCTCATTACCTACGTACGCAACAACCTGGTTGCTACACAAGTCCCCGGTCCACGAGTGCATGGGCGTACCGACGCCATCACCCTTGAAGTACATAAACTCGGGCGTAAACTAATCTGTACAACCCCCCCCCCCCCCCCCAAGCACGAAATTAGTCTCGAATATGACTGTACTAATATCAATACTCACAACGTCATCACAGGAAACTTTAATGCTAAGTCTCAACAGTGGGGCTATGATTCAACCGACTCGTCGGGACATAAAATCCATGAACTCCTTAATAATTCTAATTTGTTCTGTCTGCAAAATAAACATACTCCCCCAACTTTATACCATACTGGAAATGGCAGCCAATCTAGACCTGACCTCACCTTAATTACAGCCAATTTAGAATCTCACACACAATTCCAAGTCCTGGACGACATTGGGAGCAACCATAGACCCATATTGGTCACAAATGCCCTCTCAGAGGCCAGTGGTGTAACCCCAAAAATTCCGCGGAAGTGGAGTTACACCAAGGCGAACTGGCCAGTGTACGAGGCAGCAGTTGACGCTGCCCTAATGAATATAGCAGTGGAGGATAGGGACGTCGATACCATATACGGCAAATTAACAGCAGCTATGTTGGGTGCGGCCAAGAGGTTTGTCCCGCGGACTTATCCCGGCGTAAGGCAGAAACGCGTGTGGTCTCAGGAATTGAATAATCTGGTCCTGAGACGTAAGCGAGCCCGGAGGCTTGCTGAACGGAAGGATGCCCCTGAAATCCGGCGGGAGTACAATCGGCTCTTCAGAGCCACGAGTGAACTGGCCCGACTCGTCCGGTCGGACCATTGGAACGCTGCCTGCGCCGGGATGGATCTTCGGGACTCCTCGAAAGCCTGGCGTCTTCTGCGAAACCTAGAGGCCAAAGACACAGCGCGAACGGCTACCCCTCTATTGTCACACAGAGGGTCGGTCTCTACGGTAACCAAAATGGCCGGCTTGTTGAATCGACATTTTGCTAAAATCAGCAAGCCCGAAAAGAAGTCAGCCACGTCAAAGAACGTAAAAGACTCGAGAGGGAGCCAGAGGAGCCTGAAAGCCAAGCAACCTGCAACGCGCCCTTCTGTCGTGCTGAGCTGGACAGAGTGATAGCTAAGTGTAAAAACCGAAAAGCTCCGGGGCCAGACAAGGTTACCCCCGAGATGGTAAAACACCTTGGGGGCATTGCAAGAGGTAAACTCCTGGAGTTTATGAATCGAACCTGTGCAGAGTGCTATCATTGTGCCAGTCCTTAAGAAGAGAAAAGACGCGACTAACGTGGAGTCCTACAGACCCATTTCACTAACCTCAACACTTGGCAAAGTTGCTGAGCGAATGGTTAACGAGCGGCTAGTTTGGTCCTTTGAGAGTGCCGGTCTCCTGGCGCCAGAGCAGGCCGGCTTTAGGGCAGGATTGAGCCTGATCGACCAGGTCACAACATTCGCACAGGAGGTGGCCGACGGGTTCCAGAGGTCCGAAAGCACATATGCAGTGTTCATAGACCTAAAGCAGGCTTACGACCGCGTATGGAAGCAAGGCCTCTATCTTAAGTTAAGAGCCATGGGTGTGCGGGGCAAGATATACAATTGGATACAATCCTTTCTGTCTGGGAGGAGCACACGTAAAAAAAAAAAAAAACAGCACTCCCTTAGCAAGCCAAAACAACAACTCAATGGCCTGCCTCAGGGCTCCGCCCTGTCCTGTACACTTTTCATGGCCTTTCTGAATGATTTGCCCAGCTCACTACGGTCCAAAAAACTGCTTATGCTGATGATATTGTCCTCTGGTCAACAGGGAATAAACCGTCCAAATTCAGGCGGCACTTCAAGCAGACCTCCATGCCATCTTCTCGTATTGCGACAAATGGCAGATTTTGATAAACATTGCCAAAACGACCTGGTCCCTGTTCAGCCTAGGGATCGACATTCTTAAGGCTCCATTCAAGCTTCAACTCGGTGGGTTGCGACTCCAACGTGAAAACACGCCAAAATATCTAGGAGTGACCCTGGATAGAAAGCTGACAATGCTCCAGCACGGCCAGGATGTTGAAAGAAAAGCCTCGGAGAAGTTAGCGTTATTAAGAAAGCTGGCCAGCACAAAGTGGGGTGCCAAAGCTGACATGCTACGCACATTGTACTTAGGGGCAGTCAGATCACAAATCGAATACAGCTATACAATTCAAGTATACGCTAGTAAAACTGCCCTCGAATCACTCGACCGAGTACAAGCACAGGCCCTACGGTTCATTAGTGGCACCTTTCGGACAAGCCCAACAACCGCTGCTGAAATTTTTACTAACGTGGCACCCTTACATCTTAGGAGGGAGAGGGCAGTACTTACGGCCTACGAGCGCTACAAAAGGGGCGACTCTAGGCTACCCACCTCTATATTAGTGCGACAGTGGAGAGAGAGGAACCGCATCAAAATGCGATCGTTCCTCCACATAGCGGCCAATTTGTCTAAAACAGCTGGGCTCTCCACTGATAGAATACCTATTAGGAGAATTAGTACGTGCCCTCCGTGGATGAGATTGCCGACCCCACAAATAAACCTGTATCTGTTAGGGCAAGAGGAAGCCACCAAGAGGCGATTAACACCTGCCATTCTACAAAACTTGGCATCCAAAACCATAAAATCCTACCCGTCAGATGCCATTCTCTGCTATACCGATGGGTCGGTATTGAGGGACCCCGATAGACCGGGCTGAACCAGATAGGCTCTCTGGTCCATGCGGCTACGCCGCATGCTCCATGGATGCCAAACTCACAGGGATAACTCGGGCGTTCGAGACCATTAGGGCCCGAATGCTCCAACGCGAGACTAGCGCCACTACGGTGGTGCTGGTCACCGACTCTCGCTCCAGTCTCCAAGCTATGGGTGGCGGCGGGGGAGGGTCGCCCGTAATAGAAGAGGCAATCGGCGCCGCAGATAACATCCGCCGAGCTATTGGAGCTGTTGTTTTCATGCAGTTGGCGCCTTCACATTGCGGCGTGAGGGGGCAATGAAACGGCAGTCGCCCTCGCAAGGGAGGGTGCTTTGGCAGCCACACACCTCGAAGCACCAAGCACGTACTTACAAGCAACGGCACAAATCCGAGCACTCATTCATGAGAAGTGGTTAAAGTCCTGGGAGGAATCCGACAGAGCATGTGGTGTCTGGCAGCGCATGCGTCACCCAGATCGCGACGATCCATGTTGGCGACTGAGGAGGTCAGTGCAGAACGGAACACTGTCCTATTAGGGCATACTTTGCCCGGTTCCGCACGAACTTTAGACTCCCGATGCCGTCACTGTGGAGAGAGCGTCGAAATAGTGTCGCATGTCTTGTACGAGTGTCCCCAGCTCCGCGAGCTAAGGGGGGACCTGTCTGTGCAGTCACTAGACTTGTATGGTATCTATGAGGCACTACGCCGGACGGCTAAGTTTCTTGCCAGAGCACTACGGGAGAACTAGTCCTTCCTGCTCTGATTTTTCAATAGGAGTTCATCTCAAGTTACACAATAGCCCTTAAATATTTATATAAGGTGGCAAGATAAGATAACCAATGAGGAAGTGCTACGAAGAGCAGGGTGCCAGGACATCCGCTCTGTTATCAGCAGCAGATTCCTTGGCTGGCTTGGCCACGTTCGTAGAATGCCAGTAGGTCGACTTCCACAGGACATTCTGTATGGCGATCTAATAGAAGGCAGGAGAGCCGCTGGTCGTCCACTTTTACGTTGTATGGAAGCAAATGTTTTGCTTACCAATATTAAAAAGGAAAGGAAATTTATTAAATATTTACTACATAGATCTTAGATCAAACTTGAGGAAAAACTTAGAAAAAATTAATCTTGAATATTTGTTTACACTTGTTTTTACAGCACTAGTTCCATGCTACTAGATCTATTGGACCTCTGAGGGGAGGCGATATCTGGGAGGTTTCGGTTTCTAAGTTTTAAAAAAATACTATACATACTTTTGTTGTCTGCATATTTGCAATGAGCTGCCATGTTCTTGGCCTAGTCTTATTCTCCTAATAAGGCTTGCATTTAGCTCGTAGTAAATGTCAGGGGCAGGTAAGGCGAGAGTGAATGTGTTATTTCTGTGTTACTATTTAGGTATGAAAGAGTTATATCCCTTTGACTATATTCCAGGTATGAATGTGAACAGTGTACATGTGATGCTTTTAGTTTTCCTTGTATGGGAAAGTTAAGTTAGTCATGTGTTAGTTGGAATAGAAAAGGGCTGGTGTTTGTGTGCTGTCACAAGTGTTGTTTTTTTCTATACTTTTTAAACTTGTTATTTTCTGGATGTTTGGAGTTTTTAAGGTTCATTTAGTGTATCATAGCTCATGGCTACCTGATAAGAGGCTCTATTTCCAGGAATGTATTATTGACACAACTCAAACTAAGCGCCCAAAGGCAGCAAAGAAAATATTTTCAAGATATCCCCCACTTGTTGTCTAGAAAAGAGCTTGGACCATAGCACACATGTTAATTAGTTTGTATTATCAATCTGCAGTGATCCAAATTATAGTGTTTCTAATTACATCTCTGTTGAGCCTGTTTTGTTTGGGTCTAAGTCAGAGAGTTTAATTCCCCCCTTGAGCCAAGCAAAAAACCTGACAGTAAATTAAAGTTGAAAATAAAAGAAGATAATTTTCAATGTCCAAGGTTCTTTGAAAACTCACACCATTTCTGTGCAATGAGTACAAGTTTTACAAACCATAATCATGGTAGGGCTAAATTTAGAGTTTTAATCTACCCCGGGTGTTTGTTTGTAAAATGTTTTACATATTTCAGATGTTCCTTCAGAGTTGAAGATAGTTTACTTCCTAGTCCAAACCTCCCGTAGGACGACGGGGGATGGGAGTGGGGAGGGTTTGAACCCGGGACCATCAATAAATCCAAACAACAATCCAGCGCGCAAACCGCACGACCAGGCAGCCATCCTAAGTCAGAGTTGAAAGGTTGACCTTGGGCTGAGATTCTGGTCAACAGATCCATGTGAATGTGTGTATGAAGTAAGATTTTAGTTGGCGACTTGGCTCGGAGAGAGTTTGACAGAGTCGGTACTGGTTTTTGAGAGTTGGAGATTGAGAGAGTTAGTAGAGAGTTGTGAGAGAAGACAGATAACCCCCTGTTGGACTGTGTTCTAATTTTGTTGAATTGATCTGATGATCTACATAACATCTTTTATAGATATGTTAAATAGTTGAATAAAGTGTTCATTTACTACAATTCTGAGTTGACTCTACTTGGATAGTGTGTTATTGTTCCATTGGTAAATATTAAGATGTTTCTGTGGTCAATAGACAGAACTAAGGCTTGGAGTTGCTCGCCAGTGACCCAACTCCTTCCACAACAACCTTCACAACCTCCCAGGGCAACCCCTATATATAGGCAGTTTGTGACACAAGCGTTCTGTTATGTACCTGGTTCTAATCCCAGACTCTTCATCATCTTCATCCTCATCATTGCCATCATGACCATCAACATCATCATCACTGTGCAACTGAAAGCTACCAGTGGGTGGTAAACTGTAACCAATGCGTCTTTGACGTTCAAAGCCTAAAAGAACAAATGGGAAATTGTTTTCGTATGAGACTAACACTGAATACAGCCGAAACCGCAAATACAAAAAAAATTAGGACATATTGGTTGGGTAATTTAAAGCTCTTGGCTACCTGATAAGAGGCTCTATTTCCAGGAATTTATTATTGACACAACTCAAGCTAAGAGCCCAAAAGCAGCATAGAAAATATTTCCCAGATTTTGTTATCTACAAAAAAATTTAGACGATAGCACCATGAATATGATACAGCAAGAAAGACACACTTCGCACACACATTTTTGTTTAATATAGGGCCTATCCAAATGGATAAAAAAAAACTAACCATGGCTCAGCAGGGAAGGCTGGGAAGGATCATAGGGGAAAAACATACAGAGATCATGTCACCAATAAAGAAGTCCCATCCCGCAATGGTACTCGCCCCCTGAGTGAAATGGTGACCGAATGTCATTTGAGATTCATAGGAGATATCTTTAGACAAGACAAAATACATTACTTAAGTCTTAGAAGACCTAGAGGCCGTGGATATCTGCTGGAAAGATTGCTGCCCTATGCCCCAAACGTAGGGGAAAGACCTAAATCTATAAATCTAAGTAAATTAAGTAAAAGCAAAAAAGAAATCCTGGCCAAAATGAAATATAAATAACAGAAAAAAATAATATAAATGATAAAAGTTACTTCAGTTGATCAAATGATCTCTAGCTGATTAAAACCTAGATGCAAATGTTTTCCTCTTAGTAATGAAAAGAAAGAACAGAAAAAGATTTCATCTTACATTAAGCTCTGTTCATATTTCAAGACTTGCTATGAAGAAGTTACAAACAAAACATAGAATTAAGTAATGTCTGAAAGTACTACTACATTACCCTGAGGGCAAGATTTCAAGCAAGGCAATCTGTACAGAGCCTTGGGTGGATGGTCTTTGATAGCCTCCTCTTCATCGTCTGGTGCAGCGCTGGCGTTATCTTCAACATTGCTCGACAGCTCCAACTCTCTCAAAATGACTGTCCCAGTGGAGTCTTTTACTTGATACTGCTCAGAGCCTAGGACAGACACGAGAGAACTCTCTGGTGAGAGGGATGGTGATATTGCAGATGGGTCAGACAAAGAAGGATAAGAATGTGTAGTGTCAGTGAGCATGGGGGAAATTCTCATCTTCCCACTGTTGTAAGGGGCAAACTTCTCCACTTTACAACTTGACTTTTGGGCTTTTAAAGATGACTTGCCCTTTCCTTTGCCTTTAGAGGACTTCTTGACAGAATTATGACTACTGGACAGCTCAGGAAATTCTGAACTTGAATTCTGAATCGAAGCATTCTTTGAAACCTCTTCTAAACTTGTATATGATTGTTCTGCAAGAGATTCTAGCTTGCCTCTTACTGCATCTTTATTTAAAGCAATGTTTTTGGATGTGCTTGCCTGTGACAATAAGCAGCACTTTTTACACAGGTTTGATGGGTGAGACTCTGAAAAGCCAGTTTCTTTGTTAAAGGCTATGTCAATGCCACAAGATGTACAAGTGCTTGACCTAAAAGAATCCTTTATTTCGAGCTTCAGAGCAGTAGTACATACATCTGATATCATTGAATTAGTTTGAGTGTCACTTTGTGCATCACAAGTGTTTGTTGCGGGACAGGTTTCATTAGTGCCAATGTTTGGGGTAGGTGACTCACCAGAGTTTCTAGATTCCATAGCATGGGTGGGCTTGGCTTGTTTCTGATTACTGACTTGGTCCAGCCAAGATACAGTAACATGTGGTGCTGATGTTTCTATGTTGGGCGAATCCCTTACTGGGTCAAGGCTGTGCAAGACAGTAGGAGTGACCTCACTTAAAGGCGTGGTGAAACTGTTCGTAAGGTTAAGCATGGAGGAGAAGGCCGAGATATCATTTAATGTCTGCTGGGATAAGCTGCCTTCATAGCCACTCATGTCTCTTTCAGCTATGGCCACGGGGCTGTCGGAGGAGGATAGGGAATAGGAATGTACTGAGTTCTCTGAGGATGTCCTTCTTGGGGTGAATGTGCCACCAGCAGTGGGTGAGACAATGGTGTGAGATGTCCATGACCTGATTTCTTTTCTTTTATTCCTTAGGCCGCTCATGTTTGAGCTCAATACACGTGGCTGGACAGAGGATGTTTCTGCATGGTAAACAACATTGGCTGGTGGTGTGGACAGAGAGGAAGATGGTACAAGTTCAGAGCTGGAGTCTTCAGTGGTGGCTTTGGATGAGGTGCCCTGTTGGGCAGATATGCAAGATAGTTGGCCTTGCACAATGTGAAGGTTGGATGACATTTGATCTGATATAGAGTCATTGCTTTCTGAGTTCATGTCCACGCTGGGAACCAGGTTGAAGTGACTTAAGTAGATTGAGGCAGAAGACCGTCTCACAGGTATATGCGTAGCACAGACATCTACACCTAAGCTGTGAGGAAGTTCCAGGGATGAGTTGGTAGCACCTGCAGTCTCCAGTTTGGTATCACTTGCAGCCTCTAATGTTCTGACATCATCATTTAACTTGTAGTCAGCACTATCACAACATACATAGTGACTTAAGTCTGCTGATGCCTTGGTAGACGACAGACTCATTTTTTTTAACAAACAATCACGGTCTACTCGTGGAAGTGGTTCAGAAACATTGCTATCTAGATTTCCAGCTGCAAGCTTTTTATCAGAGTCATGGGTTAGACTGGTGCAACTGTTTCTTTCTTCGATGTAGGTCTTCTCTGAATGTAAATCTTCCTTTGCGTCCACCAACGTCACAGAACTGTTCCGGCTTGAGACATCTCCCTCATGAGCAGCCTGTGAGGGATCAATACGTGAGTTTGCGTAGTCACTCAAGGAGTCATCGGGGAGGTCAGCACCCTGACCAGAGCCACTGTTTTCTTCTCTTGTTGTGATCATGAGCTCAGAATGGCTTTCAAGTTCTTGGCACAGGAGCTCTGGTGATACAAGGCCTTCATTGGATATGGAGTGCCGCTCGGATGGATGTGCCCCAACGACTTGGTCAGAGCTTAAGGCAGGAGTTATCAGAACAGAATGATATGTTTGAACTTCAGAGTCAATGATGTATGGCTCTGCGGTGTCCATTTCTGCAGTTTCCTGTCTCACAACAGTCTCATCTAGAGACAAGAAAATGAAATATTTTATAAGGACATTGGCTTGTGTTCAAAATCATCTCGATAATATTTTGGTGCAAATGATTAAAAACCTATAATTTTTTAAAAGCTAACAAATATTGTTACATTGCTATATATTGATATTGTCATAGGCCCAAAAAGAGCAATCTACAATCTTCCAACTTCCCACACATCTACCCCTTTGCAGACACTGCGCAAAGTTTAAGTTCTAAGTTAAGATCTAGGCTAGAAGGATTACAATCTTGAAAAGATATTGTCTCATTGTTACCCAATGAATACAAATAAAAATAATGAAATAAGGTTTTTTGGCTTTAAATGTATTAACTCTTTCTCTCTGTAATTATTTACCACATTCTGGTGGAATCAACGTTAGTATCGTCTGTTAGGAGAGAAAGAGTTAACAGTTTTTATTATAATACATGACAGAATTAAGATTTTACTAGATTTATGGGCCTCCTATGGTCTCTTTTGGTGGCTATTGATAATCTCATGCATAGAAATACAAGGCCTGTGTGCAAAATATTCTTTAGTAACTTCCAGTTTTTGAAACTAGTCCAAAATTGAAGTCTGACATATATATTTGACTTGCAGAAATATGCTGCATTATTACAATAATCTTTACCCAAACCAAAGCTACTGCTGAAAGCAGCCCAAACAAAAAAATGTGAATCACTGGGGTGACAGCTTATTTGGGTTAATTATGACAAAATATGTAGGTCACCTCATAGTCTGTGTCACCAGTAAATTTCTGCATTGCTTCTAAATTTTCAAAGACCATGCCTTAATCCTATTCTACTCATGGTATTCTACTTATAGAATTTGTCGTAATCCTTTTCTACTCATAGAATATGTCTTAATGATATTCTGCTCATAGAATATGTCTTAATTGTATTCTACTCATAGAATGTCTTATTTGTATTCTACTCATAGAATATGTCTTAATCCTATTCTACTCATAGATTTCCTTATTGTATTCTACTCATAGAATGTGTCTTAATTGTATTCTACTCATAGAAAATGTCTTAATCCTATTCTACTCATAGAATGTCTTAATTGTATTCTACTCATAGAATATGTCTTAATCCTATTCTACTCATAGAATGTCTTAATTGTATTCTACTCATAGAATGTCTTAATTGTATTCTACTAATAGAATGTCTTAATTGTATTCTACTCATAGAATATGTCTTAATCCTATTCTACTCATAGAATGTCTTATTTGTATTCTACTCATAGAATGTCTTAATTGTATTCTACTCATAGAATATGTCTTAATTGTATTCTACTCACAGAATATGTCTTAATTGTATTCTACTCAGAGAATATGTCTTAATGCTATTCTACTCATAGATTGTCTTAACTGTATTCTACTCATAGAATGTGTCTTTATTGTATTCTACTCATAGAATGTCTTAATTGTATTCTACTCATAGAATATGTCTTAATTGTATTCTACTCATAGAATGTCTTAATTATATTCTACTCACAGAATGTCTTAATTGTATTCTACTCATAGAATGTCTTAATTGTATTCTACTCAGAGAATATGACTTAATGCTATTCTACTCATAGATTGTCTTAACTGTATTCTACTCATAGAATGTGTCTTAATTGTATTCTACTCATAGAATGTCTTAATTGTATTCTACTCATAGAATATGTCTTAATTGTATTCTACTCATAGAATATGTCTTAATCCTATTCTACTCATAGAATATGTCTTAATTGTATTCTACTCATAGAATATGTCTTAATCCTATTCTACTCATAGAATGTCTTAATTGTATTTTACTCATAGAATATGTCTTAATCCTATTCTACTCATAGAATATGTCTTAATCCTATTCTACTCATAGAATATGTCTTAATCCTATTCTACTCATAGAATATGTCTTAATCCTATTCTACTCATAGAATGTCTTAATTGTATTCTACTCATAGAATATGTCTTAATTGTATTCTACTCACAGAATGTCTTAATTGTATTCTACTCATAGAATATGTCTTAATCCTATTCTACTCATAGAATGTCTTAATTGTATTATACTCATAGAATGTCTTAATTGTATTCTACTCATAGAATATGTCTTAATCCTATTCTACTCATAGAATGTCTTAATTGTATTCTACTCATAGAATATGTCTTAATTGTATTCTACTCATAGAATATGTCTTAATCCTATTCTACTCATAGAATATGTCTTAATTGTATTCTACTCATAGAATATGTCTTAATCCTATTCTACTCATAGAATATGTCTTAATCCTATTCTACTCATAGAATGTGTCTTAATTGTATTCTACTCATAGAATATGTCTTAATCCTATTCTACTCATAGAATATGTCTTAATCCTATTCTACTCATAGAATGTCTTAATTGTATTCTACTCACAGAATGTCTAAATTGTATTCTACTCATAGAAAATGTCTTAATCCTATTCTACTCATAGAATGTCTTAATTGTATTCTACTCATAGAATATGTCTTAATCCTATTCTACTGATAGGATACGTCTCCATTGTACTTGACTGATTGAATATATTTTAACCCTTTTCCAATATTAGGGAAAAAAGAAAAATATTAAAATGTGAGTTTAAATTTCACTTGCGATTATCAACAGCGGCTCCTTCAACTTGAGCTTCCTCCTGATTTTCATTGGTTTCATTTCTGCTGTTCAACATTCGAGTCAGAAGGTCAGACATTCTTTGCATAATTGTATTGGTCAATGCTGAAAAAAAAAAAAACTCACTTATTAAAGCACTGTCAAGCCTGATATTAATTCCTGAAAAAAAACTTTGTATTTTTCTGCACTTTTACTATTGGCAACTCAGTTTTCTTACTTTCTTCTCACTATCGTTAGTGACACATAGCATCATCATTAAGATCTGAGCAGTTAGCAATGTTTTAACCTCTACTCTTTAGTACAGCGTAAAATGGATAAATGTCTACATATGCTCCTTCTTCCCTATTAAAGCATGCAATGGGTTGCCTGAGCCAGCCCAGTAAAACCAATGTCATGGCAGAATTTAAGTCATTGGTTAACATGCATTACTAAGGAACACGCAAAGGATGCAATCATCATCTTTTTTTTGAAGTAACGTCTTTACTTTATAAGATAAGGAAAGAATGGAGGATAAAAAAAATTTTTTTTTCTTCTATAAAAAAATTCTCAATTTTACCTACTAGCTTCCTTGGCATTGCCAAGGAGGCTTGGCCTTTGAGAACCACTGTAAGAGAGAGGGAGAGAGAGATGGAAAGGAGAAAAAAAAAATGGGGGGGGGGACTCTTAATGATGGCTATGTCTATTACTGTGCGTGCCTCTTGAATACAAACACCAGGTCCAGTGAATTAGCCGTCAAATCCTTTTATCACACTTCTGTTCAAAGATTTACTTTAAATTGAACTGGTGCAAAATATTATTGAAAGCAAAAGAATGAATGTATCCCAGAGTCACACACAAAAGGTCTGCTAAACAGAACTTTCCAATCTAGAAGCCCATAAAGGTGATACGTTCAACCATTTTGATGCCCAAAACATGGTGTATGTGGGTGCTATGTGCCAATGGTTTATTTTCTTTGCATTGTGAAAGAAAGGTAAATTTAACAAGCAAAAGATGGTACTTATATCAATTAGGTTCTAGATTAAATAAAACATACTAAAATTCTAATAAAAAAAATGCCAATTAACATAATGGATCTCATTCACCAATCGTAAACAAACAACATTTTGCCACGTGGTTCTCTATATCTTCTATACAAATTACTCAATCCATAAAAGCTGTCAAGTGATACATAATTTTCATTGTTTTGTCAATATTATCACGTGGTTAAATGCTGTTTGTTTACAATTGGTGAATGAGGTCAATTATTTGAAAAAAAAAAAAAAAATTAAAAACCAAGGATTTTTGGCTGACTCAACAGTTAAACCACCATGAGCTATCATACCTGGCTCTTCGCTCTCAGGTCTGGCATCCGGTCCAGTATCTGACCAGTCACCTCGCAGTCGCAAGCGTTTGATGGGCTTGAAGGCACTTTCATTGTCAGAGCCATTATCTAGAGAAGCACTAGCATTTTCAGGGCTGTCTGGGTAAGTTCCTCCTTGGCTGTCTTTACTACACCCTGCTACATCATTTGGATTTGGATCAACCTAATTAGTTGATTGTATAAACCAGGATATGGATTATTTATGCAGGACTGAAATCGATGACATTGAATATCAAATACAGTGATTTATTGATATTGGTACAACAAAATTTCTGAATGAAATAAAATTTTCCCCCATTTAAGTTTTCCATAATATTCAAATATTATTAACTAATAATAAAACAATGAAACATGCTATAAATTAGCAGAAAAGGGGTGAATTTCAGATACGGTACATTTCTGGACATGGATGTTTTCCTCTATTAGAGTATGATAATGAATCTCAACCTCGACTATGTGCAGCCATCACCTACTTGATACAGTATCTAATTTTATGTCAAAAAGCTACAAAGTGTAAACTTTCAGCTGAGAAGGTTACTTTCATCATTACTCATAGTTTCCCTTTCAGACCTTGCAATCTATAGGGCAGATGATGTTAAGGTTTCAGTTTCTTTGTCCAATGGTTAACAAGCATTTTTGTATCACTAAGTAGTAAAGTTCCCCTTTCAGACCTTGTGGTCTATAGGGCAGATAATGTCATCTGTCTCTTTGGCCCATGGTAAACAAGGGTGTCATGTGGCCAGCACAACAACCAACCGCCTTTACTTTTTCCCCAACTAATGTCAGGTACCCATTAGAGCTGGGTGGACTCAAAGGCTCCCAAAGATTCCGAAATAAAAAATCCCAGTCTTCATTAGGATTCTAACCCTGGACCTCCGGTTCGGAAGCCAAGCGCTTTACCGCTCAGCCTCAGCCACCGCGCCTCATAATTTTATTAGCAACACAAATATAATTGTGCGAAAGTTGTTCAATTTGACAGGATAGCACGTTTTTTTAAGGGGGGGGGGGGGGGGGGGAGATTTTTGATGCCATTCAGATACACACTGTAAAATAATTAAAAAGTTTAAAATATGAGGTGGAAAAAAAAAAAAGGAATGAAGGGGATTTCATTTTTAAAATTATAATTTGTAATATTTCAAAATATCTTTTTTAGCTGTAATCAAATTCAGATATAAACAAAATTGGCTCAGTCCAATAACATTCTTTATCTTTATGTTGTTCGTTTTGTTTTATATAACTAATTCTTGCTAAGAATATGTGCCAATAACAATTCTTTTCTGTCATAGAACTGGTTTTTAGATTATTTACATGAGAAGAGAAACACTGTTTTTTGTTCATGTCATAGGTGTTGAAGAGATAGATGTTCTCTGATGAGTAGTTGACTAGGACATCGTGAGAGCCTGGTCTGTAATTCAGGGAGGTAATCCTGTAGTGTCTCTTCTCTGCCGTTGTCATAGGCGGAGGGAACTTGCAAATCAAACTGTCTGTGCTAACTGTGGGGGGAAAAAAAAGTAAATAAGGAAGTTTAAAAAAAAAAAGCAACAAGAAAAACATTTACAATTTCTTGACGGCATTACAATCAGGCAAAAATTTAGTTATGCTTGATTTGTTTGTTTGATTCGCAAGTTACATGTCATTCTATCAGAAATGAAAATAACTATGTTATAGACCAACCTACCGCAGGATGGCAGGCAAGGTATAAACTCAGGACCAACATGATAGAAGGGCATATCGCACAACCAGACAGCCTTTGACCAGAGGCATTGCTATATTCAGTTATTTTTTCATAAGGAGCCATGTCTGTATTGTTGCATTTGTGAAATGTAAAAATAAAATTGCAGCAAAACATTTAGTCAGCTAAATTTGAATAAAATTCTCCTCAGAATATTTCAATGAAAATAAAGTACAATAAACGTTCATAAATAAATCTGGTGCTAAGAATACTACAGTAACATAAGCATTGCTTCAGAGACCAGATACAGGATTGAAAAATAAAAGACTTTAGTCTAAAACAATAACTTAACATTTCATTAACATAGTCTGTTCAATCTGGATGGCTGCCTGCAGTATGTCATCATAATGGTCCCGAGTTCGAACCTTGCCTGAAGTCATCCCATGCTGTCCTGCAGGAGTTTTGCAACGTAATTATTTTCATTTCTGAAGGAATGTCTAAAACTTACAAGTCAAGTGGTTGTCAGCTAATGAATCGATGCATTTTGTTTACATGTGATTTAAAGAACAATCATTTTAAGTAGTAACATAGACTTTAAGTGCTGTTGTCTTGCTATTTACATATGATTATGGCTATTTCTACTATGAAAAAAAAAAGTAAACTAGTACTTTCACCTTCTAATTCTCTGGCCTTGAGCATTCTTCTGTCATACAATCGAACAATACCATCCGACGAAGCAACAGCCAGTTGGAAGGGTATTAGGGGATCAACAGCCATTGCAGTGACAGCATTTCTTAGGTGTATTATAATATCCTGTGAGCAGAGTAAACCATTGGAATTCACCTTAATGTTTGTTATTTGCTGATAATGAGAGATTTTTGGATCTAATTAATTACAAGAATAAAATTACATTACAAAGGTAAAAAAATGACATAAAGTTGATCTGCTTGTGTGATTGATTAAAGGGATAACTATGGTTTAATGCATCTGTCACGATGACAAAACAAGTAATTTTTTTTTTACTAATGTCAGGTACCACTTGGAAACAAGTGACCTTAAGATTTAAACTCATGAACCTAAGTTTATTATTTATTCACTGCGCCATGGCTGAGTGGTTAAGTGTTTGGCTTCTGAACCTGGGGTCCTGGGTTCAAATCTCTGTGGAGACAGGGATTTTGAGTTTCGGGATTTTTAGGGCGCCCTTGAGTCCACCCAACTCTAATGGGTACCTGACTTAAGTTGGGGAAAGTAAAGGCCTGGGGAGGGTTTTTCTTAACCGGGAATAGGAGCTATTGGGTTAATATAAACCAGCCTTACATCAACAGGTGAAACCTAGAACTGATAAAGGGATGTGTGGTTAAGTGGTTGAACACTGAATAGCCCAAAATTAAGGTCTAGTGTTTCTATCCTGGTGCAGATAAAGGTTTTTGATTGAGGGTACTTTGGTCCTTGTTATTTGAGGGGAACATTAAGGTTTGTTACCTCCCTTTGACGGAGGTAAAAACTTTACTAATTCACTAATAGAGAATTATTTAAGACAATTCTATTTTCCACATTTCAAAATCAGACATTTCTCTTTTATAAAAGAATAAGATACAATAATATAACAGCTAACTTTCAGTAAATGGAAAATTTTCATATTAGCCAGTAAAACCAATGGTACCTGTCATTAATCACACAAGCAGATAAACTTTAGGTCATTTGTACAAATGCTCCTTTCCTAGTGCTATTAGAGCATGGAATGGGTTGCCTGAGTCAGCCAAGAAAACCAGTGACTTGGCAGAATTTAAGTTTCTAGTTCAATACTAGGACATAACTATGTTTTCAAGGAAGGCCTATAACTGATAAGTATGACTTCAAATCAAGATATAAAAACTTCTTCTTAACTCTTTCTCTCCTAATTGACGATGCCAACGTTTGATTTGACCCCATTAAACTAAATTGATTTTTGGATTTAAAAACTTTAATTTGAGTTCTATAAAAATGGCGTGCATTTCCCTATAATTCGATACCAAATATAACATTTTCTGATACAAACAAATAGGTTATTTAAGTATAATCATAACAGGAAAGTGAAATACAAATGAGCAAAACTAATAATTCTATCAAAATGAGAAAAATAATTGCGGAGAGAAAGAGTTAAAATGTAATTTTGTTTTTTTTTTTCAAAAGGAAAGTCTTACTTCTTCACAATTAAATTTTGAGCAGTTTGTTTTCATTCGCAAGTCGAAAAATCGGACAGTTCCATCATCCCCACATGAGAGAAACGTAGCCGCCTCATTTGGGACAACAAGCAACTGAAGAGAACAAAAAAAAAAAAAGAATATTATACACTAATGTTAGCAAATTTTTTTATTTTGTTTTTTAAATTGTGATGAAAAGAGTGTGTATGCGAGCTTGAAAAGATTAACAAGCAAAATTTTTTGTAGGATTAAAAACATTAAATATTGCTGCCAGCGTCTTCATGAGTTTTATTCAATAAAGTTTTGTTTGAAAATTAAATAAATTACATCCAGCCTTTTTAGGGGGGAGAAAGACAATATACTGATCCCTGCAATAACAATATCTTCTATCTCTTTAGCAGACAGCCAAACTCCCCTGGCATGATGGGATAAATGGAAGGAGTGCTAACTTTCAAATTTTACAGCAGACAAAGTAAATAGTTCAACGAAGCAAAGAAAAGTTTTTGGAAATCACTTCAAGATCTTATATATATATAAATGACAAAAAAATTTTATGCATTTGATATCTCATCTATATTGAAAGTGGACAGACTTTATATAAATCAATAATTCTTGTGAAGTCAGAGGCACCAAGCTGACTCATAAAGGATGAGAATGTCATGGCCTGAAAGGTTCAGATGCTCCCTAACATTCAAAGAAGCTAAGTTCTGAAAAATTTTAATACAAATTGTTAAAGTGTTTTATTTAGAAGAGATTTTCATTATTCCCCTAACACTGCAGCTCAAATTAACATCAATTAAAAAACAAAAAAGAATCATTCTAATCAGCATCAGGAATTAAAGTAATCCGATTTTCGTTTGATGTGTTCAAATAAGCAAACTTTTGTGATTATTAATGAGTTGAGGGGAGTTTGATTAAACAAATTATCAGAAAAGTGGAAGTAGGTTTAAATCTTGCAAAAAAGTTTGGATATACTGTAATTTAAAAGTAGATCCTATCGAGAATAAACAAAAATGTATTTGGTGGGCAAACGCTAGTTCAATATTTAAGATGTTCAAAGGGTATTGATGTCATGATATTGACCTTGTATGTTGTTCCAAAGTGGCAATCAAATCTGTTGGTTCCATAAGTATCCTCCCTGTCCACGTCTGTGTAGAATATTTCACCCGAGCCTGAACAGCTAACAACCTAAATACACAATAATACAGCCTAGTAAAATACTCAGAAAGACACAAAAATAAATAAACAAGAACACAGCCTAGTAAAATAATAAGAAAGACACAGTGACAGATAAAGACACATTTTTTGTTTCATATTCCTTCTTCCCTAAAACCATTAGAGCATGTAAGGGGTTGCCTGAATCAGCCAGAAAACTAATGACTTAGCAGAGTTTAAATTTCTAATTAAAATGGATGACTACATTAGCATGTGGATATGCAATTTTCTTCTTCCTTTTTGTCTAAAATTTATAGAATGAAAAATGTTAGTTAAATCATTTTACAGTATTCATTATAAACATCAGCTGTTTTGCTTGTAAATGTTTTGTTTGTTTGTATAATAATTTAATGTTTCTTATGTTTCTTCAGAGTTGAAGATAATCTATGTCCTAGTCCAAATCCATTGCAGGACGCCAGAGATGGCAGCGGGCAGGGTATGCCTCTGGGACTATCGAGATGACTGAATGACAATCCAGTGCACATACTGAATGACCAGGCAGATTTTACAAAGGTGTCTTGGGGCCAGAAAATTGACAAATCTCTACTTTCTCAACAAGTATACTATCCATTAAAGCTTGTTGGACACAAGGACAAATCAAAGCCCTATACATTTATCAAGCCCAAAAATAATTCACTGACCTCTCTATCAACACTACCAGGCAAGAACTTGGCACTAAAAATATTAGAACGATGACCTGATCTAAATTTGACCACACTCTGAAAAAAATAAAAATAAAAAAGACATAGTAGAATATATAAATACTAAAGTTTTGACAACAATATTTTACAATAATAATATGTCACAAAGACTTTCTTTAATTCTTTACATCATTGTTTAGTCTTTTCTTCTAGCTTCTAACCTTTCTTTTTACCTAAGTATGTCTCTAAGTATCTATTCAAGGTCTAGAAAAAAATCGAAAAGATTTGTTTTCTTCCACATTCACATTGTGACCCTATAACCTGGTCAGTTCTTGTAGGCCTCGCCAGCTGCTATGTGAGCTGTCGAGCATGACAAATACTAGAATTATGGATGCAATAAATATATATTCAAAACTATCAAAATATGCAGGGCAACAACTTAGATAAAAGAAACTATGACAGCAAACTGTCATGGAGAATATTTTATAATACAAAATTATTTTTTTTCTACTTCTCAAATTTTAATCCTGAAAAGACAAATTTAAAAGTCAATACTAATTTAGTTTTTTTAAAAAATGAATTAATAGCGCATTGAAGATTAGCTAGCAACACTTTTTATCAAGTTATATCTTTTTAACAGGGATAAAAAATGGTGAAAATGTGCAATACCTTCCCAGAGAAAGGATCAGTAATGGCTAGATGTTGATCATCAGATCCTGACAAAATGAGGGTACAAGCATCATTCCAACAGATTGTGTTTACCTAAATGCAGTCAAATAAAAGTGGGGGACAAAATCAATTAGCCAGTAGAAAGAGTTTTAAAACATTAACTTTAAGTTTACATCAAGCATACAGATTACTCATTTTAGATTAAAAAAAAATTAAAAAATCAATAATTATTTAGGATATAGTCTAAACTAGAAATTTTTCTTTCATTATAAGTCTTATACTTAAAGATGGACATGCGGTGGTTGAGTGCTAAAGCGCTTGGCTTCTAAACTGAGGTCTAGAGTTTGAATCCTGTTGAAGACTGGGATTTTTTAATTTGAAATCTTTAGCGTGCTTTTGGGTCCACCCAGCTATAATGGGTACCTGAAATTAGTTGAGGAAAAGTAAAGGCAGTTGGTCATTAGGCTGGCCACATGACACTCTCATTAACCACAGGCCACAGAAACTGATGACCTATACATCCTCTGCCACATAGATTGCAAGGTCTGAAAGAGGAACTTAGACTTAAAAATATTTCTACTACTGTTCTTAAATTTGGAAGACTCACGCATCCATCATGAACTTTTAATTTCTTCTCCAGCTTTAACCTCTGTAGAAAATGTTCACTCTCTGAAATAAAATAAATGGAAAATTGTTGTTGTTTTTTTTATTAAACACATAATAGACAATTCTCAGCAGAAATTGTAATTATTACATAGTTAAGATTCCAGTCTTTACCCTGTAATATTTATAAAATACTTTATTTAGATTCAAACACTAAAGGAAAAAAAAATGTTCACATGATACTAAACAGGTACTTTTCAGACAGTAATTCTTACTTACTAGAAATATACACTAAAGAGAAATATATATGTACTTGATACATAGAAAAAAAAATGAAAAATAAAATAAGTTACTTTATAAAAAGATAAAAAATAAAATAAGTTACTTTATAAGTAACATTTATTTTGATCAGTCAGAAGGATTAAAATATTTGTGCTGAGATGATAGATCATCATAATTTGGTTCCTTGGTTTTTAATTTTAATCTGAGATACAGTTCCACGTCCTTTAGTCAGTTCTTTTTTGTTTTTACTTATGTCTACAGATGCTGAAAAAGTAATTTGACAATAAATATGAAATTGAAAAAGGCAAGATATCTATGTATTTCAGAACTTTTTCAGTTAAAACCAATACACTTATTGCATTTATAACCAGACTTACTAAGTTAGACTTAGGTGCTTCCACGTCGTTCGGCGCATTGAGCGACAAGCTGTCTCCATAAAGATTTTCCACTGGCAGCCTCTCACCACCTGGTGTCTAATCCTCTTAGGTCCTCCAAGAAGTTGTGGTGCCAAATTATATGCAGATGTCCCTGTTTGAACTTTCATTGTATTGGCCTCCATGGCATTGCACTCTTGGTATGCGTAATTCATTCTGTTGAAGGACATCTTCCACAGACATTGTGCAATGCTCAGTCACAACCTCATTAAGTGGTCAAGTCCAAGTTTTGCATGTCTTTGCTTGAGGCCCGATCTCTCTAACTGACTTCCAAAATCCAGCTTAGCCATTTTTGATGAGCCTTTTCTCGATTTTAGCAGATGACTTCTATGTCAAACATGTTGTGTTGTTGGGATGTTGATTGTGTTTAATGAGTGAATATTTGTTCTAAGTCCAATAGCTTGGTTTGTCTAAATAGGCCGCAACCTTTTGAAAATAGTCCAAACCTATCCTATTCAACATGGTAGGCACCCCCATTGTTTGCTATGAAGCTGTCTAGGTATGTGAAATTATCCATCTCTTCAAGCTCTGATTTACCAAGTCTGACGGGGGCTCCCTTTGTCTTATATCCCACTCACACAATTTATAACCAGAATGTTAAATTTTGTTTATTTTTAAGAATCATCTGAAGCAAATTCCAACTGTTCTCTATTATTCCGCGTGCAACAAACATTCTAGCAATGATCCTGTGTTAATATTAAACAGATATTTTACATTCAATATTTTTGTTCAATTCAAGGAGTTTTTCAAGCCCATCTACAAACACTCCAAATGCTGTGTTGAGAATTCCAAGATTATCAGCATCAATTTTAGTCGCCAAACTTTTTTATAAACTCATGAAGTGAGGGAAACGAGTCTACTTCTCCATCAACTTTTTTTTTTTTTTTGACATAAATTTAGTTTTGCATTTTTTATATTTGTGACAAGTCGGATTAAGATTTGGCCGTTTCGGGTGTCTAGGGGATTTTATGGTTTGAGAACCCACACTTGCACATAAGATCCACAAGCACAGCGTTGTAATGCAGGCAACAAATACTATATTTAGATGTAAAATTATGTACAGTTTATTATTACAAAGGATAATTAAAAGGTAAAATGCTGTACAGTTGCTAGGATGGGATCTAGCGTATTTACATGTAGGAGACTATTATCATTAGATTTGAGAACCAAGGGGTCTGAGTGTCATTAGGCTGGTTGCTTAGCTTTTGGTCCGGTGCTGCACTGATGAGACGGGTGTGGCTGGTGGGCTGGCGTAGTGGATCCAGGCTCCGGTTGCAGTCCAACGTTGTATAGTTGTAGAGCTAAGCTGCGTCTACCATTCAGTCAAGCCAGTGACGAGTCTGTGGCTAGCGTTGTTACTTGGACTCTTGAAGGATGAGTAGGACTGATGTCTATAGATCTGGTGCCAGCAAATCTGTTATCAGCTTTAGGTTGCTAAGATTTCAGGCGGAAGTAGCCTATAGATAAAAGCTGCAACGATATGATGTGAGCATCGGTTTAGCCATAATGATAACACTGGGAAGTAGATGCCTTTCTGTGAAGGACATCTTCAGACTGATGTAGGGAAACTATAAGCTAGTTTCATAACTATCAAGGGAACTGACAAATGAACATAGTGTACCATCAAGTGAGATAGCAATAATAATGGGGACTCCCATAAAGGGAAATAACAAATAGTAATAAGTCATATATGATAAGTAATACAAGTGATGTCCACCCGTCACGGTGAATAGCAAGTACATACATCGCTTAGATAAATGAGATGAAAAGGGGAAGGGGAGATCAATGTCTGATACTCGCCCATGCTCTCCCATAAGTAAACATAGAGCATAAGTAAATACATACTCAGTAATAAGACATGTTTACAGAAATGTCATGATAACTCCCTGCCAAGGAATTAATCAATGATAATATATGGAAGGCTTGTGCTCAGCGCTAACATATCAGAGTTAAGTTAATAATAGTTAAAGAGCTAAATACATCTGGTAAGAATAGCTAATAAATTCTAGTCCAGACGGCTTGAACATTTAGCCACAAAAGTCATGATATAAAATATAAGTATACAGTAATCTACTTACATTATCCATGATAAGAATGCACAAATATGTACACAAATAATGTAGTAATAAATGCACAAATGTAAAATGGTTCTCAAGCACTTTACTAAGATACATACCACCAATCCAAAGTGAAATAAGGGAATGAAAATAGTCCAGAGCTCAAGCAAGAGATAGATGTGCTCCCTGTCAGCTCTCCAGCAAGAATGAGATCGGACGATGAAGTCTTGTCCATATACACGTGGAGAGGGGGCTGAGGCGGGAGATAAGTGCAAAGATGGTCTAGACTATCCGGCGTCTTTGACAGAGAGATCCTCGCTTGACCGTGACGGCGTTTCCTGGAGATAGACACCGCGCAAAGGCGCGAGTTGAAAGTCCAGGGAGTTCACCCAGGTGGTCAGAGGATGTAAAAAAGGGGGGGGGGGGGGGATTATCAGAGCTCGGCTGGATCAAGGGAGATTATACCTTGATAATGGCTAGTGCTAGACGAACAGCATTGCCCGAGACATAGAGTTGAATGGGCTTTTTGAAGTGACCAGCCGCTCCCCACAAAAGGGGGGGGGGGGGTCAACGGATGTTTGCCAAGATAGGAAAAGGGGAGCGTACTCCTGTCAAGAGTCTAGTGTGGCACGTGTCAAGGT
The DNA here is from genome assembly GCA_030265305.1 of Biomphalaria pfeifferi. Classification (NCBI taxonomy): domain Eukaryota; kingdom Metazoa; phylum Mollusca; class Gastropoda; family Planorbidae; genus Biomphalaria; species Biomphalaria pfeifferi. The sequence continues at coordinate 2,601,697 of JASAOG010000052.1, forward strand.
CTGGATAGTAAAATGTGACATCGATGCCGAATGGTGGGGTTGGATGGAGGGGTGGTGGCTGTGTTTTAAGCGCTTGATTGCTAAATTAGTCAAATTGATGATTAATAGTGTGCAATTAAATTAATTAAATGCTTAGACCTGAGTGATACCTTGAGTGAGCTAAAACGGTTCGTCACAATATTGCAGTCGAAATAATGAACTTTCTTTGCTTGTAACCATAACTTGAGGTCATTTAAAACAAGAGTTTAGTATAATGCTAGTTTACAACGCCATTATTCTAGTCTTGTAAACAATTTCTAAACCCAAATCTATCTTTATCCTAGTTTATTAAGTGTCAAAGTTCAAAAAATCAATAGATATATAGATCATCTGTAGGACATAAAAGAAAAAAGCTGGGTATGACTACTTGATCTTCATGTTTTTAACATATTTACAGAAATGTCCTGCATTCATTTCAAAGGACTTTTTTTTTTCATCAAGAACATTCTATAGATATCTATCTTTCTATTCTTCTTCTTCTTCTAGCCATCTTTATTGCTGCTGAGCTGTGAGCTCTTTTGCAGACTGTGCCAAGGAAAAAAAGTGTGCTGTTTTCTTCAGTTGTTCAGCACTACCATACAGGGCGTTGGTTATGTTGGGCTGTAGTGGAAGTAGGGTCTGCCTTAGGTGGATTAGGGAGGGGCATTCAAAGAGGATATGGTTTACAATTTCAAAGGGTGGGCGCAGTGTCTGCAAAGGGGGAGTTGTGTGGATAAAATAGTCTATATTTAGTATAGTCTATAGAATTATACTTTATAGATCAGTCACAGTGGGTATCTACATTTTATCTTCAAAATATTTGTATCTACATGTTGCCAAAGCAACTATAGATAGATCTAGATCTATAATATCTATAGAATAATAGTATTCTTAGTATCTATCTATAGATCAATCAGTCACAGTCGGCATATTTTATCTAGACTCTAGAAAGTCTACATGTTGCCAAAGCAGCTCATACCCCATTCTTAAAACTTTTCCCATACCCCTGCCCTGGGGGTACGTGTACACCACTTTGGGAAACACTGCCTAGTCATAGTCACAATATTAATACCAGAATGCAAATATTTTAATTGATGATTTTTCAAAAGGTTTAGATAATAGTGAACAAATAGATGCTATCTTACTAGATTTTTCCAAGGCTTTTGACAAAGTTCACCACCATAGTTTGCTTAAAAAATTAAAATATTTCGGCATTAACGGTCCACTGCATCAGTGGATTAAAGATTTTCTGATAGGGAGAGAACAAACTGTAATAATAAATGGCTCTAAATCAACACCAATAACAGTAAACTCAGGTGTACCTCAAGGAACAGTCTTGGGTCCACTACTATTTTTAATTTACATAAATGATTTACCAAATTGCATTAGTTCAGGAACAAAAGTCAGATTATTTGCAGACGATTGCATAATATATAGAACAATAAAAACAAAACAAGACACAGATATTTTACAAAGAGAATTAGATGAATTACAGAAATGGGAATCAAATTGGAGCATGTCTTTCCACCCAGAAAAATGTCAGTTGTTAAAAGAGTAAAAAAAAAACAAATTAATTCCACTTATCTTATTCATGGCAAACCAGTAACACAGACTAAAAACTCAAAATACCTAGGTGTTATAATAAATGAAAAACTGCCATGGAATCCACATATTGATGAAACTATAAAAAAATCCAACAAAGCATTAGGGTTTATTAAAAGAAATTTCTATAAATCAAATAAGAACATAAAACTAAAATGTTATTTAACCTTGGTTAGGCCAATAATAGAATATGCATCCACCGTGTGGGACCCCTCAACTCAAGAAAACATTAAGAAACTGGAACAGACACAAAATAGAGCAGTGAGATTCATAACAAACGAATATTCACATTTGACTAGGGTAACACCATTAGTAAAATCACTAAATTTAGAAAGCCTTCAGGACAGAAGACTCAAAAGTAAAGTAGCAATTATACATAAAACACTGAACCATAATCTTCAAATACAAAAACAAAATTTAATAAAATACTCTGCAAGACACAAAAATAAAGGCACATTTCTCGTCCCATATGCTAGGACAAATTTGTACAAATACTCCTTCTTCCCTAGTGCTATTAGAGCATGGAATGGGTTGCCTGAGCTAGCCAGAAAAACCAGTGACTTGGCAGAATTTAAGTCATTGGTTAATATGCATGACTAAATGCATGACGCGTAGGATGTAATCATCTTCTTTTTTGAAGTAACGTCTGTATTATATAAGATAAGATAAGATTTTAATATACTAAACAGGTAGTCCTCGACTTACGACAGTGTTCCGTTTTTACAAGGCGTCATAAACCAAATTTCGACATAAGTCGGATCATACATTCATACAGAGTACTGTAGCATAATAACAGTACTGTACTGTACTGCAAACACTTAGCCTATCCATACACCTACTCTAATACATAATTATCAATAAAAACAGTAAAATATTGTGCAGAAAAGTAATTTTAATAATGAAATACTGTACTGTACTATACAGTACCGTAAGTGCTGTAACAGTAATAAACAGTGTACTATAATTTACAATTACGTAAAGAAGGAGAGCAATTGTGGAGGTAAGATTTATCACAAAATTTGTCTAGACAATAAGTATATTGAGACCTGTTACCTTTAATGCAATGACTTGATTTAAAATGCAGAGAAGAAAAATAATAAACAACTTTTGTTTCATAGAGAGTGGAACTAATTTGTTGTAGGCCCTACTTTTATTGATTGATAAACGAAAATAACAATGCCAATGAGAGAACAAGCTTATAGGGAGGAAGCTACAGAACTTGCTGGGGATACTGGAGCAGGTGAGTCAAGAGGGGCAGGTGAGGTAGAGGGTACAAGTACAGGATCTGTTGGAGGCTCTGCTGCAGGCCTGTCTACCTTCTTGAAGTACTGCTGCAGGTTACTTTGGAAGGAGACCATCTTCTTCTCCTCCAATATCTCCTTGTAACACCTAAGGGAATCTATGACTCCTCTGGCAACCCTAGTGTACCTCTCCATGTTGGGATCCTCAGCCTCAAACCTTGACAACCCTTCCTCTATCAGGGCAAAACCTCCTGTTCTGGAGCTGGTGTGTCTTCCTCTTCCTCTATCATCTGATTCTCCAGTTGAATAAGGTCCTCAGCAGATAACTCCTCTCCATGAGATGCCAGTAGCTCTGTCACATCATCCTCCTCCAACTCCAGATTCATTGTCTTACTCACATCAACAATGTTCTTTATGACACTACTACTACTAGTAGTACTAGTCACTGACTCTAGGTAGGCACTTCAACAAAAAAATTTGTTTTGATCATATAGTTTTGTAATTGATATCATTAAATAGAGCTTGGTGTCCCATTTACAAAAATATCAAATTTATGTTTCTATGATAAGTAGAAGCAAAGTTATGTTTTTTTTTATTTTTTATTTTTCTTTCTTTGGCTTTGTATTTAATAAAAAATTTTGGTACCCGAATTTTAACATTTTGTTATTAAACCATGCATATCTTTCTTATTATTCAATATTTTTGGTTCAAATTTTCAGAAGACTTTATGCATGTTATTTAAAGCATAATATGACCCCAATCTTTCATCTAAATCGATTTTTCATACTTTTCCAGCCGGGCGAAGCTGAAAATAGAGACGACAAATTTGGTCGAAATTTGACTTAATTCATGCACAACTTTTTTATTTGTCAATATTTCCATTTCAAATTTTCAGGAGACTTTACATGTTCTTTATATCATTTTAAAACCCCTAAAATTTTTCATCTAAATCTATTTATTATACTTTCACAGCTGATCGAAGCTAAAAATAGAGACGCCAAATTTGGTCGAAATTTGACTTAATTCATGCACAACTTTTTTATTTGTCAATATTTCCATTTCAAATTTTCAGGAGACTTTACATGTTCTTTATATCATTTTACAACCCCCAAATCTTTTATCTAAATCTATCTTTTATACTTTTACAGCCAGACAAAGCTAAAAATAGAACCGACAAATTTGGTCGGAATTTGAATTTGACTTATTCACGCACAACTTTTTTATTTATTAATATTACCATTTCAAATTTTCAAGAAACTTTAAACATGTTATTTGCTACAAAAATAAATAATAATTTTAAAGAAAAAAAGCAATTCAAAATTATGACATTTATTTTTTTAAATTGTACTACGGGAACAGCTAGATTTTTTTCAAATATTGACGAAAACTTGTTTTTATTTCTTAATATTTAATCATAAAATTAAAAGGAGACTTTAAACAGCTGGAGTATGAAAAAGTTATCTTTAAAAAAACATTTTTAAAATATTGACCTTTTTTTTTTATTTAAAAAAAAACGCAGATGTAAAATTACAAAATATTTGGATATGAGGGGGGGGGGGGGGAGAGGCAATTGAAATCAATACAATTAGTCAAATTGCCAAGATTAGATATCAGAATGTCTCTTTTATAAAGTTTAAAATATATAGAGTCTATATATATATATATTATATACAGACATAATCTAAACAAACTTATAACACCTAGATCTAATTTATAATATATATTGAAAAGCTGTTTTAGTTTTTAGGCTATTTCTCAGATTTTCTCCCATTAAATTTCACACAAAAAAAAATAGATCTAAATTTAGTCCTCATCAACATTCTAGATCTAGAAACTAGTATTAGTTTATTAAGACAATTAAGTTTAGACTAGACTAGTATATATCAAATTAATTAAAGATCTATATATCTATCTATCTTATCTACCGTAATTCTAGATTTCATTCTATGCATCTCTGACTCTAGGACCTATGTGACATCATTCACAAACTGGGGACACAGTTTTTTCCACACACCCTTCATAGTGCTTTGCATCATAGAATTTGAATAATTATTTGAAATTATTATATTTGATTTATTTTTTTTTACTATTTAATTTATTATCATTAAAAATTATAAAATAATTATTATGACTACTGACCTGTAGCTGCATTGTATAACAGCCTAGTATTTTTGCCATAGTGTTCTCTGTCTCTTAAAAGACTAAACATAGTGACTAAATACAAGTAAACAGTCGTAGACTTAGATTCCCCTTTATATTTGATGTAAACCTATGTAGGAATCGGTTAATACGAGCATAAAGTAGAGCTATCTATTGTTATTGTGTATCCAGCCATTTTTTCTGCATCAATAAAACCTTAGGCTAAGGTAGATCATACTTGCGTCTGACTGATTAATGAGAGTTACTTTTCTTAGTTGTTAAGCTAAACAAAATATCGATTCATCATCTTTTTTTTTTTAATCTCTAGATCTACTTTGGTTCTAGACGGTAGACCTTCAGAAGTTGAAGTTAGCTCCACCCATTTTATTTTTAATTCGCGATCTGATCATCTGGCCTTAGATATCATATAGATCTAGATCGGTATTAGATCTAGATCATAGAGATAATATTAATAATAATCAATTCAATCATCAATGTCAATGACGACAATCATAATCAATGATTATGTTAGACTCAGAATATCATAGAGACCTAGAGTGACTAGACTAAACTAGTCACTAGAGACAGTAGATCTAGACCTAGATGTAGATCTAGACAAACTAGTATTATAGATCTAGTATTAGTACTATTGTATCATCTATGATCTAGTATCTAGAAATCTAGTTAGATCTAACTAGAGTCTAGAGATCTAATAATTATAATCTAATATTTAACATAAAACAAAAAAAATCTGGTAGATCTAGATCTATAAAATATCTATATTAGTATATAGCCTCTAGATTGACTAGACTAGATTCTAGATATTCTAGGTTTATCTATATATTTATTATTTTATATTATTATATATAATTATAATCTAGATCTTATTTATTATCATAAAATTTAGATCGACGTTACTTTACGGCCTACATTTTATTGACTAACCTAGATCTAGGTCTAATAAGTGTCTAAATTATTCTAAAAGTCTAAATCAGGGGTTCTTAACCTGTGGGCAAGTGTGGGTCGTGACCCCTTTGGTTGTTGAATGACCATTTGTCACCAATTTGTGTGGTCGCATTAGACCATCGGAAATTTGCGTTTTTAGTTTATATATCATCACATTTTTTTTGTCATTTCTAACAAGCATATTTGTGCTATAGTTGGTATACATTTTCATTTCTGATAACAAAACAAAGGGACATTACTTGATTGACTTTCCTTTGATGAATTATGAATCGTCCATCATATATAAATGGTGTGGGTTATGTGAGTCTGACATTTAAGAAGACAGATATTTTGTTATAGAATAAAGATGGTACTTTAAATTAGTGATTGTAACATCATTGTTTGAAGCTAAACATGCTTTTTCCATTGATAGTTACTTTTTTGTAATGAGTTTGATGCAATCAACAAGTTTTACTATTTCCCCACTGTTGCGACACGGTTGACAAGAGGCAAAGTTCTAAAAAGTGTGTTTTTTTAATCTTCGTGAAGAATTCTTTAAAACCGGATAGCAGAAATACAGAATATATATACTATCTTCAACTCTGAAGGAACATCTGAAACATGTAAAACATTTTACAAACAAATAAACAATTACATTTTTTTTCTAAATACAAGGATTAAATGCATCGATTTGTCTGAAAAGATCCGTTCGACCAAATAAAACATCAAGTTTGGCAAACGAAACTGGATGAAAATAAAACTTGCCAACTTTACCTGATTTCTATTAGGATATGTAAATCTGACAGACTAACTACAATGGTAATTTCTGTCAAAGAACATTTTCACTAGCGTGCTAGTGGAATTTCACCAAGCTTCCACATCTACGTGACATCCTGTTAACACTTTCTTGAAGTCAAAGTTACAGAGACAGAAAGAGCTTGTTGAGCTCATCAAAGCAATGCAACTAAAAATGATTGCTTTTTAATGTCATTGACACAATTCTGGATCATGTGTCTGCAGTCATATCCCATTTTGAGATTGTGTTGGGCCTTCTCCGTCCATTTCTAACAGTAGGCATATATCTTTGCGGAGCAGGGTTTTCCAGCCTGTTAGTTATCAAGTCTCAATTAAGAAGTAGACTTGATGCTGAAAATGAGATTCATTGTGCTCTAACAAAGTCTCCCACAAGAATCCAACCTTTGCACTAACGTTGGCATATTTACATATTTGTAGCAATGTAGTTACCTTATTTAATATTATCATCCATGTTTCACCATACTTTTCGAATTGTCACACAAGTTTACACATGAATATGGTGAATATGCAACAGAAAGCTAATAAATGCTTTTTTAAACTAAACTTTTTGTTGAAATTTAATTATAAAACAAATCTATTTTACACTAATTACAATTGCATAATGCTTTTGCTATGTTCACATTCTAACAATGGCAATACATCATAAATCAGATTTATAGACATTCTAACATTAGCAAATTTCCATTTACCTAGGCCTATGAACAACAAAAAATACGGTTTGGGGGGTCGCTGCTTTGTGGGTAATTGAATTAGGGTCCCGGCTTTGTGGGTAATTGAATTAGGGTCGCGGCTCTAAAAAGGTTAAGAACCGCTGGTCTAAATCATTCCGAAGCCAAGAACAGGTTGAAATTTACATAGATTATTTATAGATTTAATATTTAAAAAAAAGAGTGACAACTAAAAAAACCAACAGTTTATATATAATTAATGTAGGTGTTGTTTTGCATGCTATAGAACTTAATTAAGTATAGGCCAATCTTACAAATAGAATATATATATAGATTTGGATATAGATATAGAACTTTTTATTCTATGTGTGTTTACAAGATGATGTCAACTCTAAAAGTTTTTACATTAAATTGCTGGTAAGATTTGTTTTTAAGATATCAGTTTTTTCTCTCTCTCCTATACATTAGTACTATAATTTGGCAAATTTGTTTCATTCAACACTATTTTTCATAAAGTCAGATTTAGACACATTCATAAAAATACTCTAAAATATAGATCTTTTCATTATTTACAATAAACTGTTCCATTTCAGACCAAATTAAGCAGAACTCCCTAGTCCAAATGTTGACATTTCACAGCCAGTTTTTCTTATACCAATTGGCAGTCAATTTTAGTTGCTTCAGAGAACTTAAAAAATAGATAATAATGTACCTAATTGTATCAGGCAAAGAGAAATGAGTGGATAACCTCTATCCATTTGTTTTAAAGTTGACCAATCTGAATCTTTTTCTTTACATTCTTACAAAAACTATCATTTAGAATCCTTGGAACAGTTAGAATTTCAAACTCTAATGACATTATATAGTTATACAATGAAAATGCTGGTATTATTAATGTAAATAATTTTGGTATGTCTTATTGTATTTCTGCTTTATAAGTGATAACTATTTTAAATATAAACCACACTAGTTATTTCGGTAATTCTGCAGGAGTTCAAGGGGCAGCCATCTTTGTTATTGTTTAGGGTTTTCTCTCAGATTTGGGTTTTTGTTTGTTTTTATTTTTGTAGCTAAAAAATATGCTAGATCTAGCTAAACTGGTATCATCTAGTCCTAATAAGTCTATTAATTAGACTCATAATCTAATAGACACCAAAACAGGTTAATGCTTGACTCCCAATGGAGGAGGTAACAGTGCTCCCACAAGACTCCCCCTTTTTTAGCATAAGGCGAAATTCTAATAGCCTTAATAGGCTTAGATTTACATTTAAAACAAGTTAAAAGAAAAATGAGTATTAAAAAGTACAAACATTTGTTAAAAAACAACAAAGATAACAACTTGTTAGATCTATACATATATATAGATCTAGATTTGTAGATCTAAATTTATATATCTAGATCTAAGTTTATAGATCTAGAATTTTCTAGATCTACATTTATAGAATCTAGATCTAAATTTAAGATCCATACATTTAGTCTGGGTCATTTCAAAAGACATATATAAAGGACGATACAAATACTTAAATAGTGGTAAAAAAATCAGAATAGATTCAGACAATATTTAACAATTAAAAAGAAGACGTATTGTATTGACACCAAGTCCAAATGGACCTCATTCACCAATCGTAAACAAACAACATTTAGTCATGTGATCTTATTGATAAAACAATGAAAAAAACTCTCACATGACAACCATCATGAATTAAACATGAGATCGTAAATTATATAGAAAAGATAAAGCACCACATGGCTAAATGTTGTTTGTTTACGATTGGTGAATGAGGTCCATTAAAAGAAAAAATAGCATTGCTTTGAAATTACAGAAATAATGTTAATTCTTGGTAATTTTTAAGGCACTCTTGGGATTTCTTCGGAACATAAATAATAACAAAATAGTAACAAAGATGGCTGCCCCTTGAACTCCTGCAGAATTACAGTTATTTCATTGATTTCATGTTTCTGGTTCAGCTGAATGTTACAATTGAATAAATTATCACTAGAAAAATATTGCATTTTCAAGTTGATTTATTAGTTTTTCCAAAGAAAAGAGATGGGGCAATTACACTGCACCAAATGTTGTTGTATAATTTTTTTTTCTGAAACACAGTTACATAAATGTCTCCATTTATCAACAATCAGATTGCATGGACAGAAAGATAATATTGGTTTGAGTAACTAATATCTCATAGCTCTTAATAATACTTAATGCAGAAAGATAATATTGGTCTGGGTAAGAATATCTCTTAGCTTTTAAGCAGAAAGATAATATTGGTCTGAGTAAATAATATCTCATAGCTCTTAAGCAGAAAGATAATATAGGTCTGAGTAAGAATATCTCATAGCTCTTAAGCAGACAGCCAGACTCTCCTGTCATGATGGGACAGATGGGCTGAGAGCTGTTTCAAATTTTACAGCTGTTGGGGAACAATAGTTAGGTAATGAACCAGCATCAGAATGACTAGTAAAGCCAATGTCACTTCAGTGATAGTTGTGACACCAAAGGAAGTTAAGTTTTCCTGTCATGTTATCAATCAGTGTTCATCTCTCAGTTTGGCTCCCCTTTGAATGCCCCTTCCTAATCCACCTTAAGGCAGACTCTACCACCACAACAGCCAAACCTAACCAGCACTCTGACCGTCAGTGCTGTACAACTGAAGAGAACAGCACACTATTTTTCCTTGTCACAGTCTGCAAAAGAGCTATAACAGCTCAGCAGCAAAAAGCTGGCTAGAAGAAGAGGAAGAAGATTGTCAGTTTAGCCAGTAGCCAAAAGATGGTGTATTATATATGTGTCAAAAATAGTATTTCACTTCACTTTACTTTTGCATATTTTGCTTCTAAGATGAAGTAGTATCCAAATCAGAAGTCATTTTTATTGATGACAAGTAAAAAGACTAGAATATTATTTAACAATAATTGTAGGCTATTATTTTTCATGCTTACTTCTTTCAGCATGTTCTTTATGTGCTATTTTATTACAGGGGTCTCCCACTTCCGTTACTTTGTAAGCATCATCAAGAAAGAATTGCTGCCATTGGTGACTATTTAAAAGTACAGGATTATGATATGGTTGTCTTGGAGGAAGTAGGTCTAACACGTGACATAAATAGTGATATGAAGGGTTAACTTAACTACTTTAATTGTATTGGAAATTCAAAAGATTTACTGCTGCACATGTGAACAACTGTAAAGAAAAATACAACAAACATGCACATAAGAAACTGCTGGACCAAAGTAAAAGCAAAGGAGGTTTGGATCGCAAGACCTTCATCAGCCACAAACTGCTAAGATCTATCTACATATGGCATTGTGGATTTCTTATTATTAGCACTAAAGAACATAACAAATTTATCTAGCATTAAATTACTTGGAAACTAAGTAATTTTAGCCAATAGTATGTTTGTTACTAGGTAGATTACATAAAGGTTACTAGTTTGTTATATCAATCACAAAAGATTAATGATTATACTTTAAAGCACTGACAATCAACTGATGCAAAAAAAAAAAATCATAAAACCTCAAAATCTGTTCCTTTGGGCATTGTGGCCCAAACCTTATTTGTTTTTTACTTGAGACAGCAGGGTTTCCTATGTGTATGTTTATTTTACTATTATTATATTAATGTACCTCTCTCTGGTGGTGGTCGTAGTAGGCTCTAGTAACTTATTGACTTCACCTTCACATATCCCTTAGTCTGTTGGACGCTTGGGGCACCACACAAGATTTTTCAACCATCTTTCTTCATTCCTCTCAGTCTTTTGCCTTGGACTTACTATATTCTAAAAAGCGAAAATTGCAGTATGATTCCACATCTAATTCTTTCAAATGCTCCTTCTTCCCAAGTGCTATTAAAGCATAAAATGGGTTGCCTGAGCCAGCCAGGAAAGCCAATGACTTGGCAGAATTTAAGTCATTGGTTTACATGCATGACTACATCAACAGTTCTGTGCTTTTTTGGTGATTTACTTAAATTCCTCTTGCCTGATTTCTTTTGTTTCATGAAAATGTGCTCTTTACTTTTTTGCAACTATTTTAAATGTGTTTTTATGCATTGTCTTATTAACAAAGGTTTGGGTGAAATCTGACTTTCAAGAATTAAAACAGAAGTTGCTGAGAGTGCTGCCATTTTCTCACTATTTTTACAGGTACTTTCATGTGAAAAATAAAGAATTAATTTTGTATTGATTTTTTCAAATGGTTAGTTGTATAAGGGCTGCTTGGTCAGTCAGAATAGTACTTTTATTACATCAGTTTTAATTTGTACATTTGTAAGCTGTGTATTGTGACTTGTGACTGAGCTGCAGAATGCCGTTTGGTTTATGAATGTCTATTAATCTGTAAAGCAAATGATCATTTGATCAGGTTAGTTGTGGTACATTGTAGGAATACAAAAAACCTCTGATGAGCTCAGCTTCCTGGTGTGGCTCAAAGAGCCATGATCTCATAGTAAACAGATAGTGAATAAACGATAATCTAGTTTAGTGTTTCCCAAACTTATTTTCTAATGTAACACTTTTTACATTCTGAGTATTTAGCGGAACACTTTGCTTATTTTTTTTTTAGAGATATTAATTCATGTGTTGGCCTATTAGTTAATTGTTCCAGTAGTTCATGGAACACCTATTCAGGCCTCTTGAATACTCAGGTTCCGCAGAACAGTTTGGGAAACACAGATCTAGTTGATGGGATGACAGAATACCTCTAGACAGAGGTGTGGGTCAAATGTCACTCTCATTCCTGGCCTCTGGGTAAAATTCTTCCCTTTGGTTAAGGGTCAAAATAGAATGCAAGCAGGAACATTATTGGATACTATACAAGAGTTGTAGTTTTTCAATGAGTTACGAAAAACAATTTTGGTTAGTAGGTCACAAAAACAAATTCTGTCAGGGTTACATTTTCAATGTTATTGCTTTTTTATTTTATTGAAGTTATTGTATTTTTTTTTTCTTTTATCAAATTTAATTATATTCATTATTCCCTTTTTGATTTGTAATACTATAACTTAATACAAGTATTTTAAAAAATAATTTTTATTTGGTACTACAAGTCATTACTACTGTCCACAACAAGAAGTTTGTAATTTGTTCATATTTGCTAGACATCTCATTAGGAGTTTGCAATTTGTTCATAGTTCCTTAGACAGCTCATTAGGAGTTTGGAACTTAATATTTCTGTTATCAGCTCATTAGGAGTTTAGAATATATACATATTTCCTTAGCTTATTGGGAGTTTAAAACTTTTTCGTGTTTCTGTAGACAGCTCATTAGGAGTGCTATTGAGTGTGTTTCTGTGGTGATAGGGGGGACAGGTTAGCTATGCAGTGTGAATTAATGATAAAGATAAGTGACTTTTTTTTTTTTTGGTAGGGGAGACAACTCCACAACATCAGACTAAAAAGACATGTTAGTGTAATGCGATTTTGTTCAAAATAACATTTTATATTATTAAAGTCTATTCATTTCATGCTAAGTTGATTTTGTTTATATTGTAATAAAAATTATAATTAGTATTGTTCACAAAAGAAATTATTCTAAGTTATTTCAAGTTTTAAAAGTTAAGTATAATATGCCTACAGCAATTTAGTTCTGTACCAGCAATATGGTGCTACAAGTCAATGACTGTCCACAACAAGGAGTTTGCAATTGGTTTTTATGTTTAATACTATAACTGAATACAATTATTTTTTAAAATAATGTTTCGATTGGTTGCTGTATAGTGTTTTAAACCATTTAAATGTGTCTTTTCAGTGGGACTATTGGCAGTGGACTTTGCGTTTTCTCAAAGCACCCAATCATAGAAACCAGTTATCACCAGTTTCATTTAAACGGCCATGCTCACAAAATCCATCATGGAGACTGGTTCGGAGGAAAAGGTGTCGGCCTGTGCAAGATTCATATACATGAAGCCGCATTGGATATAAATCTATACTGCACACATGTAGGTAGACTTTTGTCATTTTAGAAATTTGTCAGATGTCAAAGTTGAACTTTTATGTCATTTGGTTGTGCTGTTGTTTTTTGTTTTTTTTCAAGCTCCATGCAGAATACAACCCCGAATGTGATGAATATGAGGCTCACAGATTGGCACAGACCTTTGAACTCTGCCAGTTTGTCAGGTAAAATGTTGAATATTTTCTAAGTCAAAAACTTACTGAGCATGTTTTGAGGTCCTAAGTTTATTTTGTTTCTTCTTGCATTTATTTTTAATAACTGATGTAAATAATTAGCATCTTATATAATTACTAAATAGTTATAGTATACCTGCTGGCGAACTCTTTCTAAGGTCAAGTTACATAAAAATTTAATATTACATAATTTATTTTTATTTTAGTAGGGCTAAAGATGAGTAAGTTATATTAAGACAGACTATTATAGTATCAAGAGAGCTATTGATTGGCTGTTATGACACTGGTGTAATTTAGTTAATTTGATTAGTTAACTAATTAATTAGAGAGGGTGCTGTTAGGTCTAGGGGAGTATTATAATAAACCGTAGGCCAGCACAAAATCAAGGTTGGGAAACAGACACACAGACAACATGCAAGTATAAAAGGGAGAATTACTTTACTTTAAATAGATAATAAGAAAAACAATTTTTTAAAATTGTTTTTAAAGACAATGCCTCCATTATAAAATATAATAGAATATTTGGTTCAAACCGGGTATCGAAACCCGTGATTTTGACACTGTCAGCTGCTTCAATGTTAAATTTCTGCCAGTGGCCAATGCATACTTGTGCCATTATTTATTGGTATTTTCATTATATGAACATCTAGATCTAGTCTAGCTCTTGATCTAGAATCTAGATGTAATCTTATCTTCTTATCTTATATAATACAGACGTTACTTTAAAAAAGATGATGATTACGTCCTACGCATCATGCATTTAGTCATGCATATTAATCAATGACTTAAATTCTGCCAAGTCACTGGTTTTCCTAGCTAGCTCAGGCAACCCATTCCATGCTCTAGAAGCTCTAGGGAAGAAGGAGTATTTGTACAAATTTGTCCTAGCATATGGGACGAGGAATGTGCCTTTATCTTTGTGCCTTTCAGAGTATTTTATTAAATTTTGTTTTTGTATTTAAAGATTATGGTTCAGTGTTTTATGTATAATTGCTACTTTACTTTTGAGTCTTCTGTCCTGAAGGTTTTCTAAATTTAGTGATTTTACTATAGGTGTTACTCTAGTCAAATGTGAATATTCATTTGTTATGAATCTCACTGCTCTATTTTGTGTCTGTTCCAGTTTCTTAATGTTTTCTTGAGTTGAGGGGTCCCAAACGGAGGATGCATATTCTATTATTGGCCTAACCAAGGTTAAATAACATTTTAGTTTTATGTTCTTATTTGATTTATAGAAATTTCTTTTAATAAATCCTAATGCTTTGTTTGATTTTTTTATAGTTTCATCAATATGTGGATTTCATGACAGTTTTTCATTTATTATAACACCTAGGTATTTTGCGTTTTTAGTCTGTGTTACTGGTTTGCCATGAATAAGATAAGTGGAATTAATTTGTTTTAGTTTTTTTGTTACTCTTAACAACTGACATTTTTCTGGGTGGAAAGACATGCTCCAATTTGATTCCCATTTCTGTAATTCATCTAATTCTCTTTGTAAAATATCTGTGTCTTGTGTTGTTTTTATTGTTCTATATATTATGCAATCGTCTGCAAATAATCTGACTTTTGTTCCTGAAGTAATGCAATTTGGTAAATCATTTATGTAAATTAAAAATAGTAGTGGACCCAAGACTGTTCCTTGAGGTACACCTGAGTTAACTGTAACTTTGATGATTTAGAGCCATTTATTATTACAGTTTGTTCTCTTACTATCAGAAAATCTTTAATCCACTGATGCAGTGGACCATTAATGCCAAAATATTTTAATTTTTTAAGCAAACTATGGTGGTGAACTTTGTCAAAAGCCTTAGAAAAATCTAGTAAGATAGCATCTATTTGTTCACTATTATCTAAACCTTTAGAAAAACCATCAATTAGTCCTATTAGTTGTGTTTCACATGATCTATATTTCCTAAAGCCATGTGGGTATGGTGTGAGGACATTTTGTTTGTCTAAGTGGTTTATGATGTTGCTACATATTATGTGTTCTAGGATTTTACATGTGATGCTGGTTAGTGATACTGGTCTGTAGTTTCCTGGGTCAGATTTTTCTCCTTTTTTAAATAGGGGGGTGACATTAGCTTCTTTTCAGTCCTTTGGTACTCTGCCCTGGTTAAGTGAAGCCTGAAAGAGTATTTTGAACACTGGGGCTAGCTCATTGCTTAGTTCTTTGAGTAATCTTGCTGGAATACCATCAGGTCCAGACGCTTTATTTGGTTTGTTGGCTAATAGTTTTTGAATTCCATTTTCTTGTACTACTATATCTTCTATGTTGTCTACTTGGTTCAAATTCAAATAATCTATATTACATTTACATAAAAAATATAAGTAAAACTTAGAAAGTCTTTCAATAAACTTGAAGCAACTTTAAATTTACTCAGTTTTCACATATTATCGGTACTCTATGGCTGACTACCGCCAGTTTTTTTAAATTATTAAATAATTCCAATTATAGGCCTTTAAATCTAGACTTAGAAGAGGATGCGCAAAATTTTCCTGTACATTAATTTATTAAACGCTTGAATCAATTGTGCCTTACATTCATAAAATTCCGGGACACGATAGTCCCCTCAGGAATATGATAATCCTTACAAAACTGATGTAGGCTCTAGTTCTACATCTAGTTCTCAAGCCAAATTTACATTTATTACATTATTATATTATAATAATAATTATAACAGTCAAACTAGAGTTTTCCCTGTGTGGCCATTATGAGCTATGGTAATTCTTTTCTCAGCAATATACATCAACTGTTACATTTCTAGAAAAATCATTAAGATCAATGTTAAAAAAATCATTTTATACTTGTAATTTTAAAAAATTAATATTTTAAAATCTTATCTGAATAAACTTCATACCAAAATATTTGCCAATTTAATGAATTTTATTCCATTTGAGGTATTGAGAACTCTGCAACTTCAGTTCTGTTTAAATGTCAAATTTTAGGAACACTGCCTATAATTGTGATATAGCAATATTGGCTGGAGATTTGAACACAAGCCCAACACACTTAGGCTACAAAATATTAACTCAGCATGCTTCTCTAAAAGACAGTTGGGCGGAAAAGGTAACATTTCAAATAAAATAGAGTTAGATGAACAAAACTATTATTGAACATAAGTTTATGTGTTTATGTTAGTTGCTTTAAAAAATAGTAATAAACATTTTCAAACATTTTTAAACATGACTAAATGTTTATAATTGAAACTTTTAAATGTACACAGTATATTTTTTGAACAGAACATATGTTGAAAAAAACATATGTATTTGGTGAAGTCATTTCTGTGTTATTTATAGCATCTTGCTGGGTTCTTTTTATTCAGACATTGATGAATTTTAAAGGGCCATCAGTAAAAATTATTTATTGCATACATTATTTTGTTTTTATTGTTGTGAAAAAAAAGTTTCCCATTCCAGACCTAGCAACCAGTGATGTTAGATCTAGATTTTTATGTGGTGTGATGTACTTGTTCAGACTGTCTTGAGGTCAGTTAGCGATAGAATTCTCTAGGGTAAAGACGTGTTTATTTGACAGAGACTTTTATTGTGGCCTTTTATTGAAATAAATATATTATGAATTGTTCATCAGTGTTGACCACATCTCTTTACTCATTAAATCGATCGTCTTGTTTATTCTGTATTGTTGATCAACTACATTGAATACACCCAAACAATAAAACTCAAACGCTTGCAGAGTAATTGATTGAAATTCAACAGTCATCTATAGTTGACCTCAAGACAGCCTGAACAAGTACATCACAGTGGCCATGGGTAGTACATATATTGTGAACACATTGACCTTAGCTATGCTTCCAGCATTAAACTCATGTGAAAGTCATTCAAAAAGATAAAATCATTTCTTAAGATATGACTTAATGCCATATATTAAAAAAAAGATTATAAACTAAAACATATTTGTACTTTCAAAAAATGGAGCAACTTCCAGTCTTCTCTTTATGTTTCTTATTGAATTAATGACTTTAAGATGGAATTTAAATGTGAGCCATTAGATGCATACTGTCTGTGAATATCTTATGTTTTAAATGCATTTAATTTATATCATCTAAACAGAATTTATCTGAGATTGAGTGTAAAGAATCAGGGGGAACATGCATGGTTCCAGGGAACACCTACACGGGGGATGTAGCACAAAGTAGCTCACCATTTGGTGTACGCATTGACTATATCATGTACAGAACTAGTGCCAGTAAGTAAAGTAAGGTTCCCCTTTCAGACCTTAAGGTCTATAGGGCAGATGATGTAAAGTTCATCCGTTTCATCCAGTTAGTAGGTTGTTCTAAAAGTAAAGTACCTCTTTCAGAACTTGCAATTCTATAGGGCAGATGATGTAAAGTTCATCCGTTTCATCCAGTTAAGTACCTCTTTCAGAACTTGCGATCTGTAGGGGAGATGATGTAAAGTTTTTTGGTCTATGGTTAATGAAGGTATCATGTGGCCAGTACAAATACTAAAACTTTTACTTACCCTGACTAATTTAAGGTACCCATTGGAGTTGGGTGGAAATGTAGAAATTCAAATTCTCAGCTTTCACCTAGATTTGAACCAAGGACCCTCATTTAAGTAGCCAAGCACTTCACCACTCAGCTATTATGCCCCCATCTTGTTCTACTAAAAGTAACTGTTATATCAATGTCAAATTATGGCTTATTAGTTTCAACTTCAAGTAATTGTTAAATTAAATGAACTAAAATTTTCAAAAAGACGCAAGGAGTATTGTGAAGTATAAAGGTTGTTTTGGTAAGTTTCTGGTTTGCTTTACTGGTACCAATTAAATTTATGAGACTATTTTTTTTTTAATATTTAATGACTCTAAGCTTTGCATTTGGAGTTTAAAACATTGTATATCCTGAAAAAAAACACACTCACACACATGTAAGGATTTCTTTTAAAAGAAAAAAAAGATTTTTATATGTCTTCACTTTAAAGATTTGCCTATGTGTCTCTGTTTAAATATTATTTAGATGTCTCAGCAACTGTATCAGACTGTAGCATTGGCATCGGGAAAGTTCCACAAACAAACATTGATTACTCAGACCATGAAGCTGTCTTCACAAGCATTAGTTTGACCAAAAATCAAGGTAAGATTTTTAGAATCAACATCAAACTAAAACCAAATTTATGATATCCCACTATTTAATTTCTATATTCTACGCACTTTTTAGTTTTTAAATACACATATCTTTCTGTATACAAATTAATGTTACTGAGAAAACATGATTCTTAAAAATTTAAATAAGCAAAGTATTTAATTTTTTTTAAATTATTTTTTGTGATATTAATAACTGAAAATAATTTTAAAGTCTCTCAGCAAGAAGTCAGAAATTCAACCTTGACTAAAGACTTGAGGGACGTTTTTCAACAATCGCTGAATGTTCTTGATAATGGTTTGGCTCAGTGCCAGCGGGAGGAGAGATTTTTTCAGGTGAAGAAAATTAATATTAACAGAGCCAATCATACTGATATTAAGGACATACTTACATAATTAGAAAATTAGCATATCAGGTTCTTAGAACAACAAATGGCTGGATTTTTGTTTAAACAGAAGTGTTTGTAAACATTTTTACCTTTTGGGTATTCCTTCAGAGCTGTAGATCATCTCCTTCCTAATCCAAACTTCCCCCAGGATGACAGGGGATGACCTGCCAGCAGGAAAAAGGCAGTTACCTGAATGTTAAATTTAATTAAAGAAAAATAGTGTGATTACCTGAAACTGTGGTGCTACAATTTTCAAACTCCTGGCCCATCAACTTCTGGACTACAATGAATATTATTACTTATCATAATTAGAAGATATAAAGCTGCTGTCAATTAGGTTAGGAGGCGTGGTGGCTGAGCTGTAAGCGCTTGGCTTCCATACCTGGGGTCCCAGGTTTGAATCCGGGTTGGTGAAGACTTTTAATTTTGGGATCTTTGGGCACCCAGCTGTAATGGGCACCTGACATTAGTTGGTGAAAAGTAAAGGCGGTTGGTCGTTGTGCTGGCCACATGACACCCTTTTTAACCGTAGGCCAGTCACTGATGACTTTTACATCATCTGCCCTATAGACCACAACGTCTGAAAGGGGAACAACAATTAGGTGTCTTTCCAGTGGGCTCCCCTCTCCATTATATTCCAGTCTGTTCACTGTGGAAATAATCTGAGTGACACTGTGTAGCTGCTTCATCGACGTTGTCTTTGATCTTTTTGTTCCAATACCAGAATTTCTTTTGTATTTAAAAACAAAGTGATTGTAATTGCACATTTTTTACAAAGCATATTTGAACTCACCATCTCTCTGTTTGGTACAATTTTTTTTATACGTTATTTCTCCCACTTCCCATTCTCTGGTCTCGTTGAAACTTTGCACAATTGTCCCTAATAAAACATGAGACAATCAAAAAAATTAATTAATTGATCAATTAGTGGTAATTAAAATTATTACAAAGCTGTCTGTCTCGTACAATTTTTTTACAGCCTATTTCATCCACTTCCCATTCTCAGATCAAGCTGAAACTTTGCACAATTATTCACTGTTCCTAACAAAACATGAATCAATTTTTAAAAATTAAACAATTAATTAGTGTTATTTTATAAATTATTTTGATTTTGATTTAGTGAAATAAATGTTACAGACATATGCGGCTATAAATGTGCAGTTCCTCCCCTTAGATGGTCTTTGTTTAGGAAAAAAAAATGTATTTTGTTTAGATTTTGCTTGTTATTCATTCCAGATTGTGATGTTTATTCTGTCTCTGATCCTGTATGTCTTGAACAATTACCTTGATGTCAGTGAATACAGCATCAACATTTTTCTGGTTTTCATGTTTTCCATGACCAAGCTTTTAGTGGGCATGGCCATAGGCTTTTGTTTTTGGACTGCCTGGATCCTCAAGCGCTCAGAGTACCACGGACTCACTGCTTGCAAAGAAGATCTTCTCAAATTGTTGGCATTATAAAACAAAAAGAAAACTCATTGCACAATCAAGAATGTAGTCAAAGATGTAAATTAAAATTTTTTTAATTAGAACAAAAAGAAAACAGTTTAGTAGAGGATGGTTTTATTAATATGGCAATACAGAATTCTGAATCATAATAAAATATATTTTTGGACCTAAACCAATTATCCAAGAAAAAAAGGTCTTTTTTTTTTTTGACAAAACTTTTTCTGCTCCACAAAATCATGAATTTAAAGAAAAAACTTTTTTTTCTTTTTATTTAGCCAGCTAATTATTAAAATTTGTTTTTCTAACTCATGTATCCATTAATATTCCACGCAACAGCACATTTCTGCTTATGATAAACTTTCAGATTTCTTCGGCTAAAATTAATTCTTAACTTTAAAAAAAGTTTGAAATGAAATTAGTTCAAACACTGGATGGCAAATATTTGGAAAACTTTATTATACTACCTTGAATAGACATAGAAAAGGTGTTGTAGGATTCAGTTTGAGCTGTAACTCTATTGTTTTCTTTTTGAAAAAAACTTAAAAAGGTCGTTAAAGTAGACAAGTATTTGCATTTTATTTCTCCAGAAATTCAGTTTGAAATTAATCATTATTTTTATCAAATCAAGTGCGAAGAAAAGCACTTAATATGCATTAACTTTAGGCAGTTGATATTGAATATAAAATAAAGATATTGTGAGGGTAATAGAATGTTTACTATTTAGACAGTTGAGATCAGATTACATTATATATGGCTCCTTCTGTCTCGGAAGACAATGGATGTGCTCAAATGAGTCACTGGTTTTGGTTTCATCTTGAGACAGGGCAGAACCTGGTGTTGCTAATCATGCCAATTCTGGAGCAGCAGAGCTTGCTACAGTTTGTGCATGTATATGCATCTGTTTTAGGGCCAGCTGATAGGGCAGCTTTCTTTTTCGTTCTCTTGACTAAGGCAGCTTCGTTTCTTTGCTCTCAGTGAGGTTTGTACCAGCCACCCATTGTCTCTGATTACATAATAAATACAAATACAGCCAGTATTTATTGTTTTATTTAAAAGGGTTCAGTGTAAGATAGCAATATTTTAAAATAAAACTATTATTGTTGCTGAGCAGTAGATGGAATCTTTGATTAATCAAATGATTTAATCAGTTGTATAAACTTTTTTTTTAATAGAATAGTTATAATTAATAAGCCCAAAAAAGTATACCAACTTTTGTATACATAAGTTTCTAATTTTATTTGTTGGTGGGTGCTCGTGTTAATTAAACTGTTATATATTACTTGTTGTACAGCTTTGAAGCAGTCATATGTTATCTGTGTTCAGTCATTACAGATCTCAGAGTGCTGACTATCTGTGTGTGTTTCTCATTTACTTAACTTTTTCATAGTTAAAATCAAAATTTTTGTGTTTAAAAATTCTGTATTTTGTTTAATGACCAAATTTATTTCATCTTCGACTAATTGTATTTGAAAATTAACTCATAATTATTGTTTATCTCTCGTATTTGTTTTACATTTTTAACAAAGTAATTTAGTTAATCAGTGCTTCTAGTTCGCTGGAGCTTTCAATTGAACGTATTGCCATAAATGACAAGACTGTTTAGTTGATACTATTGATACTTATATTATTATTTGTGTCTCTATATAACTGCAGTATACTCAATGGGCTGTTAAGATGATTTGACAGGTTTCCATACTATGAAAAGGTTATGGAAAAACAATACTCAGCTTGAGTTAAATCTAGAAAAAAAACACTTTTTATCAGGATTTAAACTCAAGCCTCTCATTTTAGAAGCCAAGCGGTTAACCCCATCCAGCCAAACATAGATTTATATCAGTAGTTTTAAATTATACCTTTTTTTCTGTGTGCTATCAATATTTTATGTTAGTTTTTTTTTTTTTGCCTGGTTCAGAATCAGGTTAAATACTTAGAATTGTTCCACATTTATATACTACACATATTTTATTTACAGCTGTAATACCAACTGTGATGTCAGTAACAATGTTTGTTATTTCCATGGTCTAGTTAGCAATTTTAATATTTATTGACTTAAAGGGCTGCGCTTTTATTGTCCATGCAGCACTCAGAACATTCCTAACTAAGACAAAACGTTCAACTAACTTTTTGGTTTTGTACTATTTAGATGTTGTTTTCAACTCACATTCATTCAAACTGTTGCTAATCGTCACCATTTTGTGCACTTATATATTGTTTTACTCTTGTGCACATTTCTGTGTGCAATGTATGTATGTATAAGCTAATAATACATTTCTCCTGAGTTTATATTTATTTTATCTGAAAATATCAATGAAGAATAAATTTAAGCTTTTGAAAAGTTTAAAATTCCTAAAATGTGTTTGATTTTTCTGTTTTAATTTTATTCTTTATGTAATGTTAATTTTAATTTTCTAAACATTAGAATTTATATTAGAAGGTACTCACTTGAGAGATGATACTTTAAGCATTGATACTGACTGGTTGTTTGGTATGCACAATTGACTGTCATCTGGATAGACCTTCAGATTATAGTACATAAATTACCCTAATATCCTAACCAAAATTCGGATTCCAAATCTACCCAAGGCTTAAGAGTCAATTTTAAAATGGCTGCAGTGGCAGTATGTTAACATAAAAAAAATGACCAAATTAATTGTTTATACACCAATAGTCATTTAGATTAAAATAAGAGTACTAATAATTAATTAGAATTACAGCAACAAAAATGCAGATGTGATGTCAGAGCCACATGCCTTTGGAAGCATTTTATATAACATTACAGCCACTGACAAGCAGTCCAACGTTTCGCCTTCACTTGTGGCTCAGATATTGGGTCCGGGAAACTGTTATCACTGACTGAACGGGGCACTGCCCTGTTGGTGCTTACTTTGCCTGGTTCTGGCCAAATTTTGATGCCCGTTGCCAATACTGTGGAGAGTCTGTGGAAACAGTGGCGCATATCTTGCAAGAGTGTCCTCAGCTCCGAGAGCTGCGGGATAGTTTGTCTGCAGAGTCACTTGGCCTGCTTGGGAGATTAAAGGTACTACCCCTAACAGCAGTTTCTTGCCAAGGCTCGACAGGAAGACTAATCCTTCCAGCCTTGCTACCAAATGGAGTTCATCTCAGGTTATCACTGACAGGAGACAGGACAAAGGCAAGTTATTGGTGCCTAAACCAGTAAGCTTCAGCAAGTTATTGGTGCCTAAACCAGTAAACTTAAGCAAGTTATTGGTGCCTAAACCAGTAAACTTAAGCAAAAGGGTTCATTTGCCTGGTTGGATAGCCACCAAGTAAAACTGAAGCCAATTTAAACATCTGCTATCTTGCAGCTAAACCCTAACATTGGAAAGGCTTTGGGAGTCGACCCTGAGGAAAAATTCTTAGTTCTTAGAGCACAATTTAATGCTGAGACTGGCAGAACCTGCAAAACTGATGATCCTAAACCATTGAAGACAGCTGCTTGGAGAGGGGACAACTGCTAAGTTGATGAGATTATTCTAACCATACCTAATCCTTGGATTTCATCTCATCTTCACAAGGAAAGAAAGCAATTAAGAGTTGTGATGTATCTAAAGTCTTAATTCATCGAAATTTAAATTTCTAATCACTTCTTATAATTTTCTATGAAAACAAATATTTCTACATTATTTACTACACAGGAGGCACGGTGGCTGAATGTTTAAGCATTTGGATTCCAAACCTGGGGTCCTGGGTTTCAATATCGTGTGAAGACTGGGATTTTTAGGGCGTCACTAAGTCCCCCCCAACTCAAATGGATACCTGACTTTGGTTGGAGGAATATAGGCAGTTGGTCGTTGTGCTGGCCAAAGAAACAGATGACCTTTGATCTTAACATCATCTGCCCTATAGATAAGAAGGTATGAAAAGGGATCTTTACAATTGGAGGCGCCATAGCTGAGTAGTAAAGCACTTGGTTTCCAAACCAAGATCCTGGGATTTTTAATTTTGGGATTTTTGGGCACCTCTGAGTTAACCCAGCTCTAAAGGGTACCTGACACTAGTTGGGGAAAAGTAAAGGTGGTTGGTTGTGCTGGCCAAATGACATCCTCGTTAACTGTGGGTTACAGAAACAGATGACCTTTACATCATCTGCCCTATAGATCACAAGGTCTGAAAGGGAAACTTTATTTTATTTACCCCACAAGTTGAATGTCATTTAATTAAATAAAAAAAAACAGTTAACTCTTTAAATTGAATACATCAGAGAAAAACAAACAAACTTAAAGCTGATAATTTTATTTGAAATAGCAAAATATACTATTAGATAAAATGGTGTCAAAATTTTTTTCATATACTTAGGTTAAACCAGAAATTGTTCTTGTAACATTAATGTGGTGGGTTCGACACAGAATTATAACAACCAAAATGACGAGGCAAGTCAGGAGGCCTATTTCAAGTTTAATGTACACAAAAAACCTGCAGCCTTGGTCAAAACAATGAGCTTAGGACGAACACAGACAAGGGATCAGACAAGGTGGTATTGGAGTGGATGCGGTCCAGTGAGTTTTAATGCAGGATGCCAGTAGGAAAAGGAATTAAAATTGAGGATGTCAACCGGAAAAGGAATTCAAATCCCGGCTTCCGGCGCAGAGGTCAACTTGGTCCTTCGCTGACCGGTGCTTGGTGAAGTTCAGCCGACCCGTATGTCATGTCCTCCCCACTACAGAGCCCCTAACTTGAAACGACCCGTCTCGGGGCGTTCTGTCCTAGAATGACTCTTGAAAATCAAACAACTGGTTTGAGTTGGTGTGCACAGCCTTTGGGAAGTGATACATATTGATTTGTTGCCCTGCAGTCAGTTGTTTGGGTCCTGCGGGGTCCCTCTTCATTACCCTCCTCAATACCTCTGCACCAGTCAGTTGGTGCTTGGTAGCGCTTGATCTCCGTTCTGGTAACACGCCTTGGAGTTCCTTCTTCGTCTTTTGGGATCACCAGGTATGGATCACCATCCTTCCGAGGTAAAGCAATTACCTTGAAACGTCTAGGATCCCAGTGGTTCTGTATCTTGTTGCGACCCAGCCACCGCTTTCTAATCAGTACCCCATAATGTAGGAACCAATCTTTGATGAGGACCTTAGCGACAGTACTAGCTCGTTGGTCTTTCGTTGGGATGGCTATTGTGTACTTGGTAAAT
Source organism: Biomphalaria pfeifferi (assembly GCA_030265305.1). Lineage (NCBI taxonomy): Eukaryota > Metazoa > Mollusca > Gastropoda > Planorbidae > Biomphalaria > Biomphalaria pfeifferi. The sequence continues at coordinate 2,627,347 of JASAOG010000052.1, forward strand.
ACATCCGTAAGGATGAGGACATCCTCCCTCCCATCCGTGGAAAGTTCCAGCCTGGTAAAGTCAATGGCTAAGATTTCCAGAGGCTTTGAAGCTAGTTTTCTACCGGCAGGCCCTTTTGGTATCCGTGTGGGTAGTTTAGCCTCCTGGCATCGTTCGCACCCCTGTATATAGCTCGTCAGGTCATGGTACGTTTTTGGCCAGTAGCATTTTTGTCTCAAAAGCTCAATAGTCCGCTCCCTCCCTTGATGCCCCAATGAATGTGCTGATGCTATTACTTGTTCACGAAGTTGGGCTGGGAGTAGGAACTGGTTATAGGTCTGTCCATCTTGCTGTCTATACAAGATGCCATCCGATTCCTTCATTTTCTTCCAATGATTTAATAGCGTTTGAGTATTGGGTGGTAATTTCCTCCGTTCCCTGACTTGGGTTTAAGGCCAGAGTGCCAAAAAACTTAAGAGTGCTGCAATATCTGGGTCTTTCATCTGTAATTCAGCAAATTCTTTCTTGCTATAGGATGGGAACATTTCTGCAATATCAGTTGCTTCTACTAAGACTGTGGCCTTTTCATTAGTGTCCTGAGGCCCACAATTCACTATTTCCCTAATCTCTTTTGGCACAGTCAAGGATGTTCGGTTGCAGCTTATTGCATTCTCCTCGTTGTCTTTGCTGTCCTCTCCGTTTTCAAAAGGATTTCGTGATAGAATATCTGCATTTACATTAGAACGTCCAGACTGGTAGAATATTTCGTCGTCAAATATTGCCAAATCAGCTGCCCATCGCTGTTCGACTGCTCCCAGCTTACAGGTTTTGAAGTGAGACAATGGATTATTGTCAGTATAAACTTGTACTTTTGTTCCAAGTAGGTATCCTCTAAACTTCTCAGTCATTGCCCACTTAAGGGCTAGGAGTTCTAATTTAAATGCGCTATAATTGTTCATGTTACTTTCAGTGGGTCTTAATGTGCGACTGGCATAGGCTATCACTTTCTTGTGGCCATCTTGCTTTTGTGATAGCACTGCTCCCAATCCCTGGTGGCTTGCATCTGTCTCTAGTATGAAGGGTCGTGTGAAGTCAGCAAACCCTAATACTGGGGTAGTAGTTAAGGCTGCCTTGAGCGTTTTAAAAGAATCCATGCACTCACTGGTCCACATTGCTCCAATCAAGGGGTTCTTTCTTTTTGGCTTTTGGGTGTTGTTAATGTGTCCAACCAGTTTATGCAGTGGTGATGCTAGCTTTGAAAAATTTTTCACAAACCGCCGGTAATAACTAGCAAAACCTAGGAAAGACTGGAGTTCTTTAAGGGTTGATGGGACTGGCCAGTTTACAACTGCTGCTATCTTGCCACAATCAGTTGAGACACCGCCAGCAGAAACTGTGTGTCCCAAATAGTTAACTTCACTTCTCATAAATTGACATTTCTCTGGGTTCAGCTTCAAACCTATTGTCCGTAGCCGCTCCAACACCTTCCCTAGGCGAGCAATGTGGTCTTCAAAAGTAGAACTGTAAACAAGGATGTCATCTAAGTACACCAGCATACTCTGCATGATCAAGTCGCTCATTTGAGATTGCATGAGGCGGCTAAAGGTAGCAGGGGCATTGCACAGGCCAAAAGGCATTCGGTTATATTCAAATAGTCCAAACGGCGTTGTGAAAGCAGTCTTATGCTTATCCCTCTCATCAACTTCAATTTGATGGTAACCAGAGGCCAGGTCCATTGAGGAGAAAAATTTAGCCCCATGCAATGTGTCTAATGCTTCATCAATTCGAGGTAGCGGATAGGCGTCCTTATTGGTCTTGTTGTTTAGAAGACGATAGTCCACACAGAGTCGAAGACTACCATCCTTCTTTCTCACCAGAACTATAGGGGAGGCAAATGAGCTTGTGCTCTCTCTCTGATTACTTGTTTGTGGAGCAACTGGTTAATGTGTTCCTGCACTTCTTGAAACTGTGTGGGTGGAATCCTTCTATACGGTTGGTGTAATGGCATCTGGTCTTCTAGCTCTATTCTGTGCTTTACTGCCATTGTCAGCCCTAGGTCATCTTCATTTGTAGCAAAACAGTCAGCATACTTAATGAATAGGTCTCTTAGTGCATCCTTCTGTGGCTTAGTGCAATCGATTGATTCCAAGTCAACTGGACACACGTAGGTATTGAGACTCGTCTGTTCTGAAATGGCTGTAATGTAGATCTCTGATGCTGATACCTTGAGGAAGTTGGCAGCTTAAGGCGTTGGCCAGTTAAAACTTGTTAATGTGCCAAGAACCATGGATTCGGAGAGAACAAGATTTTCCCTTGAGAGGTTGATAATTTCAGCTTGATAGATGCCATTTGTAGACTTAACAATCGCTCGAGGAACAACCAGTGACCTTGGGACAGACTGGGATGGTTCTAAGAGTAGGTCACCACTGTAGTCCCTGGGGCATCCCCTCAATTGGATTTCTTTCTTAGATTCTGCTGGCAGCAACAATTTACCTTTGAGAGCAAATCGAGCTCTACCCCATACTTGCTTTTGGGGTTTGCTTGAAGTTTTAACAGCGATTTTGGAGACAAGCACTCCCAGGCCCCTCTGCACCTAGCACATTCATTCCTAATGTCCCAGGGACTTCGTCTTTGTGACGCTTCCATCCGGGGGAGTTTTGATCTTTGGTCACCAAGAAACCTCGGTTTCTTATAACTTTATCCATGAGCTGTACATCCGCTTCAAAGTAACCAACGTATGGTATAGCCAGCTCATTAGCTGCGGTCAATTGGAACCAATTGTCCACGCACTGTAGCACATGGCCTTGAGATCGAAAGTGTTAATTAGAAAATGACTGTGAGCAGAGATACCTTACCTGTGACCCGGTGTCTAGCAAGCATGTGACTCTTACATTTCCGATGACTGTGACTGTAATAGGGCAGGTGCCAAAGCATTCTTCTTGATATGACTAATTGAGTCATGAGCAGCCCCTCCCAGCACTTGACTCCTCATGCCAGGGGGCTGGAGTTTGGGTGGTTTCCACAGCGGTGAGCAATGTGACCTGGCTCCCAACACTTCGTACAGACCGAAACCCCATTGGGGGTATATGGAAAAAATCCCCTGTCTGTCTGTGTCCAGACAAGTCCTGCAGGAGCTGTTTGGCGATTCATTGCTGGTGTTGTGGTACGGCTATTTACAGATGTCATTGGGCGAATAGTTGACCACTGTCCCTGGTTTGTTGTCCTTCCTTGGTTGCGAGGTTGGCCAGTCCGTGTGTAGTTTTGCTGGGAGCTCCTCAATGCTTCCAATTGCTCCCCAAACTTGGTCAGCTGGGAACTTACCAGTTCGCACCACTGGTTTTATGGTTGGGAGTTTCCTTGATCCTGGCTTTCCCATTTGAAGGCTTGGTTTCTAATTGTAATGAATAGTACTGCTGGTTCATCCTCCACCAGTTTCAACAGTTCCCTGCGTAGGACAGAGTCGCTGAGCCCGTGGATGAATTGGTCCCTCAGCCTTGCCTCGCTGAAGCACTCAACTCTCTCCCGCCTTTGTTGGCTTACCACTACCGAGTGTTCGCTGAAGAGCCGGTGCGAGAAGTCTCGAAGGGACTCTCCTCTGCGTTGGCGTGATCCCAGGAAGACCACCTCTGCTTCTCGCACTAGCATAGTCTGGGCGAACTCCTCAAGGAGGGTTTCCAACAAGGCTTCCGGGTCGCTCTTTGTCCTTGGGGTTTTGAAGTCGATTTCTTTTCTGGCGTGGCCGCTGATATTGTTTATTATCACGGCCACCTTTTCTTTAGTAGAGTAAGGCCTGAGCTCCCAGGCTTCCCTTACCTCCCTTGCAAACTCTTCAGCCGTTGGTCCATCGGCGGTGCCCCTACCGCTGAACTGCCGTATCCTCTTTGTCGGTTCTGACAATATGAGAGGCCGTTGGCAGGCCATTTTCAGGGCTTCCAACTGTGCCCGGAGGGTGGCGACTTCTGTTTGGTTCACTCCTGCTTCCTCTGGCTCCTCTTCGCCACTCAAAGGATCGACCTCACCCCAATCCACTGCATTGTGTTTCAACCTGTTCTTCTCCATTGACTGCAGGTTGTTTTTTTTTTACTTAATACAATTATACTCAAACTTAATACAATTATCTAAACAAAATAACTACCTAAATTACCCTGAAAGTAAAAGAAACAACTGGAATATCTCGAAATGGTACAATATATAAATATATAATTAAAAAAGTACTTGTTCAGCTTCTGACTTGATTGGAAGGTTTCGAAGGCTCCACTTATCGTCTGACAGGGAGGTCTGGTAGACTCTTTCTTTGGATCCCACTTCTGACACCAAAAAGATTTTGAGGTGGGTTCGACACAGAATTATAACAACCAAAATGACGAGGCAAGTCAGGAGGCCTATTTCAAGTTTAATGTACACAAAAAACCTGCAGCCTTTGTCAAAACAATGAACTTAAGACGAACACAGACAAGGGATCAGACAAGGTGGTATTGGAGTGGATGCAGTCCAGTGAGTTTTAATGCAGGATGCCAGCAGGAAAAGGAATTAAAATTGAGGATGTCAACCGGAAAAGGAATTCAAATCCCGGCTTCCGGGGCAGAGGTCAACTTGGTCCTTCGCTGATCGGTGCTTGGTGAAGTTCAGCCAACCTGTATGTCATGTCCTCCCCACTACATTAAAAAACTATACATCAACTTAAAAAACATGTACACTAGTGAACAAATTATGGTAGTCTTTAAATATCTTCAATTTGAAAAAAAAAAAACAACAATAAATATCTTTCAATATCATCGATTTGAAAAGAAATTAAAACAATATACAATTATATATTTTTTAAAGTAGCATTAAATGGTATTCTATAGCAGGTCTGCAAAAATCTTACAAAAACTGCAGCCCATGCCATTTAGAAACGCTTGGAGTAAAGAAAACAAATTGGCGCATCAATCATCCTTCATCACACAATAGTACCATGTGGCTAAATATGTAGGATGTTATGGAGTGTGTGTCTTTGTTTCCAAGGTGATGAAGAAAAGGAGCATTAAGTTTTAGGCTTGAAGAATGATGAAGTCAAGACAGGGTCTATCAGAATTAATGTTTAGAGCGGCAGACAATCTAGAGACATGAAAGAGTAAAGACGTTTTTTTGTGGTGAGTTAGGTTTTGTTTAAATATAATGTTACTTCATTACTATTAGATCTTTATCTCATCTCTAATTAAATATGTGAACATTGTAGCAAAATTTAGATTGAGTTGTTGTTTACAAGAGAACTTTGTTCAAGGTATATTAAGTTTTATTTATTAAAATATAATATTCCTACATGGGTTCAGTTGTACCATCTGTTTAGAGCTACAAGCCAATAACCAACCAACAACACAGTGCACAGCTAGAGATTTACACTGGGCTTGAATATTTATTATTATAAATTAGCTGTAACACTTAAATTGAAACACATGCAAATACATTGATATGAATTCAATTCCTGTGAAGACTGGATTTTCAAAATTGAATTTTAGGGGGGCCCTTGAGTCCACCCAATTCTAAAGGGTACCTGAAATCAGTTGAGAAAAGTAAGGACAACTGGTTATTGTGCTGGGCCACATAACATCCTCATTAACTGTGGACCATGGAAAGAGAGAAGCTTTTCATCATCTGCCCCCTAGATGACAAAGTCTGAAAGGGAACTAACTACTATTATTATCAAAGACATTGTGCATAAAGAAACATATAATTATAACAGTAAATGTGAATGTACAATGTTTTTTTAAATATCAATTTTTATTCTGTGCATTACACAATCAAGTGTTTGTTCCATAGTTTTCTTTCTAAAAGGGTTCTCATTAAAGGGAGATATATCTCCTATCATACATTTATGGATTCTTCATCTTTGTCATTATCATGCTCTGGAAGAAAAAAAAAGATTTGATAAACTAAAATACATGGGACATGATGTCTACAAACCTAAATCACTTCTGGAATTTATTACATATGACTTGATCTCTACAAACATAAATCACTTTTAGAGTCAATCACATGGGGCATGATGTTTACAGGCCTAAATCAATTCTGGATTTAATTACATGTGACGATGTCTACAAACGTAAATCACTTCTGGATTTGATTAAATGGGACTTGATATCTACAGACCTCAATCATTTCTGGATTTGATTACATGGGACTTGATGTCTAAAGACCTAATCACTTCTGGATTTGATTACATGGGACTTGATGACTAAAGACCTAATCACTTCTGGATTTGATTACATGGGACTTGATATCTACAGACCTAATTCACTTCTGGATAAATTTTTTTTTTACTTACTATAAGCTTTGTTCTCTTGACCAGTTTTCATGTTGGTTAACTCATTCATATTTACATACATCGTCTCATCATTCTTGGCATGATCATCTTCATTGTAGTAAATATGTTGATTCGTTTGGCCTTCCTCAAGCTTGATTTTTTGGTCTATAACTTCTACTAGGACGTCATGTATAAAAATGTACTGGACCTATTTAAAAGAATAAGTTACATTCAACAAGTTTATAGTATATTGTATTGTACCAATAAGTGCATTTTAAAGTATGTAAAAAAAAAAATAATAAAATTTAAACTAAAAATCTAGTATGGTTCGAAAAATCATTGAAAGCATGAAAATTAGGAAACAATTAAAAGAAAGTTTTCAGAAAAAATTTTCAGTGATATCTTTTACATGTACAAAAAAAATAAAACCATCATCTTCAAATACAAAAACAAAGCCTAATAAAATACTCAGAAAGACACAAAGGTAAAAGCACATTCTTTGTTCCATATGCTAGGACAAATTTGTACAAATGCTCCTTCTTTCTTAGTGCTATTAGAGCATGGAATGGGTTGCCTGAGTCAGCTCGGTAAACCAATGTCTTGGCAAAATTTAAGTCACTGATTAGCATGCATTAGATTGACCTAGGAATATGGGTATGATGTAATCATTTTTTTTGTTGAAGTAACATCTGTATTTCATAAAATAAGAAAATTTCATTTAAAAAAAACATAATCCAAGCTATAGATTTTTCTGCAATATTGATAAAGTTAAGTTCCCCTTTCAGACCTTGCAATCTATGGGGCAGATGGAGTAAAGTTCATTCGTTTCTGTGGCCAATGGTTAACTAAGGTGTCAAATGGCCAGCACAACAACCAACCACCTTTACTTTTCCCCCAACTAATGTCAGACCCCATTAGAGCTGGGCGGACTCAGAGACACCCTAAAATCCTGAAATACAAAATCCTAGTCTTCATCGGGATTTAAACCCGAAACACTCGGATCAGAAGCCAAGTGCTTTACCACTCAGCCTGCAATATTGGAATATTTTTACAATATTATATAAGCTAAAAAAAAAAGCCATTTACCAAAGGAGACACAGTTCTACATAAAAAAATGTTGTTTAGTTGCTGTGCCAATGTAGTCTTGAATAGCTGGTGCAGAGCTTAAAGTACATTCTTCTCAGCAATATTTAGTTTCTGCTCATTCTTCCAAGCAGCACGATCAATGTTTTACCATCTTAAAGACACTTTGAGGCAAAGCTTGAAATATTTTTTCTAGTCAACCTTTGAATATTTTTCTTCTCTCAGTTTTTAAGCATTTTTTTTATGACGACTGGGAATTTGTTAACTTTAGAATTTTTAGGATGCCCCTGAGTCCATACAACTCTAATGGGTACCTGACATAGATGGGGGAAAGTAAAGCTGGTTGGTCATTGTGCCCAACTGCCACAGAAACAGATAACCTGTACATCATCTGCTCTATTGATTGCAAGTATAAAAATGGGTAATTTACTTTACTTTACTAGCAAGGTTTTCACATTACCTCAGCTTGAACCATAGAAACACGATTGTTTCTCATTTTCATCACATAACTAAACACATCTATGCTGTCTTGGAGGCTGTGCTTCTCAATGTACTGCATGAAGTAATCCAATGCTATAAAAGTCCCTGTTCTGCCAACACCAGCACTGTAGGTACAGATATACATTTATAAATAGATCTATGAGTTAGAAATTAGCTGACTGGCTGGTTATTTGGATTATGAACAAAGTAGTCCTAAAGTTGTGACTCATAATTCAACTTCTTTTCACTCTGGTGGGTACATTTTTTTCTATGTGAATAAAGTCATTAGAACCTTGCATTTTGAATTATTCAAGTCATAAGTAGAGGTAGTTTTGTGAGTTTATCATTTAATAATAATTATTATAGTTTTATATAGCTCTACTTATATGATTATAGCATGCTCAAAGTGCAATGGTCGAATCTCATTTGTAGACCAGTTGGGGTATCTGAGAGGTTTTCCGTGCTGCCTTTAGGCGCTCATTAAACACAACTCTGCTCAAGTCGGGTGTCGAACCTTGTACCTTGAGTCCCTTTCATAGGTAGCCAAGACAAGCCAAGTTCAAGTGTACTTAACCTTTCGACAACACATGTTGCTTGAGTACAAGGCACATTTTTCATAGTCCTTACCATCCAGACCTTTAAGAGTATAGTATAGGTGTATTTAGGTCTACACCATGAAACTAAACACTTGTGATGCTATAAGTTAAACTTTGACATGCAAAGAAGAGGAACACCTATATTCTGGGAAATGATAAAAGTTGGGTGGGTTTAGAGGAGACCTAGTGTTATAGAAGCCCTCAAGACTGACCTGTGACATCTCAGCCTGTAGGCAGTTTAGACCAATAGCTGACATCAGACCTGTGATGTGGCAATAGCTATTTGTCTAAACTGCCCACAGGTTGTGAGGTCCCAGGTCAGTGTTAAAGCTCAGGCTTTCTATAACGATTGGTCTTGGCTTAGATTCACTTGTAGATACAATTCTTTGGTCAAAATTTTTTTTTTTTTTTTAAACTTTAAGAGTTACATCAGTAATGAAGATTTTTTTGTCCTAACTAAACCCACTGAAGGATGGCAAGGGATAGAGGTGGACAAGGTTTGAACATGGAACCATTTTGATGACAGTCCAAAAAGCATACCAAAAGGCCCAGCAGCCATTCTTTAAGATGCTGTAGAACTAATAAGCTGACAATTTAACTAGAAATGATAGATGAAGTGTGTGGAGAGGAGGATTTCTAATTCACTAATACAGTTGGCTTTAAGACTGGAAGGAGTGAAGAAATATGTTTGAGCACACAGCTACAACACCCTCAAGACACAAGTCATAAAAACATCAAATGTAATTCATAAAAAATCAAATGTAATTCTTGAATGCCAATGAACTTTAGTGATGTGCAACTGCAGCTCTCTAAATTCAGGAAATAGATTAGCATTATACCTAAACTACCAGTATATATTTATATATATATATAGAGAGAGAGAGAGAGAGAAATGAAGAAGTTGGTAAGGCATGATCAACAATCTTAGATACTATTCTATATATAGAATTCACCCGGAAATGTGAATTTGAATTTTTATTGATACATTTTTGTTTGTGTAACAATGTGTTTACAACATTGATATAGTGTGTTGCTTTCTGAATATTCATTTCAGTCTTTATGTTGTTTCTAGTTCAATAAAAAAAAATTGTATTGTGTTTCTCAGACACATTATCATATTTATTACACTCACTTCAGTCAAATTTTTAAAACTAGAATGTGAAATAATATCCTTTCTCAAAGTCACTTCACACAATTCTAAGAGGACAATGTCTCACTTTATCAATGGCTAACTTATAACAAGAAGATTAAACATTTTACTACCTGCAATGCACAATGATGGGTCCAGACTTTTTTGTAGATGCTTCCATGCGCACCACTTGGACAAGGTCTAGAAAGTCTCTCACCTCTAGATCTGCATCAAAGTCCGACCAAACAATAAAAAAATGAACAACTTTCCTTACTTCAGTTCCCTAACAACAGTGCACGAAAAAAAAAAAAAAACAAGTAAAATAGAAAAAAAAGCCTTTTAACTTAAAACTATAGCTACCAATAATGTACAAGTTATTTCCTTTATTTTATTTCATACAATATAATTAATAGTATAATAATTATAATACTTCATTGACTTATTGATTATTTTTGTTTATTGATTCATGTTTTTTTGTTTAAAGTATCAATTTGATTGGAGAATGTGTAAGGGCGAAATATCGTTAACAATTAATTAAAGGGGACTGACCCAACAAATTTAGCCACAGATGTGAATACTGAAGTATTAGTTTCCCTTGTTGCTATTAAACAAAATTATTAATTACCAGTAATTATTTGTCAAATCGTCTCCTTTTTTAAAATTTTGATTCATGTATTGTCTATGTCAATCAATAATTGTGCAAAGTTTCAGCTTGATCCGAGAAACAACATATACACATTTTACAAGACAGACAGAGCTTTGTAATAAAAACTTAGATTTATATTGTTTTAGAATAGAATAAATGGAAACTTTTAAAAAGGAAAAAAAATACTTACTTTTGAGATTTTGAAGGTCCTAATGATAATACTGTTAAACTGAGAGAAGTTGGTCAACTCAACAGTGAAATTATCATATCTGGTAGGCTCTCCCAAGTTCTCTGGCCAGTAAAGTTCAACTTTAGGCTGAGGAAAGTGCAGATGTTAAAATTCAACACTCCTTTAAGCATAAAAACATAAATCATGGAATGACACAAAATAGTATTTAATGTACAAATTAAAATAAGTATAGATTCTTAAAAAGATATAAATATTTCTTTTACGCTGCCATTTCTCTTCAGAAAGCTGACCAGCTCTTTTATGACTAGCTATTCACCTTTTAAATTGTTTAAACCTTTCAATGGGTGCCCAACTTACTAATGTCATAACACAATCTACAATCTTTAAAATAAGGACAGGATCCCCTTAACAGAATACATCCCACACACCCACCCCCTGCAGACACTGCATGTACCCTTATGAAATTCTCAATCATACCCTCTTTGAATGTCCCAATTTAATTGACCTGAAGCAGACCCTATTACCACTACAACCCAACATAACCAACACTCTGTATGTCAGAGCTGAACAACTTTTTAAAAAAAAAATCTTTCCTTGGTACAGACTGCATAAGAGCCTAAAGCACAGCAGCAAATAGATGGCTTGAGTAGAAAGTTAAAGCATCTAAACTTTTATGCAAGATATTTTCTTACTCTTTTAAGCATGAAAGATGCACTATAGATCAAGAAATTTAATAAATATATGTATTGTTGGCTTCCTTCAGTGGTAGAGCGAGTATGGTTCATCTCGAACACTATTTCATGTGACTGTGTAGCCTTATTTTGGAGAGACACTCCCATCTACAAATATTGCAGGTTAAGGTGGATTTTGTATTGGTGGTAGAGGAACTGGTCATTTTACACATGGTACACTTTTCTTCCAGAGCTGAGGCCCATGTTTTTTCACTGCCCAAAGCTTTCTGTCTCTCTCCATCTAGTGCGGTCTAGAGCTATGTCTTCCCAATGGTTAGTATTAATGTTCACTGATTTTAGGTCCTTTTATATTACATCCATATATATCTATTTTAGTTATATATATATTTCTTAATAATGATAGTTTTTAATTCTAATATATCTAGACAAACTTTTAATAATCATCCAAGACTTTTTCTTTAAAATGTCACTAAACTTACTTTTTGGTTTTCATACAAATCTGAGAGCATCACAATCACATGACTATTTTGTTCCCACAGCATTCTCCAGAAGTCTGACACTGTAGACTTTAATGGTCCTTGAGTTGCTATGTATTGTCTCACAGAATTATAACCCTATTAAATGATGGAGAAGAGACACATTTTATGATAAAATAATTAACTGAAAAGTTGGTCACATTTTGAGATCTAAATTATCAATTATTGATTTTTGGAAGCCATTGTACATATATTACGATACAAACAATAAAACTATACATTACTACCCATCATCCTATCATCTTGACGCCCTCCTCACCTAAAATTTATATCTGCCTGGTCGTGAAGTTTGCATGCTGGGCTGTGGTTTGGATATATCAATAGTCCCTGGTTCAAACCCTGCCCGCTCCCATCCCCCATCATCCTGCAGCTCAACTCTGAAGGAACATCCAAAACATGTAAGACATTTCACAAACATATTACCAACCCACTCATTAGGAGAAATTTTGTTCATTCACAACTTTTGATATTTACACAAAAGTATTTTTAACAAAAGTAAACAAAACTTATTGGAAGAAAATACTTTCACGTTTTCACTTCATTATATTGAAATCTTTTTAATATTTTTTTTTGAATTCACAAATTTAAAAACTTGAATCATATTTAAACAAAAGTTTGAAACATTAATAACTTTTATCCCTATCAGCAGAACAACTAAAGAATAAACTACCCCACAACCCTCTTTGTAATAAAAGCACACTCCCTCTGAGAAATTAAATTATTAGTGAAAAGTAAAAGTCAATAATCAAGACCCACTGACAGGAATATAATTGGCGTTAATATAATCCATGGTCTCATCATCTTCTATTTGGACCAATAGTTTCACTCTGCTGTGATCATCTGAAATGTAAAAAATACATCATCACGATGGAAATAAATTTATACCTGAATCACTAAAGTACTTGTAGTCGAAATTTGCTATGTATAAATGGTCATAATTTAAAATATTGAATACTTTAATGTTATATATTTGTTTTACATGTTTCAAATGTTCCTTCAGAATTGAAGATTATTACATCCTAGACATACAAAACAAAACATTATGAATCATTAAAGAGATCATCATTAAACTCAGTGTGAATGATGGCCTAATCCTCTTTTACTAAATCCCTGGACAAAGGACTTGCCATTGTGTGCAATGCACATATGTCACAATATATGTCAAGAGCATGTGGCTTTCCAGACCTGTGAAAATGTAATTTAGCAAGTCTAGGACAGTGCAAAAGAATATGAGATGGTTTTCACTTTCTCCCTGCAGTGGGGGCACTGATGGTACAAGTTTGGCCTGAATCATGCAAAATATGAACAAATGGGGCAGTGGCCTATCCTTCACTGTGATATTAAGTTTGTTCAGGTCAGGCAGTCTCCACCACATCCAGGTCAAGTCAGGGCACCTGATCTGCACTCAGACTGTTGGCGTTTTGGGACATGTCCCAGCACTCAAAACATCTTTCCATTTCTACCATTGTAATCATTGTAAAGTAAAGCTTCCCCTTTCAGACCTTGTCATCTATAGGGCAGAGGATGTTAAGGTCATCCGTTTCTTTGGCAACGGTCATCTGGCCAGCACAACAACCAACTGCCTATACATTTCCCGAACAAAGTTAGGTACCCATTAGAGTTGGGTGCCCTACAAATCCCAGAATTCAAAATCCCAGTCTTCACTGAGATTTGAACTGAGGACCCCAAGTTTGGTAGCCAAGTGCTTAACCCCTCAGCCACCACACCCCCTTTTAGATCATTAGCTAAAGACATTAAAAATTGACAGTTACACTTTAACTAGATTCCTGATTAATTGTATACTCTTATATTTCAAGGTAAAGAGAATTTCAATCAATAAGTCAGGCCAGTGTAAAGATAGGTTTAGGCATTTATGAGTCCTGTTTTTCAATTCAAACATTTTAAAACACAGACATTATTACAAATTAAGTCTAATAAAAACATACATGGTAAAATATTAGAATATCTGTTTTTAGCTTTGTTGCCCTCTTTCTTGGCATCATTGGATGTGTATGGGAGTCTACTGCTAAGTTTCTTAATGTCCTGTGATAAAAGACATCATATTTATGGTTTATATACCATAGACTAAATAGCTTTCAACAACAAAGAATAACCAAACTTTTATATTTCTCATACTTGTAACAAAATAAACTTCTAATGACAGAAGATCTTTGTGCAGAGAGAACTGGTGCAAGAGTTGATGAAATAAAAAAAAACACAACAGATAAAAAAAAATCATACAAGGCAGTTTGTCATTGTCCTAGTAACTTGATACCCTTGTTATCTGTTGCCATATAAACACATGAAGTTTCCATCAACTGTCCTATATATATAGATTGCAAGGTCTGAATGAAGTACATTAGCTTCTCTCTCCCACATTCTTTTATTATTATATTTTTCTTACAAGATACATTAAAATTAATTTTCACATCAGACTAAGACTAAGACTCTTTATTGATCCTTATGGAAATTTAGTGTGATTACAAGATTACAAGGGCTCTTTTGTTATATACAGACATTTAGTGTAGGCTGGGTGTTTCCTCAGGCTTTTTTTAAATATATAGTCCCCGCATTTAAAGGGAGTTTTCGGTCTTGGCAATTTTCTCCAATACTGACATAAAAAGAAACATCTAGGTCTGAAGACTGTAACCGGAATATCCCTGGGACAAGGTGGGGTAAGCACACCCTTTGGCGATTACTGCTCAAACTTCCAAGCTGAAATTGAGGCAATTACTATAGCACTACAGACAGTGGAAAACAAATTATATGAAGGAGTGCAACCACCATCAGGTATTGTTGTCTTTACAGACTCCCAATCTACTCTACAAGCACTTAACAGCAGCACCTCAAACAGCCCAAGAGAGTTGACAACACTCATTGTGATAATCCATCAGATGATATCAAAATTAAATATCAATATCACGCTACAGAGGATCCCTGGACACATTGGCATCATGGGAAATGAAAAGGCAGATAAGCTATCAAAGGCAGGTTCATCTATGGAACAACCAGATAGACCTGTTAACTACCTCACCCTAAGGTCAATGTTAGTCAACAATCACATAAGAGGAGTGGCTCAACCAATGGGCATCAGGAAACACAGGCAGAGCCATGTACAAAGAAATGACTACGCCTAACAAACTGGACAGTATTAACTTCTACCCCCGCAAAGAACAATCTACAATTTTCCAACTAAGAACAGGACACACACCACTATTAAATTACCACCTGAACAAAATAAACTCCACACAACTACCCCTTTGCAGACACTGCGCCCACCCCTTTGAAACCATAAACCATATCCTCTTTGAATGCCCCTCCGTAATCCACCTAAGGCAGACCCTACTTCCACTACAGCCCAACATAACCAACGCCCTGTATGGTAGTGCTGAACAACTGAAGAAAACAGCACACTTTTTTTCCTTGGCACAGTCTGCAAAAGAGCTCACAGCTCAGCAGCAATAAAGCTGGCTAGAAGAAGAATATACAGACAACAGAAGTTGTCTTTTGTTGCTATTGTTTTTTTTTTCAATGTAATTATACTAATGCAGCAAATTTGCTAATCAAAATGAAAAAAAAACAACATTTTATTGTTCTTCATCTTCAGTAATTAATAAAATATCAATGTTAACTCTATCAAGAATGTATCAAATAACCTACTTAATTATAGGCTGTATAATTTGTGTGCAATAAATTATTTTGTCATAGAAAAATATAGCTTAAAAGGTTGGCTATTTTAAAGCAAATGTGTTAGCTAACCTCAAAGTCATCTTGAAACAAAAGATTGCTATCTTTATGAAGCCTTTTCACTTGCTCCTTGAACTCCAAAATTTTAATTGTTCTAAGAAGAGGAATAAAAAAAAGAATTAATGCCAATTTTTTTTTCCCTTTATATCTGGTACCAAAATCGATCTTACTTAATCTACTAACAAATATTCAATACAGTTATGTTGAATTGTACAAACACAGAACTAATACACATGCAGATACTTAAGTGAGAATCAAAAGAAAAAAAATCTTAAAGTATGAGACAAGATCAGAGGTATTTGTTCAAGGTACAGCATGTGGTGAAAACCACAAAGTGTGACAAAGAGACAACCATGTAGGCAACAAAGCCATGGAAAGCCTATCCTTTGTATCCAATATTCAAAAACGGCGGACGTTTGCATTGCGGTACTCTAGGGCTATATACTATATTAAATTTTAAATATAGCTTAAGGTTTGAATCTAAAAATAGTTTCAACATTTTGGAATATTGAATTCAGTAATAATGTTGGACCATAATACTGATTGAAGCCTGAGAGTAAAATCTAGCTTTATAGGCATATTTGATATAAGTAATTGTATCTTAGTAGGCCTAAATTAGGTAATTGACTCTATATCTATAGTATACTGTCTATACAATAACAACAATTTAGATCTAGATATATGTCAGGCTGACACATCATATATCTAGATCTAAATAGATATTTAAGATATCTAGAATCTAGATTTATATTGATGATTGTTACTCATTGTAACATTCTCAAGAAACCAGTTGTTTTTTATTATAAGAAGACTTAGAAAAGAAGACTAGAAGTCAAGATTGAAATAGAAATTTAAATTACCTATGCTCAAGAATATAATCCTGAGCCTTTTTGTCTAATTCAACAAGTGGACTTGATTGCCTGAAATATTAGTAATTCTGTTAAAGTGCTAAAATAATACAATCGATGTGATTAACTGCGATAATTATCACTTAAGTCTTAAATTTAAACCATGTTTAAACCAATAAAACATCGTACTACACATAACGTATACTTTTATAACAATACATTTAATTTGCTGCCAGATTTTGTCTAAATTGCTGCCATATTTTGTCTATCGTGTGTAAAATAATAAGAATATAGAAAACTGACTATTATTTGAACAATACCTAGATCTAGGCTGACTTGATCGCCTTTTGAAGTAAAAGATGAAGACTACAGAAGCAGCTATAGCAGCGAGTCCTAAGATACATCCAATAACTCCACCTACTATTGCCGATGTATTATTAGCTGTTTCTGCTGTGGGATCAAAAAAAAAATCTTGTTATTTGTTTAGTAGGCCACAACAAGCTCAGTCTCTGTTTAAGACTTATAAATCTTGCAATATTTGTTCATTTTCGTAGCTTCTTCTTTCACTTGATTTAGAGTTGCATTTAGAGCAATCTAGACCTTACTAGATTTTTGACAGCACTCCTATTTTTTTTTTAAAGTTGGTTCTAATTTGGAATTGTCTAAAAGTTGTAGGCCTACCTTGCTGGCAGACAGCGCCGCAGCTACCTATTGTGCAATGTGTGCATTATTATTATAGCTTTTATATAGCGCTACTTTCATAGCATCCTCAGAGCGCTTTGGTCCAATCTCATTTGTGGACCGATGGGGGGAGGGGGTATCTAGGTTTTCCGTGCTGCCTTTAGGCGCTCAGTAAACCCAACTCTGCCCGAGTCAGGTGTCGAACCTCGCCAAGTTCCTTGCACTTAGCCTCTCGACCACGCTTCCCACGCACGCAGGCGGTCGAGATCATTATTCCAAGGTTACTTTTATTTATTTTTTTTTAAATTAATAGTTAAATTCAAAAAACAGTATTTAAATATTTTAAATACATTTTTATTATTCCATTATCCTTTGAAAATATAAACGATATTCGTACATAAGAAATTATTTTGGAAGATAGAACAAAATATAGATCAGCGTGAGAGGGATTCCCACGGGTTTTTTCCAAAAGCGCCTACTCATTTCTGGCCTTGAATTTTGCGGGTTGTTTGAAATAATTGTTTTGAGTAGATCTAGTACCGGTAATTGAAAAGTCAATTTTAAAAACATTTTCACTTGGTGGGGGGGGGGGGGGCGTTATTTCCTTTTATGTGGAGTGGGGAGGGCGCAACGTCCTGACAAAAAGGTATGTTATGGAGTGTCTTTTTCCTAAGCGGCGGTGGAAATATGCGATTGACTGGCTGGTTATGCTGTGCCAAGGATGAAATTAACGTACCTAGTGCAAATGAAAGACGATCTTAAGACATGAAAGAGTTAAAGACTTTATTTTTGTTGTGGGCTAGATTTTGTTGAAATATCAGTTGTTTTTTTATTAGCCTACTAGTAGATCTATATCTCATCTCAAATTAAATCGTGAATAATAACAGTTATATTGAGTGTTTGTTCACAAAGAAGTTTGTTCAAGTTATTTAAAGTTTAGTTATTAAAAACCTTTATCGGTTCAGTTATACTAGCTGTCTGGAGCTACAAGGCAACAATCGACCAACAAGAGGGGGGGGGGGGGGGGAGCGAGAAAAAAAAAAGGTTCATATATACTCCTAGCCGAATTGAGCGAAAACCTGCCGCATCTTCTATTCTATCCCCAGGAAGAACTTTTTTAACGATGAAAAATTATGTAGGCAACACTTATTTCTCAACACCCCCCCCCCCCCCAAAAACACAACGATTTAGTGAATTTCATGCTGTACCTTTGGATTTTATACACAGTAAATGAAAAATAAAACCTAAAAATTGTGACTAATTTTCTTTTCCTTTTTATTACATTCTTAAAAAAACAAAAAAACTCACATACCTCACTGTGGAAGCCTACATCGCTCTCTGGGCTTTAGCTTCTAAAGGGAATGAAAATGTTACTATCTAGATTCTAGGGAGTCGCCAACCGGTAATGTGAGAAACACTGTCTATGTTGTTGTTTTTTCAAGTCATTGTATAAGTGACTTGCTCTTTGGATTATTTACTTTGTATTAAACTTTGAAACCGTGTAGATGCAGAAGACGCATTAAGATGCAGTCTCTTATGTATCGTGCCACTAGACTATCTAATCAAGCTGGCCTCTCCACCAACCAACAAAACATTCAACGTTTTCATCACCTTCTCCTTGGTGTCGCCCAATGACCCAAAACATACGCTTGAAACTAGTAGACCCTAATGCCACTAAGCTAAGTCGTTCATCTAAACGACCTTCAAATTCTAGCACTGGAGACCATTAATGCCTTCATGCCCAGTGCCATTTTGCACATACTGATGGGTCGGCATCGATAGATTCTGGAAGAGCCTACATAGAGTTTCTTGGCTCTGACTCTGTCAAAGTCTTTGGACCATGTGGTAGTGTTTGCAGTTTTGATGCGGAGGCCATGGCAGTCTGTGAAGCTTTAAAAGTCATTGACTCAACTCGGCGAGGGACATTTGGGGGAAACACAGATTGTTGTGGTCACTGACTCAAAACCAGTACTACAGACTTTGCAAAGCCCTGGACCATGCCCCCCCCCCCCCAATATCATCATGGCTTCATACAAAATAAAGCAATGCTATGGCGCCCCTGTAATAATGCAGTGGGTTCCAAGTCACATAGGTGTAACTGGCAACACTATTGCAGACTCTTTGGACCACCAGGGAGGGCTAATTCCACCCACTGAACAGGCTGTAAGTTTTCATCAAGCCCTGGCTATAATTTTAAAAAAAAAAATAGTTCATGTTTCTCACGGCTATGGCCAAATTTTGATTCACGGTGCCCGCGCTGCGGGGAAGAAGAGGAAACCGTGTCTCATATTCTGTTATCGAGAAATTGAATAGGCCTATAGATCATGATAATTTACACTATTCATTGTTATATACCCGCCGCAGCTCATCAATTATAAATTCAACGTCGCAAAAACAGGAGTATAAGCGAGTAGTCGGAATGAGATCATTTTTTAATGTTGATCGCAAAGAACCAAGATTTCAGATTTCTGAATGCACTTTATCCGAAATTGTTCATAGTCAATGATTCATAGTTGTACTTGAGAGATACAACAACGGTGCGAATAAGAAATGAAAAAATGGAATGGTCTACAAAAAAATTGATTTAAATCAAAGTGTGCAGCTCAGTCTTAATGTAATTTTTTGTATCTATTAAAAAAAAATGGGGGGAGCGGTATTTTTTGTAGTTCGCACGCAGGCGGCCACAACCCTGCTGGCAAAGATAGTCATTGAGTCTAGACCATCTATATTATGCAGCAGGTAGTTAATCCACAGTTTTACCTGATATTTGTCAGTAGTTATAACTAAGAAAAATTTTTAAAAGGCGAAATATTAATTAATGACCTCACCTGCTTGAATTGCACGAGTGAAAACTTCCGTAGTTGTACTTGTAGATTCATTTGTGGTAATAAGCTGTTCAGTTGTTGTAATAATAGGAAGTGGACCTGTAGCACTAGTAAAAGATGATTCAGTTGTAGCGCTCGTAATAGTAGGTGATTCAGTTGTAGCAATAGAAGTAGTAGGTGGTATAGATGTAGCACTAGTAGAAGAAGGTGATTTGGTATTAGTAGCAGGTGGTGTAGATGTATCACTAGTAGAAGAAGGTGATGGAGATTTATCACTAGTAGAAGGTGATGTAGATGTATCACTAGTAGAAGAATGTGATGGAGATGTACCACTAGTAGAAGGTGATGTAGATGTATGACTAGTAGAAGTAGGTGATGGAGATGTATCACTAATAGAAGGTGATGGAGATGTATCACTAGTAGAAGAAGGTGATGTAGATGTATCACTAGTAGAAGAAGCTGGTGTAGATGTAGCACTAGTAGAAGAAGCTGGTGTAGATGTATCACTAGTAGAAGAAGCTGGTGTAGATGTATCACTAGTAGAAGAAGCTGATGTAGATATATCACTAGTAGGAGGTGATGTAGATGTATCACTAGTAGAAGAAGCTGATGTAGATGTATCACTATTAGAAGAAGCTGATGTAGATGTATCACTAGTAGAAGGTGATGTAGATGTAGCACTAGTAGAAGAAGCTGGTGTAGATGTATCACTAGTAGAAGAAGCTGATGTAGATATATCACTAGTAGGAGGTGATGTAGATGTATCACTAGTAGAAGAAGCTGATGTAGATGTATCACTATTAGAAGAAGCTGATGTAGATGTATCACTAGTAGAAGGTGATGTAGATGTATCACTAGTAGAAGAAGCTGATGTAGATGTATCACTAGTAGAAGAAGCTGATGTAGATGTATCTCTAGTAGAAGAAGCTGATGTAGATGTATCACTAGTAGAAGAAGCTGATGTAGATGTATCACTAGTAGAAGATGCTGATGTAGATGTATCACTAGCAGAAGAAGCTGATGTATATGTATCACTTGTAGAAGAAGCTGATGTAGATGTATCACTAGTAGAAGAAGCTGATGTAGATGTATCACTAGTAGAAGGGGATGTAGATGTATCACTAGTAGAAGAAGCTAGTGTAGATGTAGCACTAGTAGAAGAAGGTGATGTAGATGTAGCACTGGTTGTAACAGGTGGTGTAAATGAAGCACTTGTATTAGCAGTCGGTATAGATGTAACACTAGTTGAAGAAGGTGCTGTAGATGTAGTACTAGTAGTAGTAGGGGGTATAGATGTAGCATTAGTAGTAACAGGTGGTATAGATGTAGCACTAGTAGTAGCAGTCGGTGTAGACGTAGCACTGGTAGAAGAAAGTGATGTAGATGTAGATCTGGTTGTAATAGGTGGTGTAGCTGTAGCACTAGTATTAGCAGTAGGTATAGATGTAACACTTGTAGAGGAAATTGGTGTCGATGTTGCACTAATTGTAGTCGGTGTTTTGACACTGGTAATAGATTCCTTATTCATCTTTGATGCAGCGAGTTCTTGGTAAGCTGTCTTCAAGACACTAGTAACATCTTGCATTTTAGGCCTATCTGTCACTTCCTCGTTGGTTGTTATGCCGATGTGGCTACTCGCCCCATTGTCTTGGTTTTTTGAGGAAGGTTTGTTATCTGAAATGTTTTTTTTTTAAATGTCTATTTAGCTGTAGACTATAAAATTAAGTACCTAATATAGTAGACCTATCCATGGGCGTAGCTGGAGGTGGAAGTGTTTTGATAGCAGATTTTTTTCCGTTCTCTCTCTCTCTCTCTCTGGATGGATGGATGGTTAGATAAATACACTTAATGAGTGTTACAACTAGGTTTTTTTTTCTACCCCGGTGTAGATTCTTTCTGTCGTTAGTAGAATAACAGTAGATATCATTCACTTGTCTGCCATGGGAGCGCTCATGATAGTTTTCATGTTAGAGATAGACAGACAGATAGATAGATAGATAGATAGATAGATAGATAGATAGATAGATAGATAGATACATGAATAGATAGGTGAGGCGTGGTGGCTGAGTGGTAAAGCATTTGGCTTCTGTACCAAGGTCCCGGGTTCGAATCCTGGTGAAGGCTGGTATTTTTAATTCCGGCTACTTTGGCGCCTCTGAGCCCACCCAGCTCTAATGGGTATCTGACACTAGTTTGGGAAAAGTAAAGGCGGTTGGTCGTTGTGCTGGCCACATGACACCCTCCTAAAACCGTGGGCCACTGAAACAGTTCTGGCCTATAGATCGCAAGTTCTGAAAGGGAAACTTAGATAGATAGATAGATTAGATAAATAGATACAAAAGGCAAAAAAAAAAGAACATGAGATAAAAGGGGGGGGGGGGTGAAGACACGAGAAACAGAACCAAATGTTGGAGTTACTTTTGCTTTAAAAAGAACTGGAGTAAATTATTTAATTAACTCTTTCTCTCCTAACTGACGATACCAACGTTGTTTCCACCAGAATGTGGTAAATAAATTACGGAGAGAAAGAGTTAATGTAGTTTTCTGGTTAGCAGATAGGACATGATTTTCGTTCTTCGACTAATGCACGCAAACTGCATGGAACAGAACCTGAACATGTACGCTGCCCTCTTCGATCTTACCAAAGCTTTTTTACACAGTGAGTCGCGATGGCGTGTGCAGGATTTTATCCCTGGCGGATGCATGACGGTCCGAAAGGTCGAATCTGGTACAATCACGAGCTATCAGCTCATTTTTCCTGTAAAGAATCATACAAAGCGGGAGGGGGGGGGGATTCCTTGCTCCAAAACTCTTCTCTTTGAGTAGCATGAATAAAATGATGATTAAAATGATGCGACGTCTGTGCGGAGACATCTTTACCAAGTTACGCACCGCCAGAATGGTATTTAACGTACGACGATAACTCTCCCATACTAACATTTTTAAAAAAATCGTTCCTTCTTAAGGCAGACGATTGCGCCCATCTATTTCTAGCACCCACTCGGAGCAACTCCTGTGTATTTGATACACATATGTTTAATAAATTAATAGTGATGGGAACTAAACTAACTTTTAAAAGTTAAACTAAAACTAGTTTTCAACTAAAATAAAGTAGTTAAACTATTAGTTTATCATGAATTTCAAAAGATAGTTAAACTAAACTAAAGAAAGTTAATTAAACTATAACAAACTTTTTTTTAGGGGGGGGGGGGGGAGGAGCGGGGTTGAACTAGACCTATATAGATACAATCATTCGACTGTATGCCTACGGTTCGAACTTTTTCTTTTAACATTCTAGTCATATTTATCTGTAATAAAATCAGTATTAAGGAATATGTTTCTTACATAAACGTTACTGCACATAAAATAAAATGTCTAAATAAATATGTGTGCTTGTATTTTTGCCTTGAATCTTTAGTAAATAATGGTACTCTTTTTTTTTTTTAAATTTATATAACTTATTATATAACGGAAAATCTTACTTATACTGGTAAAGTTTAAAATCTCATTAAATAACATAGATTTATAATTTCAAATTTAGATCTAGTATCCAAAGAAATAGAAACGAAATCGTTGGAGTTTTTAAAACATTCTACCTGTATAGCTATTTTATATAGTAAAATACATGCTTGACTAAACATGCCGATGTGCTATTTTCTTGTCTGACCACTAAAAATACAACTAACACTATTGCATTAAACCGTTAAACGCGCAAGGGAAAAAAATCTGGTTGATCTTGTCATTATGGACTGCACACTCAGTACACTATATAGACCTACACGTGTACGTCTATCTGGCCAGGCTGTTAAAATCAGTCGGACACTCTGTCTATTTACTTTCGGGGCAGGGAGAGTGTATAATTATTTGTGTAAAGATATATCTACGAACATGCTTGAATAGCCACGCCAGTGTGTTATTTTCTTGTCTGACCTCTCCACATTAAGCAAACACTGTTGCATAACGCTTAATGCAGGGTAGTCTGGCAGTATTATCGACTACACACGTACAGTACACTAAGCCTACATGTGGTCATGTGTATGTCTAGCTGACCAGGTTGTTAAAATCAGTTGGACACAGTCTATTTACTTTATGGTCAGAGAGGGTGTGGATTAATTTTTTTTTTCTAGAGTTGGTTACCTTAATGCTATCTATATAGGCCTAGATGTTGATTTAGTCTTAATAGATCTCAATCATAAGACTATAAAAGGGTGTACTTGATGTTCCTGCAGTTAAAAAATATTGTTTGCCGCAAATGAATTGATTAAAACCACTAAATATTGACCTTGCTCACTAATCAGATTCCCACTAGAAACAGAAATTAAACACCTCCACGTGGCTCACAAAACAAAT
Source organism: Biomphalaria pfeifferi (assembly GCA_030265305.1). Taxonomy (NCBI): domain Eukaryota; kingdom Metazoa; phylum Mollusca; class Gastropoda; family Planorbidae; genus Biomphalaria; species Biomphalaria pfeifferi. Next base: position 2,651,412 of record JASAOG010000052.1, read on the forward strand.
TCGAAACAACCTCATTCATAATACTGCTTAGAAGTTTTTGGCAAAAAATGTTAAACATTTTATAATACTGCTACTTGCAAGTGCAAATATTTACTCCCATAACTTCTACCAGCATCTTACTTTACCCTCTTCAAATGCAGACTGTCTAAATTGTTGTTAACTGCATCATTTTTTTTTTTTGATAATCAAAGTTATTGATATCACTGACCAGAAAACAGGAAGTGCGTTTCAGCCGTGACCACATGTTGAAAAGTTTTACAAATTTTAATTAAACTTTTTAGTTAGTAACTAAAAAAAATTAATTAAACTACGATTTTAACTAAACTTTTTTTTTCTAGTTAAACAATGGCCTTAACTAATGTTTTTTTAGTTAAACTAAAAGTTTCTATCTTTTTAGTTAACTTTTGCCCATCACTATAAATTAATAATATTAATGTGGTGGGTTTGGCACAGAAGAACTAAATAAATGACGAAGGCAACTCGTTGGCCGATTTCAATCTGCTTATTACACACTTAAGACCTGCAGCCATCCATAAACACATGATGTAGGACCAGGCACAAAAAGGGAGTGGAGACGAAGTAGGTCCAGTAACGTACGGACACTACAGCGACAAGAGATGCCGGTAGGATGGGCAGTGTCCATGTTGTTCTGCCTTTAAACGTCATCTAGGGGGAAAAGTCACGTGATTATCGGGGTGATCGGTGTTGCCTAAACAAGTATCCACTCCACTACATTAAGATCAATAAATAGGTGAAAGTATTTAATAGATACATATATCATTAGCTCTGCAAAATGGGTTAGGCCTGAACTAAGTCAATAAGTTAACTCTTATTACCTATAAAATTGCCATTAGAATAATTAGCAATGGTATCCGGATCATTGTTTGAGGCTGACCCATTCGCAGCAACATCAAATGAAATAAAACACACCTAAAATATATTTTATAAAAAAAGAAAACATTTAAATAATTTACTTATTTGAAAACTAACAAAATTTTATGAAATGAATATATTTTAATAATTGGTAGTAATATAAGACCACATCTCGGACATGCTACCCTGCCTCATAGTGGCGTCGGGTGGAAACTATCGTGAGAGGAAACGATTAGGCGAAATGGTAGTGGAGTGATCGTTAAATGAACTTGTGTGTTACCCGTGCTTGTAATCGTGCTAGTATTTGTAATCGTGTTCGCATTATCGTAGTCTGTGAATCGTGAACAGTCTGTACTGTGTTATTGTGTGTATCAGTCGTGTTGTATTGAAATAAAGCCTTGTTTCTAAGGTTATGAATTGATTTAGTATATTACAATTTATTTCAATATAACCATTCTTAAATGGACAAGTTTGTGCGTCCCAATAGACTGGATGCTGATCCTAGTTCAACTAATGCTTCAGTTACATGGAAACATTGGATTTCTTGTTTTGACAGATTCGCAACGAAGGTAGGGGCTAGTGAAAGCGAACAGTTTGACCTGCTATGCAACTTTGTGTCTCCATCCTTATATCAGTAAATTTCTACCTGTTCTAAATACTCAGAAGCAAAATCTATTCTTGAGAATTTATTTGTGAAGGCCCATAATGAAACATTGGCCAGACATTTACTTGCAAACAAGAAGTCGATCAAAGTCTTGATCAATTTGTACACAAGCTGAGAGTGTTGGCCAGAGATTGTCAGTTCCGAGCTGTTAGTGCTGACAAAAATGAAGAGGACGCCATTCGCGATGCCTTTGTTAGCGGCATGCGTTCGAGTGTAATTAGACAGAGGCTACCTGAGAAAAGATCCCTTGACTTGAAAATGGCTTTAGATATTGCAACAATCGACATGGCCCAAAAAGAATCCAGCTCGTTTAGTACTCCTTCTCAATTGGTAGAGTCATCTCTTTCGTCATCGGCAATCTAAACCGAAGAAATGGTGGACTCAATCGCAACAGTGAATACTAAATGTTTCTTTTGTGGAGATAGTCGGCATCTCAAAGCGAAATGCCCTGCCAAAGACTGCATGTGTCATTCTTGCGGGAAAAATGGACATTTTTTCGAAGGTTTGCAGGTCTCGCAACACACCTATAACCAAAACAAAAGTCAAAACATCTCCTAGCCACGAGATTAAAAGACAATCTTGTAAAGATTGTAGCTGCATTAAGGACTCTACACATCTAACATCACTAATTGCTTCTTCGTCTGTACCTGGTTTAACTAAATCAACAGTACACATCTCTGTAAATGGCGTGAACCTAAAAGCCCTAATTGATACAGGTAGCGGGGAAAGCTACATTTCTTCAAACATACCAAGAGAGTACGATTGGTCAGTGACACGTTCAAAGCACGAAATTTCTATGGCGTCATCTCAACTGTCAAGCGTCACAAGAGGCCACATGTTTGCATCGCTAAAATACAAAGGGGAAGTTTACAATCAATTCAAACTTTCGTTACTATATGAAATTTGCACTGTAGTGCTTGGGTTAGATTTCCTCGCATTACACAAAGAACTGATAATTCCATTCAACAGTGGTCGACCTGCATTTCATGTTTGCTCGCTCAATGCTGTTAAGGTAGAGGCACCACAATTGTTTGCAAATTTATCCCCTGATTGCAGACCTATTGCTACTAAATCTCGTCGTTACTCCTTCCAAGACACACAATTTATTAAAGCTGAAGTTGAGAAATTGATACGAAACGGTATAATTGAACCTTCCAAATCACCTTGGAGAGCTCAAGTCCTTGTCACGACCAATGAGCGGCACAAAAAGCGAGTGGTCGTTGATTATAGCCAAACTATAAATAGATTTACTTATCTGGACGCTTACCCATGCCAAGAGTGGATGAAATGGTGGAGAAAATTTCCAGGTATGAAATCTTTAGCACATTGGATCTGGAGAGTGCTTATCACCAAATACCTATCCAACAGAGCGAAAAGAAATACACAGCTTTCGAAGCTTGCGGTAAACTCTACCAGTTTTGCAGAATACCCTTTGGGGTCACTAACGGTGTAGCTTGCTTCCAGAAAACCATAGACACTATTATAGAAAAAGAAAAGTTGTCTGACACGTTTGCCTATGTCGACAATGTAACAATATGTGGTACAGATGTAGACTCTCATAACAAAAATCTGTTGCATTTTCAGAAGGTAGCTCTGGAATACGGAATAACTTTCAACGAAAGTAAAAGTGTATTTGCTACTAAGAAGGTAAAGCTGCTTGGATATGAAATATCCAAAGGACATTTGAAGCCGGACCCTGATAGATTTCAAGCTCTGCGAGATTAGCCACCTCCAAAAGATCTGAAGTCTCAGAAAAGGATTGTAGGACTTTTGGCATATTATGCTCACTGGATACCCAATTTCTCCGACAAAATGTATCCTATAATGAAAAATCAAATTTTTCCTGTACCTACAGAAGTAAAAACAGCGTTGGAAGACGTGAAAGAAGAATTGCAGAAAGCAGCAATTTTCACCATAAAGTATGACCATCCTCTTAATTGTGGAAACTGACGCTTCTGACATCGCAGTAGCAGCCACTTTAAATCAGGATGGAAGACCTTTTGCATTCCTCTCTAGAACTCTTTCACCTAGTGAAAGGCATCAATCTGCCATAGAGAAAGAAGCAACTGCAATAATTGAAGCTAAACGCAAATGGAAGCATTATTTGTGTGGCAATCATTTTACCCTTATTACGGACCAGCGGTCTATTTCATACATATTTAAAGACACTCATGACAAGAAAATTAAAAACGATAAGATAAAAGGTGGAAATTGGAACTGGCGGGCTTCAAGTTTGATATACAGTATAGACCTGGGAACGCCAACACAGCAGCAGACACCTTGTCTAGAGGGCACTGTGCAACCATGACGAAACAAAGTAGCCTGAAGACGTACCATGACTACCTGTGACATCCAGGTGTCACTAGACTTCTACATTATGTCAGGTCAAAGAACTTACCCTTCTCGGTTGAAGAGGTCAGACAGACCATTCAACAATGCAGAACCTGCAATAGAATTAAACCGCAATTCTATAAGGAATTTACAGGTACGCCAATAAAGGCCACACAGCCGTTTGAAAGAATTAGTGTTGACTTTAAAGGTCCTTTGCCATCAGCTACTCGGAACAAGTATTTATTAACAATGATTGACGAATATTCGCGGTTTCCATTCGCTTTTCCCTGTCCTGATATGACATCTAAGACAGTGATAAAGTGCTTCGACCAGTTAGTTTTCCTCTTTGGAACACCCAGTTACATCCACTCTGATCGTGGCACATCATTTATGTCCACAGAAACTACAGAATATCTACATTCTAAGGGCATAGCCACTAGCTGGACAACGCCCTACAATGCAAAAGGAAATGGGCAAATAGAAAAGCTGAATAAAACATTGTGGCAGGCTATTTTATTAGCATTGGACTCAGGGAAGTTGGACCTATCACAGTGGGAATCTGTGTTGCCCCAGGCACTTCATTCAATTCGATCATTACTGTGTACTTCTACTAATGAAACTCCACACGAACGGATCTTCAAATTCAACAGAAGATCACCAACGGGAACATCCTTGCCTACTTGGCTACAGAACCCAGGGAAAGTATTACTAAAATCACCTGTAAGATCTTCAAAATTTGACCCATTGGTACAAGAGGTCGAACATATTAGCTGCAACCCACAGTACGCCCATATACGATTTCCAAACGGCCGGGAAGAGACAGTGTCGCTTAGGCACCTGGCGCCGAAGGAAAGTTCCACGAACGACTATTTCGAATCAGAGAACGGTATTCTGCCTCAAGAGGTCGGTGACTCTTTGGATCTCTCACCAGGGAGTCGCTACGTGCCTGAAACTATCAGTAATTCATAGAGTCCCACCCCAATGATGTACAACCAGCCAGAAGTCATCAGTGACTCACAGGGGAGCCTCCCAATGCCAGAGGCCAATATTGACTCGAGTCCCGTACAGGACAGTTACGACTTGCAAGGAGAAAAGTCTACGCCAGAGATACCTCCGGATCCTTCCCTTCATACGCATGGTTATAACCTAAGACCCAGAAAGAAAGAAAGGAGGGATGAATGGAGTGATCGTTAAATGAACTTGTGTGTTACCCGTGCTTGTAATCGTGCTAGTATTTGTAATCGTGTTCGCATTATCGTAGTCTGTGACTCGTGACCAGTCTGTACTGTGTTATTGTGTGTATCAGTCGTGTTTCATTGAAGTAAAGTCTTGTTTCTAAGGTTACGAATTGATTTAGTATATTACAGGTAGCAAAACAAGACTCCCGTAGGGGTGCCTAAGGGGGTGCAAGAGCATCCTCATTGCACTGTGCGGAGTTGTAAAAAAGCTTCCACAACCTTGTCACGATCCAGGCGCTGTTCCTTAAGGGGCCGTTACATAAATGGCGTGTCCCTCACAGCCTGGTATAGAAAAGGAAAATGGCGGGGGTCTTAGTGTACGCGGTCTCTTACCATGAGACTGAGCCACCCGTCAGACAGAGCAGTATACACTGGCTTAGAGTTCCGAGAGCCGAAGGCTCAACTCTACCTGACAGTTTAAGAAGAAGGCCCCGCACATATTATGTTATGAACTCCAAGGCGAAATTGAAAATAACGCTCCAGGTTAGTACGTGTGGGGTGTTTGTATGTCATGAGTTGGGGAATCTAAAAACTGTTGATAGTAGACTAATTGAGATGAGAGCTCATCACATTAACAATACACAAAGAAACATGAGTGAACTGCTGCTACCAACTACCGTTACATTTCAGTGTGAAATTAAGTGAAAAACCTCCCCTGCCTTTTCTGATATGTCCGAATCACCAAAAACTAGATATGGGATATCATTTTACTAAGTTCTTTTTTTTTTTGGTCTGCTGCTTTCTGAATGTGAATGACTGTCCGTTTTATAATCAATAATTTTTCAGATTTTAGGCCTATCAACATCTTCGATATAATCTATTTTTGACAAAGCTTATATCAACTCACTCTCTCTGGTAAAAAGTTTGTACACGTTATTTCTCCCACACCCAATCTTGGATCAAGCTGAAACTTTGCAGAATTATTTCTTGTACCAATAAAACAATAATCAATAATATTTTTTTTAATTAAGTGATTAATTGGTTATTAGTTATTTTGTTTGGGATCGAACAAAGGGAAAAAATCGTACTTGACAATTGTTACAGTTGAATTAGTCCCATTGAAGAGGCCTCCCTGCCTAAGTGAACACGTTTTTTTGAAGCGTTGAAAAAGAGATCACGGCAACATTTGCACAGATACCCCATCTTCTCCCCCTACCCCCTTTCCCAACTGTTTTTCACAAGTGATAGGATCATAGCGGTAAACAAAACAATCTATATATATATATATATATATTATTCTCTTCGTCGCACAAGAGTTTGGGACGAGAAGAAGAAGTAAAGGAAAGATCACTCTCTTATTTCTGCGGATAGTCACACCACGAAAAAACAAGAAAGGGGGGGGGGGGAGAACAAGTATTCACCGGTCACTAGAGATGGGCTGCCTGGTCGTGCGGTTTGCGCGCTGGACTGTCGTTTGGAGTTATAAGAACAGTGCCCGCTCCCATCCCCCTTTGTCCTTCAACTCTGAAGGAACATCCGAAACATGTAAAACATTTTACAAACAAACATTTTACAAACACTAAATAGCAGCGCCGGACTTAACCATTGTGACCAAGAAGTCATGGAAAGAGAACAAGCAATCTAATATGTATATTCACCCGTCACTAAATAGCAGGGCTGGACAGAACCATTGTGGGGCCCTATGGGAAACGGATTTCGCGGGGCCAAGTTTGGTTAGAGAAGCGGATAATAAGTGAAATTTAAGAGTTTGTATTTGAAAATAAATTCGTGTATGCATTTTATTCATTATTTGCTACGAACAGAATTACTTTGAGCCTTGCGTGTAGCAAAGTCATACAGTATAAAGATTTTAATAATTTCCGGATATTTCCAGGACTTTTTCGTATATTTTGAAATTTCAGGAATTATACAATGGTTCAATTCAATAATGTATACACCTAGAATTAGCGCGGGTCCTATGAAAGTGCGTGGCCCACTGCGGTCCCCTAAGGCCGGCCCTGCAAAATAGTGGCGTATGCTACGCCGCCGGTCGACTAGTTGATAAAACTATTTCTAATCGCACATATTTATTAAATAAAACTTTTTCTAATCGCACAGATGTATTATTCTTAGTCTGAATCTATTACACATTTAGTCGCATGACTGATCCAAACTTCTTGATACAATTACACTTTTTTTTTGTTTTTTTTTTGGTTTTTTTTTATTGTTTTTTTTAATGATTTTTTTCAAATGTTTTTCTTGTTGCACATTTTGCTACTTTAAGAAACAAGACGGTTGTGAGAAAAGTAATTGGCAATATTTGTTCAATTCAAGACGAACCACAAAAGGTCTTGAGAAATGTCACCAATGATTTGCCAGGTGTAACGTTTAGAAAATAGTGCTCTTTTTTTGTGTTTTTAATTTAATAAACACACAACACACACTGTATCATAAACTAGTCTAGATTTTAAGATAACTTTCTAGGAAGTCACCGAACACTAAATTAGACCAATTAACTAGATTAATAATTTACTCAAATCCTAGTTTTCCTTGTTTTTGACTTAAGAGGTGACTTACAAACGTAAAGAGGCTGATTAGTATCCTAGTAGAAGATGTGAACATTTCCTAAGTATTAAGTGTTACACTCCATTAAACAAGATCTAGCCACATAACTTCAAAGATATGAACCCAAACACTACACACGATGCAAAGATACTTACATCCGTGTCACTAGCTCGTTGTTTGACTTTTTAAACGTTATCTGATAGTAAGTTTATCAAACTCAATATTTGAAAGAAGAAAAAACGCACCAAGTACGGTTTGGTTGTTTCTTATTATAATGATTAAAATACTTCCCGAATGGTTTAGCTCATTAAACTCAAGCTCTTGCTTTCTACTGGTTCGTTTCTTTAAGACCTTGACCTTACATTTGTGGTTAGGTCCTTTCTAGGCAGCTACTACTGCATTTGACCCATTCAACACTCGCATTAGAGCTTTTGCTACGAACACACATTTTAAACAAAAAATCTTATATCAACTAAATCTATCTGTCCGTCCGTCTTTCTGTCTGGTAAAAAGTATGAACATGTTTTTCCTCCCATTTTTACATTCTCGGATCAAGTTAAAACTTTCCACAACTATTCATTAAGTCCGACAAGACATGAATATTATATATTATTATATATATATTGTTATGACATGATTAGGAAGTAGTTATTTGTTTCGGGAATAAGGGGAAAGTTTTACTTAGCGACAAATGACGTGATAGATCTTTGAAAACCAAGAACGCTCTTAGTGACGCTAGAAAGAGGATGCTTTGTGTAGAGCAGTAGAATAGAGATACGAATGTACGGACATAGCTGACATCGGACGATTCCCTTCTTAGTTATTAAATGTATTTGTAAAACAGCATCAGCGTCGACTACCTATTTTGATTGTTTCGGCTTTTCGCCGGTGTTACTGAAGTAGTTTTGTGTTCGGTATTACCTCCAGCCAGACGTAGATCTACACTAGATATATCTACAAGTATCACCACCGCGCGGAAGCCTGAACAATTATATATATTTAAAAAAGCAGTTAGTGAATTAGTTGTTGATTAATTATTTTGTTTGATTTGATTTCAGAGTAAGGGGAAAATGCCACTTAATGAGAGAGATGTGTATTATAAATACATAGATATTAATAGTTAATCATTTAATACTAATTAATTAATTTCGCGTTATAAACAGGAAGGGAGATAAACCCCGTAATTTTCAGATAAATGACACTACTTACTGTTCCTTCCCTTAAATAAGCTTTGGTTTACAAATGTTTTCTTCGTTCTATTTCTTTTTTCCCCAAAGCTTATATCAACTCACTCTGTCTGGTACTAATTTTGTACACGTTAGTTCTCCCACTTCCCAGATCACAATGACACTTTGCACAATTATTCATTGTCCCTTAAAAGTCATTTAAAATATTAAACAATTACGTAGTGGAAATTAATCCATTTTGTTTGAAATAGAAAAAGGGAAATAAGCCTTACAGAATCTAGATTTTCAATGCCATTAGGTTTCGTTTTTACTGTGGTACAAACTAAATTACTTGTTCTCTCTCTTTCTCTCTCTCTCTCTCGAAAAAAAAAGAAAAACACTCTAGTCTAGATCTATCGAAACAATCCGAATAAAAACTCTGAGGCCATTTTCTAAAAGTATCAAAACAAAAAAAGTGAAATGAATTTCCTCAGTTTTATACATCTATAAGAAATTAACAAACAATTTCCCATCAATAATAAGGCTTGACTTCGAGTCTGAAAATAATTACGAAATGCAGTGTTTCCGTGGTTACGCAGCCCCAGCTGAGACCTACATATTTTGTCACATCTAGTGCAGGTATAATAATTGTCGGCTGGTGGTCGATTTCGATTTTCTCCTAGCTGTCTACGTCTGTCCTTGGCAGCGGATTTTGATTGGTCTAATATGTGCATCCCGCTGTCTTTGTAAGTGACTTTCAGCTGTCTCGTTCTGAAGCCGCCTGTAACCAGGTGCTCTCTTCTATGCCAGTTAAAGCAAGTTGGCGCCTCAACTGTTTTTTTAAATCTTATTATAACGCATCAATGAGTTATTGACAAAACAAAAAAAAAAAAGGTAACGCATTTATAAGAGCTAGTAAAAAAAAATCAATTTTGTTGAGAAACGAAACAATATATCTCAATAAGTAGATATACTGTAATGCTGAGTTTGTATTTAATTACATTGTTTCTGTTTGATGTGGGGATGTTAATATTATCCTGCGCATAGTGCGTGATGTAATGATCAAAGGCCAAGGTGTGGTGGAAGTAGGGAAAGTCTTTTGAGAGATAGAAGAACGATTTGAATAATTATGATCATGCCGCTATGCGCTCATTACTTATCATAACAGTCGAAGGTGTGGTGGAAGTAGTGGAAATCTTTTGAGAGATGAGAATGATTACAATACTAATGATCTTGCCGCTGATAACTTAGGCCTATCTCCTGAAGGCCATCTTTCTCTGTATTTGTCAATGGTTCTTTCTTAAATATGAGTGTGCCATTTCAAACTCTGTTATAACGTTTTATTTATTCTAATAAACGCTAACTTTAAGAAATACACAACACTGGCCAAGAAATTACAAATGATGTACAGCAGTGATGCCCAAAATAGGACCCGCGGACCAGATCCTCCCCGCGACGTGCTACCTTCCGACCCGCCTAAACGTCGGCACAAAATATAGAACATAATAGTTTCTGATATTCTTTCTAAAAATATTGAAACCTGACTATTCACCTTCCTGAGCAGACCACTTCGGGAGCAGATTTTGAGTTTATATTCCCACACAAACTGTCTTTGTAACGTACCTTTACCTATCCCTTAGTCTGTTGGACCGTTGGGGCACCAAGCAAGATTTGTCGACCGTCTTTCTCCATTCCTCTCTGTCTTTTGCCTTGTAACATTGTTTAAAAAAGTTAAATAGGCCTATATGTTCCTAGGGGCAGCTACTATAGCTTCAGATATTGCGCTTTACTTTGTAAATAAATAATAATTACAGCTTATGTATAGCGCTACTTTCATGCTTATAGCATGCTCAGAGTGCTATGGCACAATCTCTTTTGTGGGTATCTGGGTGAAGGATTTTTAGTGCTGCCTTTAGGCGCTTAGTAAACACCAACTCTGTTCGAGTCGGGTGTCGAAATTCGAGCCTCTTTCATGGGTAGCCAAGTTCAAGCGTACTTAGCCTCTCGACCACCCTTCCCACTGTTACATCCATATTGTATGCACATAGATATATAGTCTTGTTCTAAAACAAGTTTTTACACTCAGCTGCTTATATTAGGCCATAACAATAGGTATAGGTGACATGTCAAATTGTCTGTGCATATAAGTGAAGGTGTAAATAACAAACACCATTTATTATCTTGTTCATGCTAATCTATAATTCTTTTTAGAAATTAATATGTTTTGTTATTTCCCAAATGTCTAGATTATATTACTTACATGTACACAAATGTCTAGATTATATTACTTACATGTGTACACTGATTCTCTTTTGAAGCTTCTTCTTTTCTAGATCTAGTTACTTTTACACATTGTCCTTAAAAGGAAAATGAGGATAAAGCCAAATTAAGACTATACAAAAAAACAAACAACGCTTCACTTTTAGCTCTTTTAAATTAACACTATTGCTTGAGGTATTCTGAGAGTGCAGATTCTTGAGGGGATAGGGTGGTTGAGTTGCAAAGTCCCTGGTTCAAATCCTGGGATTTTTTTTAATAAGGGGATCTTTAAGGCGTCTAATAGATACCTGACATTAGTTGGGGAAAAGTAAAGGTAGTTGATCGTTGTGCTGGCCACATGACACCTTCGCTAGCTGTCTGCCAGAGAAACAGATGTTCTTTTCATCACCTGCCCTATAGATCTCAAGGTCTGAAAGGGAAACTTAAAGGTACAAGATAACTAAAATGGAGAAATAAAAGACAGTCAAAACTTTGATGAGATGTTTTTACAAAAATAGTTTATTATCTTAGTAAATATTATGATGTAAATAAATAGAAAATTGAACCATAAATTACAGACACTAAATCAGGAATACAATTACATTTTCAATAAGTAGATGGGCTACAATAAGTAAGGTTGAATACTTCACAATTCCAACAAGGCTCCATCACAGTATTATACAACACACCCATGTAAGTATTTCAATCTAAAGCATCCCTTTAAGAACCTAAGTCTATAAATAGCCAACAAATGGACTCTTATTTTTTTTGTCTCAATCCAGGATACTTTGATTTCTATTTTTTTTCTTTTCACATTATTTATATACTGGGGGGCTGACATAAAAGTTTGATTTGAGAACATCAAGTAATTAACTCTTAATTAGTCGGGAGTGGTGGTGGGAAGGGAGTACTTGGGAAGCTGTTCTGATCGATAAATCATGTACTAAGTTCCAGATTAATTAACAGCTTTTTTTTAAGGTAACAGATGAAGTAAAAAGCTGGCAGGTGTTCAAATTAAAAATATTATAAAGAAAATATTATGATGTCTGATTAATGATACCAGTGATGCTAAATAAGAATGCAATTTATTATTTTTTTGTTAAATATGTTTTCAAAGTATTTTGCTTACTCTTTTACTTATTCATATGGACAATAATGTGTATGTACATGATACATATATAAGTTATAACAGAAATAATAATGATGTCTAGTCTAAAAATGTTGAAACAAAAACGTATTTAAGGTTAAATAAAAAAAAAAAGCATTTAAAAGGCTAAAACTAAGTAAATAAAACTGAAAAGTAATTATCTAATTTCAATTCATTTCAGAATTAACAAAAAAAATCACTGAAGGAAAAGAAAAGCTTGCTACATAAATATAAAATGTTATTGAAATGAATTAGCTGAAATAATGATGTTATGTCAAATTGAGATTTTGGTCTGACAATGATTGAAAACAAAAAGTGTGTAAATAGATGGCCAGCTAAAAAAAATATTTTGTACAGCTTTAGTCTAAAGTCTCTGAAACCAAAAACTATAAACAAAAAATATTTGGGGATAATGAAGATTCATAAGCATCAAGGTGTATAAGCTAATCAAACAAAAATATAAAGTTCAGATCCTGATACTGTGATAACATTTTCATTGCATCAATAATTAAACAACAGAATGATTCATATTCATATTTCATCAAATAAATGATTCAGAAAACATTTTGGTATAACCACTCATCACCTTAGTTTTAAAACACTTTGTAAATGAATATACAAGGCTTCTTGTTATTCGATTCTTAAAAGGTAATAACAGAGTTGTACATTTTTTATATTTTTTTTTTACTTTAGCACAAAAGAAAAATGGAATGCTTTTTAAAACTTGTTTTTTATTTTTGTTGTATAATCGTTTCCCACTGTTGTTCTTGGATTGAAAACATTAAACACTCAGATACAAATTATAGCACTTGTGTATACATTGTATTGTTACTGTAGTCTTAACAGAGCAAACCCAGTGTTAACAGAGCCATTAGCTAAATTATGTATACTCAACTAGTATAAAGACTTGGGCTTGTTGAGGGCAACCAACATTACATTCATTTTAATTCACTGGTAAATCTTTCATAGCTACAATAATAAAAGTGCTCCTTAAATATACACTGTAGATTCATTGACTATTAAGGCTATAAAGAACAAACAAGTAATTTTACACCAATGTCCTCACAAGGAAAGAAACTTTCATAAAAAAAACAAACTCCAAGTGCATGTGTTTTCATGTTAGATGCAGGAATCCTTAACACATAATACACGAGCTTAAAAAAAAAGTTGCACAGTTATTTCACATACAATTTTGGTACATAATAATATAATATACAACAATATTTACATGACATCAATATATGAAAAAAAAAATTCTTAAGATAAAAATGAAAAAAAAAAACAACAACATTTTGATTGCGTGCATGTTTCACATGTTCACTATAAAACACAGCCATTTATCGATCAATTCGTTTCACTTCATTAAACATGTTCAATGAAACACCAGTGATGAGGATTGAACATTGTAAAGATTCTTTTAGTATGTACAGACAACAGTTAGGGTACAGATAATGCTTAGGAGAAAATACGAAATGAGAAAATCAGGACTTGCAAAGTAAGAACCAAAGAGAGTTTGTTTTCTAAGTGATGCTTTTTTTTATGGTACCTAATTAGATGTGGTTACAAAGAGAGTTGCTGCAAACTTGTGAGACTTATTTTAAATCAACAAAATTGAATCAATTATATTTCAGCTGCTGTAAATGACTTCAATAGCAGTTTTAAAAAATATGGTTAGTGGTAATATTTGTTAGTAAAACAAATACTGTCTTATTGTAGAAGCTATTAAATAATAGGATAAGGCTGATTAGGGTTCAATGTCCAAATTGTACTTAGGGCTAATTATTTGAAAATATATTGTTATTCTTACTAAGGACTAATAAGAGAAGAGACTATTTACTTACACTAATCTTTACACTTTATAGATACCTATGGCTACTGAAACATACACATAATAGATTAAAAGTTAGGGTTTAAAAACAACAACTCTCTAAATAGCCATATCAAGATTAAGACCAACAATCAGATCTTGTATGATAGCTGCTAAACAACTACTACCCCCCCCCCCCCCCCCCCCTTTCTACACATTTTGACAATCAAGAAGAAGTAAGAATCAAAAGATTATATAAAAAAACATCCATGACATCATCCACCATGACATCATTCACCATGACATCATCCACCAATCAAAATGAAATCAACCATCATTACTTGTATGTAATAATATAAACTAAGTTACCATCATTACTTGTATGGAATAATATAAACTAAGTTGACACAGCAACAAGATAACACACAAAAATGATGTATGCCAATGTTCTGCAAGAAGTCAAAGACTTTTCAAAGTTTCTTTTCACAGCTTAAGGCAAATTGATGAACTTTGACCTGATAGACCAGCTATCATTGAAGGTGTTTACAGCCAACACACAGAAGGCAAGCCTTGAGAGAAGTATACAGCCTGGGGAAGGGCATAAGATGTAACAATGGAAATGTATTTGGGAGTGTTTTTGTGCATAAAGGATGAAATTTTAGGCCTCTCCAGTGAGAAAACTGTTTCCTCTAGCTCTACTTGAAGTAAATTACAACTTCTGGTTCAAGATGAGATAAAAAAAAAAAACCCAGAGATTTTTGTCATTCCTTACTGTGCAACAGTAGTGTAGCAATGGATTTGGGGGTCTGGCAGGCTTGACCTCTTTAGGGGGCCCCTGCATGTTCACATTCGACATCATGAAATGAGATAATGACGTTATATTTAATATTAAAAACAAATTTCGGACATGCATTTGGGAGCCCCCCACAAGTGGTGGCCAGAGGGGATTTTAAAATTCGGACTCCCCACCCAAGCTACGAAACTGGTGTACAGAGGTGAACAGACAGTGCTAAATTAGGTCGTGGTGTGTACCTGGCAGTGCTAAGAATCCATGATGCACACATGAGAAATGTGCTCAATACTTTGCAGTATTTGTAATTAAATTTTGCATGAAAAATAAATTTCAGTTTTTTTTTTTACAAAGAGAAGGAAAACAAAAGAGGATATACTCAGGTTTGAAGATAGGCTGTATCTGTCCTTTACACCATGTCAAACTAATTACAAAATGTCTGCTTAAAACTATTCAAGTGAACACAGTGCTCTTTCAAAGAATCAGAAAGTTTAGAGAGAGTAGAGAACACTTCAATACATAAAATACAAACATCAATAGAGCTGGAGTGTGTAAAGTTTAGCAAAAAACAACATGTTCTGGTGTCTTGTCTACCTGCATAATCTGAATAGCTCTTAGGTGAACATTTGGTCCTAGACAGAATCCCATTGATTGGACACTTAGTCTAAATGAGCATCCCAAATGTCTCCAATGTTAAAACTTACATCAATTTAACAAACAGCTATATGATTCAAGTCATATAAATCTACAGCAAAAAAGGTTCAAAAGCTAGTTTTTAGAATTCCTTTTCATTTCTTTTATATGAACACAACAAAATAAAAAAAAAAGATTAGATCAATACTGTAGTTATATCAATATCAAATAGTTGCAGTATTGGGGGAATGTTATTTAAATGCTAAATATTTTTACAATGGAATAGAGAACAACACTGCAGAAGTTGGAATGTTTTTTTCTTTTAGACTTAATGAGTAACAATTATGGCTTGTACAGGCTTATTGGTTAATGTCTTTGAAACAGTGATCTCAAGCGAGATTTTCAGAATGTTAGGTCCAAACATTGGGTATGGAAGACAGAATTAAAAGGCATGAAACATTGCAAAAGTTGGAACAGCTTATAATGGGTGCATATAAACAATATAACCGATAGGCAGGTACCACAACATTAGGTTGCATTCAAATGTATTACAGTAACAACTTCATATTATGTAGAGAAAGATAAATATTGTAACAATATTTTAAATAAGTGAAGATGCTTTGGATTTGCAATGTCAACACAACACAGCAAAAAATAATGTACAAACGCGAAAACATGTTTGCTGGCTTGATGATTAACTTAACGAGAAAGAAAATAATATTTGTTGGTCCAATAAAATGTCCTTATGTTTGTTACAAAAATAGCTTTTAAAAATTTCTTAGGTAAATATAATTTACACATCTTAAAATAAAATGGTCAGGAAAATATAAAAAGAATATATACTTTACTTTTGTGCTTGTAAGTCTTTGCGATATAAAAAAAGTGTAAATACATTTGAATACATAATATTTAGATTTAAACTGTAGTGGATGGGTCCAGTCAATGTACTTCCTGTTTGAGTAACATATTTGCATAATAAAAGTTTAATTATGCTGTCACACATTATAAGGCGATGTTAACATTATAAAAAAAAAATGAAGCAAAATCCAACAATATTGACTTGTTCTCAAAAACGATTGGGCATAGACTGGGATGAAGCTACGAGTCAACAAATGAAAATGTATGGACACAACAAAGCCAGAATTTTGTCTCTCTTTAAACTCTGTCAGAAGAAAAAAAAGCACAAGACGAAACTGTCAGTATATCACATTAGCTGGAACTCTCACAAGACTGTGGTAGGCTGGTTTGTCTTGTTCAAGGTCAGGTTGTCATAATCAGACTCTACAGAAAAATGTAAAACCAAAACATATAAATATCATTACTAATTTCAGCACACAATATCTAGTCATTAGTATCAAAGAATAAAAACATTATACAGCAAAGATTTCTACATGTAACACAATCAATAGCAGGCTGAAGACCAAATAAAGTCACCAAAAGATAACATAGATATAGATATATAGAAAGCATAAAGGAATTCCTTTTTTGGCCACAATATCGCTAACCTTTAAAACATATTGTTATTTGGAGTCAACTTAAATGACTAGAAAGTAAATCCCTAATTTATTTGTAACAAATTGCCTATAATAGTCACTAAAAGATTTTTTTTTTTAAAGTTTGATTATAATCCTGCTGGTGATTGCAAGGCAAATTGTAGAATTTCTGTAAAAAGCTAGAGTGGTTTCATAATATTGACTTTGTTTTTAGAGAATGAAAATAAGAAGTAGCTAGAATAGAAAATATTTTGAAATAACATGAAAAGGGGCATAGCTTCTGAACCAAGGGATCTCAGGTTTAAATCTTAGTGAAGATATTTTGAGTTTTGAATATAGAGTTTTTTTGGTTGCCCCTAAGTCAACCCAACTCTAGTGGGAGGAAAAGTTAAGGCGGTCGGCCATTGTGCTGCTGGCCACATGTTACCCTTGTTTACCTTCAGCCATTGAAACAGATATCTTTACATCATCTGCCATATAGATAGTAAGGTCTGAAAAAAGGGGTGTGCTTGCCAGGGATTAAGAAAAACTGAAAAAGATAATATTTTCTAAAATAGACATTAAAATAGAGCTTACCAAAAGCCTTGTTATCAATTCCATTTTTCTCATTGATCACCTGAGTGTTTGCGTAGATGCTCTCTTCTGGAGCTTTGACCATGTTGGCATAGACGTCGTTTCCACCACCATTGCTATAGAGATGTTCATTCTTCTCTTGTTCTATCTTAATCTTTCTGTCTATCACTTCATCAAGAGCATCAAATATAAAGATGTACTGGGTCTGAAATTTAGACAGTAAAAAAACATTCTTTAGCTTCTTAGAAAAGACTCATTGCTTCTTGGAATGACTCATTGCTTCTTGGAATGACTCATTGCTTCTTAAAAATGACTCACTGCTTCTTAGAAATGACTCATTACTTCTTAGAAATGGCTCACTGCTTCTTAGAAATGACTCATTGCTTCTTAGAAATGGCTCACTGCTTCTTAGAAATGACTCACTGCTTCTTGGAAATGACTCATTGCTTCTTAGAAATGACTTATTGCTTCTTGGAAGTGACTCATTGCCTCTTAGAAATGACTCACTGCTTCTTAGAAATGACTCATTGCTTCATGGAAACGACTTAAGAGTCTATAAAATTGAAATCACTTTACTCACCACAAAGAACAGAAGACAAAGGAAGCCAAATAGAATGACAAAAGAAATAAACATGTTTTCTGGTGGCTGAGACACAAAGAATTTTGAGAAACAAAAAGAAGGGACTGGTCAGCAATAGCCTATGGTGCCTAACATACTAACAAATGCGTCACAGGTAAAGAAGTTACTTAAGTCAACTGTGGGATGTTAGGCTGAATGACATAAACCAATTGTCTAGCTGAAAGGCATTAACCAATTGTCTAGTTGAATGGTATAAAACAATTGTTTAGCTGAATGGCACAAATCAACTGTCTAGCTGAATGGCATAAACCATTTGTCTAGCTGAATGGCATAAACCAATTGTCTAGCTGAATAGCATAAACCAATTGTCTAGCTGAATGGCCTAAACCAATTGTCTAGCTGAATGGCCTAAACCTATTGTCTAGCTGAATGGCATGAACCAACTGTCTAGTTGAATGGCCTAAACCAATTGTCTAGCTGAATGGCCTAAACCCAATTGTCTAGCTGAATGGCATAAACCAATTGTCTAGCTCAATGGCATAAACCAATTGTCTAGCTGAATGGCCTAAACCAATTGTCTAGCTGAATGGCATAAACCAATTGTCTAGCTCAATGGCATAAACCAATTGTCTACTTATCAAGGGAGCTTGATTTTGAATATCAGATTCCTTACTTGATCTGAGTTAGTTTGCTGAGCGCCTAAAATTAACATGGAAACCTTTTCCCAGATACACCCTCACCCCACATGTCCACAAAACAGTTTGAACTATAGGTCACAGAGCATGCTAGGTGTTAGATGCTCGATAAAAATCTATTTTAAAAAATGTAAAAGAACCTAATCTAAAAAAAAAAAAAATTTTGAAAGCATATCTGTCAAAAAGCAAGCTTAGCTTACTACAATAAACACTAAATTTTACTGTGAAATGAATTCCCATGAAATAAATTAGCTCTTGACTGCTAATGAGAAAAATGATGACAGCCTTTGTTGTAAATCAATGTTGCTCAATCTATGACCTGTGGGCCATATCCAACCCAGGTCAAGGATATGAATGTTTTGCATATCCTTCAGGACAGGATGCAATGAGACAGTCTAAAGTGGTTAAACTACTTGTCATTGTCCATGCGCAAAATCATATTTAACCACTATTACATAAGATCCGAACGAAGTGGTTGTCTCCTTTCCATTAGAACTAAAACAGAAAGGTTTAAAAACTCCTTCATCCCACTGTTGGTCAGAGTGTTACAAGATCATCTGTCATCATCGAGAAGTTCATAGAAGTCTAATTCATAAAGCGCTGGTTATGTGTGCTGTGTGTTTCGTGTGTAAATGTTGTTCGCATTTGCATCTACTGTAGTTACCCTGAGGTTGTCAATTGTAGTCAAACTGAATTTCCATTTGATTGGATCAATAAAAATTATCTTATCTTATATATAATTATACAGAGAATTCCAAAATTGTAAACTCATGATTTTGAATTACCTCTGCTTGAACCATCCGAGGTCTGGCTGCCCTCATTTTCATCACATAACTAAATACATCCACAGAGTCCAAGAGACTGTGTTTTTCAATATATTGCATGAAGTAGTCCAATGCAATGAAAGTTCCAGTCCTGCCAACACCAGCACTACAAAGAAAATAGAAACGAATCAGTTACAAATGTAAAACAGCATAGCGATACAAAAATAAATTATTAGTCTCATTATAGGAAAAAAAGAGTTAATTTCATGAGAAGGGCAGGGGGTGCTCATAATCTCCTCATATCCAGAGTTATCACATCCTACTTTGCTTTAAAGTCGCCCATTAGGACAGTAACAATTTGTCTGGGTATGTACCAAGGATCCTTTGCAATCTACTGTAGAACTGATCTACATTCTTCTCCTCACCATCATTTGTGGGGACATAGCATTTATTCTCTGCTTATTAGTTCTGAAAGTTGCTGCAATTATCCTGAGTCCATGGGCCTCCCATCTAATTAGTGACTTAACTGCTTGGATTGATAACATCTTTGTGTGTGTGGGGGGCATCAACCTCCCCAGGCCCAGAGTATAATAAGAGTGGTTCATACGTCATTCTAAGCTGTCCTGCTTGGGCTCATCTTGTTTCACTAAGGCCCATAACTGCTGCATTTCAGCTGTCACCTGCATTGATTTTCCACTTTCATACATGGTCCTCACATTCCATGCTCCTATGCATAATGGTTTCCTGGTCACTAGAAGGATATTTGGCATAGAGTCTTCCTTTCGGTTTTCACCACATTGCTTCATGATTCAACAATATTCAGCATGTATCAGAATTTTTAGTTCAACTCTGATCTTCGACTATGCAGAAGTGGGATGAGTAGTGGAGAAGCTAAGTACGCTTGAACTTGGCTACCTATGAAGAAGGCTTGAGGTTCGACACCCGACTCGGGCAGAGTTCTGTTTACTGAGCGCCTAAAGGCGGCTTGGAAAACCTTCTTCCAGATACTTCCTCTGGTCCACAAATGAGACTGGACCACAGTGCTCTGAGCATGCTATAAACATGAAAGTAGCACTATATAAAATCTATATATTTATTTATTTCTGCTTTTAAATATTCTATTCACTATTCAAAACAGAAGAGTGATCAGTAGCATTGCAAAGTTGTCTTAGATTTCAATCTGATTATATGCCACATACCAATTTATCATCATTGCTCTCATCAACCAATTACTTACAAAATAACAGTTACTTGGGAGTAGAAAACAATGACACCTACCTGCAATGAACTATTATAGGACCTGAGTTTGCAGGTGTGGCCTCCTGGCGCACCAACTGGGCAAACTCTAGCACATCACCAGTTGTTAAATTGGCACTGAAGTCCCACCAGCCAGGGAGGAAGAAGTGTGTCACTTTCCTTGTTTCAGAGCCCTAAACAAAATGTTTTGTCAAAGTTGGATGTTACAAAAAAACTACTTATAAACCATCTCAGTATAACACTGCTTTATTTTTCATGTATCCAGGAAAAAGCAAATAATAATTCTATCTCAGGATTTCACGTTTTTAGTTTAATTTTGAATTTTTAAAATTATAATGACAGTTGGCATCAAAGCCAAACAGTACTGTGCCAAGCATTTATTAAGACAACTATAATGACAGCTCTAAAAGAGTGTTCACTAATCTGTTCACTGTTTATAATATTGGCAAACAAGCTTGACTTTACTGAATAAAACAGCGTGCCAGATATGTGTGTGGGCAGGAAGAATACATCCACCTATTTTTCAAAACAGAATGAATAATTTAGAATACTTTTTAAACACAAATAGTCTGTATCTGTACAGTATTTCCTTACCTATTTATAGTCTGCAAATAACAAATGACAAGCCAATGACTAATAGAGATTAGTCATTTATTAGAATTTGTGAAATATTGTAAAATTTGTGAGACTTTCTCGCTAAGCATAAAACTCCAGACGCCTCAGCGTGGCACCTCCATGGAAACATCCTACCAGGGGGAAAGAGGACAGGCTAAGTACGAAAGCAAACATGGCTCCCAGTGAGCTACCACTGTACGCTCTAGGGAGTATACCTGCTTGTGGTGGGGATGTGAAAAAGGCTCGCTAACCAATCCGAAACCCCCATCGACCCATTACCCAATGGAGTCCATACAGGTAGTGATGGTCCCCCTATGGGTGAGATGGGACAGTATAGGCATAAGGATGGCCCCCAAGTGGGGCTTGGGCCTCCTGTCCCGCATGAAAGGAGGAATTCATGTTGAGGCCTGGAGCACCTAGTCGCCGGGGGCATCCTGACAGAGGAATCAGTGAAGAGCCAATTTCTCATCCTGGCCACCGGATAAACGCCTTTCCCAGGTCACATGGTTCATAAAAGGGATGTGCTAGTCTCAAACCATAAAGGACAACTGATTTTTGGCTTGGCTACCTATTGAGGATGAATCAGAATAGTATTTTCTTGAGCACCTATAGGCAGCAAGGAAACCTTCTCCCCAATACTCCTCCCCCTTCCCCCACTGGTTTACAAAAGAGGATGGACATTAGCGCTCTAAGCCTGCTATAAGCATGAAAGGTGCGCTATATATATAATGATTAATTCTATTAGAATCCAACTTACTTTAGCAATTTTGAAATTCCTGATGATGTATTTGTTGAGCTGTGAGAAGTTGGTCATCTCAACTATTACATTTCCATAATTGATTGGTTCCCCTAAGTTCTCTGGCCAGTATAGGGTTACTTTTGGCTGCAAAAAATATTTTAGATATAAAGACTACTTGCCCATATTAGAAAATGGTCCAATTCACAACATCCAGAAATATGTATTAAAATAAAACTTCATAGGAACTAACTTGATAAAGTAAGCCTTTCTCCAGAAGATTTGCCATATTTTATTTTATTTACATTTAATGAAACATTTTAAACATACAATACCAAAAAAAAAAAAAACTTAATGAGAAGTTTAAATAATCTTAAATCTAGAAAGAGAATCTTTAACATGATAACGAGTTTTATAAAATATGCTGCTGGCTAATCCAATTAAAATACTGTTGTTCAGCACAGCGGAAGTTTCAAAACAAATTTCTTAGCAATTCTTCTAATACATCTTGGTATATTTTTTTCTCTTCTAGTTCTTGAGATGTACAATAAATTCCTTACTTTGCCTTGTTCAGTCAAGTCTGATAGCATGACAATAACTCTACACTTCTGCTCCCAAACCATTCTCCAGAAGTCAGGAACTGTGCTGTGCATTGGACCTTGTGTTGCTATGTACTCTCTGACAGAGTTATAGCCCTGTAGACAAACATAAGAATATTAACTAGTCACTTTCATGGTCTGTGTCTTTGTATAAATTAATAAGAGATATTTTAAAAATAAATAAATAGCTCATTTTATCTAAGACCAACATTTTTTTCAAAGCTTTATTTACACAGAATTTTGGCTTTATATTATTGAAAAAAGCAATAAACAAGTTAGCTATAAAAAAACAACATCAACCTAATTATTCTATTTAATATATCACACTAACAGGAATATAATTGGCATTTATAAAATCCATCGTCTCATCATCTTCTGGTTGGACCTCAAGCTTCACTCGGCTGCTGTCATCTGAAAATGATGGACGTCATCACAATTAATAATTAGAACATGCAAAGCTTAAATTACAAGAAAAATAAATTAGAAATTATCTAACTACAATTAAAGTAAAATGATGAAAAGCTTGAGTGAAATTCTAAATCTTACAACACAAAACAAATGGTTAAGTTTATTAACTTAAAATCATCAGCTATCATGTAATTTGTGCAAAAATCTTCAAAACATAAAAAAACACAAGCTTAAAACTAATACTAAAAATTTTTGATAGATGATAGCAATAATTGAGTCCAATAATGAGGAATGCAGTATTTCTCATGGCTTCACAGCTCCAGCTGCGACCTACATCCAGCGCAAACAACTATTTTCCGCCAGTGGTTGATTTAGGTTTTCTTTTCACCATTTACATTTGTCCTCAGCAGTGGATTTTCTTTTATAAGTGATCTCCAGCTGTCTTTATCCAAAAACCACACTACTAAATTAATTAATAGTAATTTTGGCCAATGAGCAAGTAGACAGGTTGTCACCAAAAAGTGTTGAGAATTTATGATGTTTTGCAAATATTGACAACTTCCCCATCTTTCCATCTATGATGGTGGTAATGTTATTCTCTTACATCAGAATTGGGCAAAGGTGCACGTTTTTAAAAATAGATTTCTAACCTTTTCTAGAGGCCACTGTAGAAGTAAACTATTAGTTTGTACTATTTTTTCCATTATGTTCAGAACTCAAAAACTAAAAATGGATTCTAATTCATATCAACATGTCCTTTGTCATGTTCAAAATTACTGCTTACATGATCTTTCAAAACCATGTCCTTTAGTTTCTAACAAAAAAAGCTTCATCAATATGCACTTCTGTGGAACCATTTTAAAACAAGGTGAAAAGGGATTTTTCTATAACAAAAACTAAATGTGCTGTGGTAAATCCAATTTCAGTGCAAGCATTATTGTGCTCCAATAGCTGTGGTGCCAAGTTCAGACTTACTAAAACTCTTTTCCTCATGTTTTCTCCTAAAAAAAAAAAAAAAAAAAAAAAAAAACAGACACAAAACATTTGTTCTACTTACAAGGTAGAATATCCACATATCTGTTTTTCACCCTGTTGTTTTCTTTCTTGGCTTCATCACAGATGTTGGGCAATCTACTGCTCAGTTTCTTGATGTCCTGGAAGTAAAATGGAAACATTGGACTGACTTCTCAGTCATAATAAGCCTGATAAAACTAAACAAATTTGATAATGGCTCTTTGAATGATAGTGAAGTAGTAGTTACTGTTTAATTCTTTGAAAAAAATAATTAAAATAAAGGTTGTTGAATATAAATTTTCTATACCCATATTACATATCATGAAAAATCTTTGTAAAAAAAAATACATAGGTTGTCAACACTGCTACCTTATAAAATCAAAATCAGACGATCAATACCCATGATTATATCGAGAGCAAACATAATACCTTAAGTTCTAGTGTATTTCCGAGTACTTAAATAGTTTTTTTTGGGATAGTGCATTACTAGTCACACTTTTTAATTTCCTAAAATTTGGGAATGAAGCTCTCTTAAAGTTCACCAAACATATTTTGCATATGTTAAGGTAAAGTAAAGGTAGTCGATCTCATTAAATAGGTTACCATTATTCAAAATGGTTGGTAAGTTTACCTCGAACTCATCTTGGAACAACAGGTTGGAGTCTTTATGTAATTTCTTGACATGATCTTTGAATTCTGTAATCCTGACTGGTCTAAATAAAACACCAAAAAAAAAAAAAAAGATAAAACAACAACAAAAGAAAGCTTTCTTAAATTTGTGCATTTTGATGTAAAAAAAAATTATGTTTCTGATGAGTAAAGTAAAAAATTGTATTTACTATTTAAATAAAGGCTAATGTCAAAGAACATTCATCAGACCTCTTTATGAAATGAATGATTTATCGACTCAATTGCTTTGTTGTTGTTCAACATGTGACAAACTTTAATCTACCTGCTTAAAAATCTGTTTTTTTTTTTTTTCAAATAAGTTTAGAAAAGGATATGGTAGGAACGCCTCACTTTAAAGTAATATTACAGCAATCTTTTGTTTGGTGTCATGCACAAACATAGATAGCAAAGATTATTTTTTTTTTTTGGTACAGCAATAAGTAATAAATAAGCTTTGCTTTTCCTTAATCTATTTGTTGTGTGCAGATGCCAATATTTTTATTATTTTAGTAGATATTTTTTCCTGTTACCGCCACCACCACTAAAAGAAAAAAACAACAAAAAAAAAAAAAGAACACTATTAAAGTTTACAATGATTGTAAAAAAAAAAACAGGATATTATTCAGAGATTTACCTGTGTTCCTTTATAGTTTCATCCCTTTTGATTAAATCCACATATGAACTAGAGGACGGCCTGTAGCAAGAATAAAGAGTTTGAAGATTATTAACTGTCTAAATGTTAAAGGAATACTTACTTTTTTTAAAAAATATCCCAAACAGAAATAATGTGAACGCTAATAAAACTAAATTTGTTAGAATCCAAACAAAGTTTTATACCTTTTCAGAGCATTCTATTTGAGGTACATCTTAAACTTAGTTGTAAATATTTAGATTTCTATCTACACTAACTACATCACCTTGCAGAATGAGGACGTCGTTTGAAGTATATGATTAGAAATACTACTGCAATGATAAGAGCCAATCCCAGGATACCTCCAACAACACCACCGACTATTGCTGGTGTAGGATCTACTTCAGCTGTTTAGAAATAAAAAATTTAAGCTTTAATTGATTTACCACGGCAACTGCAACTTCTAAGGAGAAATTGAAACCTGTATTTTTAATGTTGTCCAAAAATATTTACATCACACAGCTTGTAGTATCTTAGCTTTTTTAAAACTAAGTTGGCAGTATATTTTTATGGAGAGTAAAAAAAAATCAGGGAAAAAACCTATGCACTTGTAGTTTATTGATCATCAATGTTGTGATGAAATGTATAGACATATTTATGTCCATACTGATGCAACTAAACTTTTTTTTTTTCTTTCTGCAGTTACATTGAGTGTAAAATCCTTGCACTTATAGTTTATTGGTCATCAATTTAAAAACAAATTATCATTGATTTTACTGTATGTGATATATTGCCAAAATAAAAAGCTTATGGAGGCATTTGTTGTACTGTACCTTTTGTCTGAAGATCTATAGGTGAGGTATAACCACAGTCACCAGCAGTACAGACTATAATGATGACTCTGTAGGAACAAAAACAAATTGACTTGAAGTAAAAAGAGAGAAAAGGCATTTCAGGATTGGTTAAAAAAAAACAAAAAAAAACATCCAACACAAAATGTCCTTGAAATCACTTTAATTTACAAAGTGTGTAAAATTGTAAAATGGTTGCAATGAAAGAAATTTATATTTTTTTATTAATAATACTTAAGTATTAGAAAATGGACTGTTTTTCATAATTTACCATATAATACAAGTAAATAAAGTTTGTGTAAATATTTGTAAACAAAGTCTTTTTATTATGTTTTTTTCTTTTTCTTGGGAAAGGGGTGAAGTTGAAATTTCAATACATGCTTAGGCATTGTGGGTCTCAGGTTAACAGAATTAATAAATTAGCATCATCATCAAACTCCATTTGAGTGAGGGCTTGAGAGGTTCAAAACTTCTCTTGCAAATGCACTAAACGGAAACCTTGCTGTTTGCCTAGTGCAGGTATGTCCTCATACAGGTTGAAAATTAGTGGTTACCCAGACCTGTTGAGGCAGAGATCAGTAAGTATGGAGCACATTTTCCCCAGCAGCGGAGGAACAGTGAGTCTAATTTTGGTTATAGCCATTCAAAATATGAGCCAAAGGGAAAGCTGCTTATCCTACACAGAGATAATAGCATGCTCAGGCCTGGGAAGCCTACACTCCATGGGCTTTTTGGGACTTGTCCCAGCACCTAAACAACAAATGATGGAAACTAATATCCTGCTTGATAAGTGGTGTTATCCCTCCCTGGTGGGCCAAGGAGTCAGCAAAGATGTTGCCAATCACACCTATGTGACTCGTACCCACTGCATTATTACAAGGGTGCCATAGCGTTGGTTTATGTTGTGTGAAGCCATGATGAGTGCCAATATTGGGAAGCCATGGTCCAGGGCTTTACAAAGCATGTAGTACAGGCTTTGAGGTAGTGAACACAACAATCTGTGTTGCCTTTACAAAGTTGTAAGTCAATGACTTTTAAGGTTTCACAGATTGCATGGCCTGCACATCAAAACAGCAAACACTATCACAAGACTTAAACAGAGTCAGAGCAAAAAACTCAATGTATGATCAATAGCCTCTCTTCCAGAATCTATTGATGCCGACCCATCAGTATATGCAAAAATGGCACTGATGGTCTCCTGTGCTAGTACTCGAAGGTTGTTAGATGAATACCTTAGCTTAGTGCTGTTAGGTTCCACTAGCTTCAAGCATATGTCTGGGGCCCTTGGACAACACCAAGGGGGAAGGGGGTGAAAACATTGAATGTTTTGTCGGTTGGTGTAGAGGCCAGCTTTATCAGATAGTCTAGTGGCATGAGACATAAAAGACTGCATCTTAATATGTTTTCTGCATCTCCAACCATCCATGGGAGGTATTCATCTAGTCGTATTTAATAAAACTAACTGTATTAAAACATGAAGGAACTTAATAAGCCTAAAATAATATTTCATTTTTGCTCATGCTACACTATCAACATGCAACAGCATAAGAGAAAATCAGAAGTGGGCATATCACTACCACATTTAAATAATAACAGAAGATAGAGTGAAAATTACTTGAAATCTAAAAGTCTAATTCATTAGCCTGACACCAATTCTAGCAATGAGACTGGTCTTGAAAGCAGGGGGAGGTATGGTTTTGCTCAAGGAGAAGTGCAAAAAAATGTGCTAAATTAGCAAACTAAAAACAATCTGGGTATTTTAAACATCTGCAATATTCTCCCCTTCATTTTACCCCATATTGTTTCTATAAGGTTATCTCCATTGAGTCTAGGACCAAGATAAATAGCGTATCATGAGAGATAACTTATGTGATGGTGACATTGAAAGGTCCTCCATCAATGAGTTTTACAAGTGGTGCGTTTATATCCCTTAACCTTTCACTACCTTGTTTTGTCTGTCTACTTTTTCACTTTTCCCACCAATCTTTTAAGGCAAATTACGTTTTATGCTTTTGCATGTTATCTCTTTTCAGCTTTTACATCAGACAAGTGACTGCATTAGACAGGCCAATATATCAGACAAACCCCTAAATCAGATGGGCCTCTATAACAGACAGGCCACTACATTAGACAGACTACTACAACAGACATGCCAATACATTAGACAAACCAATGCAACAGACAAGCCACAACATCAGACAGTAATTTTGTGTTCAATTATTTTGTCTTTGTTGGTCACTGATCTCCTGGCCCAAAAGTGCTATGTTTTAATTTTTCCATGGCAAGGTTTCCTCTGTGTACTTTCTATTTCTCTACAGAGGTGTATACCCCTGGGACAAACAAAACTTATTGAAACACGTAAAAATAAAATCTTATACCTAAATTTAGTATTAGACGGTAAGGGTCCATTACAGAAAGATGCAGTACTGCCGCAAGTTTCTTCACCAATGGTGTATGTATACTCATTTGATGAAATGCCTGAAATGTATAAACACCATTTAAGAACTAGGAATTAACAAATTTTTTTTTTGTCAAGAAAATGTTATAAATTTTAAGATTTTTCTATAAACAAGTAAAAACAAGTAAATACATAACACACTTTTCTGTGAGACATTGAATGTCATTTATATAAAGTAGTGTCAATATTGTTGTTTTTCAGGCTTTAATTTCATTAATTATTATTCATTCTTATTTTAACTACACTAGTCTGTTTTATTTTTATCTTTGGTCCTTTTGTATAACATTGGAAGTGCACATCACACACATATCTAATTAACCTATTAATTAACAGTTTTCAAACATCTTTAGAAAAGCTAAACTATTATGCTTGTGTAAAGATGAACAATTAATCATGAACAAGAGTAAAGATGGGCATAATATTTTGAGAGCATAATAACATAATTGTAATCAAGATGGAAATAATGCACCAGCCTAAAGAAGACCAGACTCTGGGGTAATCCCACCTACATTCAAAGAAACTTAGCAAAACAATCAAGCCTATAAAGGACCTCATAACAGCAGAATAAAAATATTTTTTCTTTAAAGTCAAAATTAAACTTGACACACAGGTATATAATCTTGTTAACAATAGAGCTTGACATGAAAAGAAAGCAAAAAAAATATCAAAAAAATATTTTCTTGAAAAGACAAGCTCTCATCCAAATCACAAGAAAAATTATGGGTATTATAAGCTATCCTGACAAGATCAATATCTAATCTTTCGACTCAGGACCAGACACAACAGAATGAGACAACATATGTACCAGAAGCTCAAAATTGGAACCAGTGAAATCTGCCCATGTGGAGTGCCACCAGAGAAAGCTGACCATGTCCTTCAAAACTGTTCTCTTAACCATGAGGCCTGTACAAGACATTGGCCCCAAATCACCCCAATAGAAAGAAAACTATATGGAGAGCTCCCTGATTTGGAGACCACTGCGCAGTTCATCTCATACATTGATCTAGTCATCTGAACGCTCCAACAGAACAAATGTGAATGAGGAAGAAGAAGAACAAAGACAATGCCTCCTTTATACAAATTATTGAGCGATTATTTTTCTCTAATAAAGTAATACATTTTTTTTCATTAAAAAAAAAAAGAAAATCTTTTTATCTGGCCACTCTTGAATGAATAATGCTTACTTGCGGAAATATCTGAAGACTTATAGTCCATTCAAGATAAATATTTTCTCATTCTCTGACCAAATTTAAATTGTTTAAGTTTGTTTTTTTTTACTTTGAAAGATTATAATGGTCAAACCAGAGTTTTCCCAGTGTGCCCAAGAAGCTAGTAATCCTTTGCCAAAGATATACAGCAACTGTAGAATTTCTTAGAAAATCACAAAAGCCGTTTTTGAGATCCTTGTCCAGTTTTTTTTAGTTTTGAGCCAACCCAGGTTCCATGAAGTTATGAGTTGAATAGAGGTATTGTAATAAGTCTAGCACAATAGGAGGCAATTAAACACACTGAACAATGGTTTATAACCACACCATGATGCCAGTAGTGTATAGTGTATAAAATTATAAATTTAATATAGAATAGCACTGGATTGGTGCTTTCTATCAAACTCAGGACTACCTTGCAGTTTTCCCAGCCAACCTATAGGTGTGGCCCTGTATCCATAAATAAAGCCTTGTTTGCTAGATTCCAACCAAGTATGATTAAATTTTTCAACTATATTTGTTTCACGTTTTCTACGATCTGAAATAAAAGAAAGATTAACTTACTATTTTTTATGTTATAACTCTAAGGAAGTCACTCAACGAAAAGCAGGAGGTAACAATAAACTAGGTATTTATTTACAGTACGAACAGGCATAGATTTCAGCCATTAAGTCCCAGAATGTTCTATCTCAAGTGACACCAGTCCATTCCTACCTAAATACCAATACAGAACACTGACACACTTCCCAGTACCGCCCCAGGTCCTCAACACAGTACATAGATAGCACAAAGGACGTTCCCTCGAGACAAGACAGCCTAGACCTCCATAACTTTCTCCTTCTGCTCCAATTAATCTGCCTTTGGTTAAGGGGGTGTCGCTTTCATTGTCTGACCTTTCTCTCAGTCACCACCGAAGGCAGCCTCATGCCAGGAAGCGAGGCAGTGGATGTCATGGGGGTGGTCATCAAGACAGCTGGTTCTATATGTTGCTTCAGCAGACTCTCTCGGTGAATGCTTTGCAATTTAGCCGGAGGCCCCCAGGAGGTCAGGTTATTAAACAGTTCACCAAACCCAGCAGCATCTGGAAGACATGCCTGTATGGCATGTGGATAAGGTCTGATGTGCTAAAGTTCACCAGCTGCTGCCTCACATTCCGCATGGTTCTTCTGATCACCTTCAGGGCTTCTCTCGCTGGTGAAAACAGAAGTCCACTGGTTTCAGACCCTGTAAGTGGGTTTCTTGACATTTGCATTCCCTTTGTGAAGGCTCTGGCAGATCGACAGGGGTCCTTAAGGTCCAAGGCTTCAGGCTCAGACCCAAAATTGTCTTGATCTGTCAAGGTCATAGTGGTACTCATAACAGGTACCGCAATAGCTCCAGTCACAAAGTCAACCTCTTCTCTTCTTCTACCGTCTCTTTCTTGTCAGGTCTGTTATAATCGTTGAAATCATGGTGGCAATCGTTTTCACATTTCTCATCATTATGGTAGGACACGTTATGGCTGCCACAGAGAGCACCAACATCACCAACGCATTCTTTGTAACTATCAATACAATCACTGTCTTGAATGAGTAACAGTTGGTTGATCAATAATGTTGGACTTCTCTCTCAAAGGTTCTATTTGGCCTTGCACGATAAGCATCAATTTTTCCATCGAATGATTTATCGAATCCTGCATGTTTTCTACTACTTGTGTTGAATGGCGCACCATCAGTGTGGCTTGGGAGCGGAGTTACAACAATATCTTAAGTAAATAACTTTAGCCTACCCAATGCCAAATAAATGTATCTACCTATGAGAGGAACTGCATAATTACATTTATAAGTATTAATGCTAACATGAAAACCAGCAAAATACAAAATCAGTTCATATTATTGTACCAATAAAACCTTGTAAAATAAAAAGTCATTTCATATTAATGCACAAAGAAAATCTTATTTAAAAGAAACTTGTCTCTGAAAGTGTTTAAACTTTACTTTTCTTGAACTGTCTTTTTTCTTTACGCTATTTCAAACAGAGAACCGTATCAAATTTCTGAGACAAATGATCTTAGATTAACATAAATAAATTTCCTGAGAAGCTGTTAAATTAATGTTCTTACTTTCCGATTTACATTTGCTGCCTGGAACATCTGCACAAATAACAAGACTGATATCAGCTAATTTCCCTTGAGAAGAATTCAAGAGAAGTCTAAGGCTTAAAATAACCTTTGCTTGGGAAGTTGATAGTTCTGATCCTTGCGGCTTAATTTCAAGTCCATTCATACTAAAGATTGGTGCTTAAAGAAAAAAGATATTAAAAAGTTATTTAAAAGTATTTTATTCAATTTTTCTTTCAAATAGTATAAATTGAATTAATACAATACCAGGGTTTTAAAGAATAGAAGAAGACTTTGATAAGTAAGTTAGTTAAGGATAATAGAAAAATGAGCTTAAAGTATTATTTTGAATTATTTTCCCTGAGTGGTAGTAAAGCGCTGTATAGTCCCATTTTCAGACTTTGCAATCTCTGGCAGAATTTTAAAAGGTCATCTGCCCCTATAGCAAATGGTTAAAGGGAGTTTTGTAGCCAGTACAATGACTAAATGACTTTACTTTTCCCCAACTAATGTCAGGTACTCAGTAGAGTTAGGTGGACTCACTGCGCTATAAAAATCCTGAAATTCAAAATTCAAGTCTTCACCAGGGTTCTAAATCAAGACCCCTAAGTACGAAGCCAAGTGCTTTGCCACTCGGCCAGCAAGCTTACATTTCCTTGAGGTAGAATTAATAAAAAAATGTTCAGGCCCATTTTACAAAAAAAAAATTAAAAAATTATTAATCAAAAACAAAATTAATCCTACAACAGTTCTTCCTGTAAGGAACCCACAATAATGCAATCATTATAAAATAACATTTCTAAGAAAATATTTGATTGAGACATGTCTAAGTGCTGTAATATCCTATAATACACTTTTATTTTAATAATTTAGACATATCAGCTAATTTTAAAAAGACATAATACCAAAAAATTTTCATTTAAATATTAAAACAAAAAGGAGTAAAAAAAACAACAACCAATTAAGACCTTGCAAAATATATATCAGATATTGTAAAGGTCATCTGTTACTGGGAACCATTGGTGTCCTGGCCAGCAAAATGACTGACCGCCTTCATTTTTTCTCCAACTCCTATAGTTTGGTTTTCTATAGTTATCATGTTTTGTTTGGTGTAATGCACAAATCGTAAGCTAAATTTCCATATGGATTATAATTATTATTATTAATTAATGAGTTGGGTCGAGTCATGGGTGCAGTAAAAAAATTTCAAAATAGCCTATGTGATCTTGTTTCAAATCTCATCATTTGTGATGTGGTTTTTATGTGTTATAGGGCCTACATAAAAAAGTAAAGTTCCCTTTTCAGACCTTGAGATCTATAGGGCAGATGATGTAAAGGTCATCTGTTTTGTGGACTACTGATAACAAGGATGTCATGCGGCCAGCACAATGACCACTCAGCTTTACTTTTTTCCAACTAATGTCATGTACCCATAAGAACTTGGTGGACTCAGAGGTACCCAAAGATCCCAAAATTAAAAATCCCAGTCTTCACCAGGATTTGAACCCAATACCCCCTATAAAAGAAAAACTATATGGAGAGCTACCTGATCTGGAAATAACAGTGCGTTCATCTCAGATATTGGACTAGTTATCTTAAACATATGGTTCATACAACTTTTGTGAAAATTAATTCCAGACATTTTCCAGAGTTTTCCTAGACATTTATCTTGTTTTCCAAACTCACTAACAGTCAAGTGGATGGCTACTGAGCATATGATATGCCCTCTGGACTCATATTCATCGTCTTAGGTTCAAACCCAGCCCACCACTAAAACAGGCCATCCTGTGGGAAGTTTGGACTAGGATGTAATAATAATCTTCAATTCTGAAGGAGCATCCCAAACATGTAAAAAAAAAGTTACTAATCTTGTAGGCCCTAGACTTAGGCAACTTAATATATATATACATATAGTATATAGTCTAATAGATCTTAGTTGAAAATCTTATTATAAATCTCAAAGTTAGTCCAATAGTTTTAGAATTTTTATATAGGCCTACATTTACATTGGCTTAAACATGAGATACTAGTTAAAAAATAAAGACTTAGACTTCAGATCAATCTAGCCTAGACTACCTCTAGTAATTAGATTACCTTTACCTCTAATAAATCTTTTGGAAGAGATAAATAAAGTTCTAGAGTTACTGTACTGAAATTGAGATTGAATTTGTAATAGTGGTCTACTTATGTCTAGTTCTAATCACAGTGTCAATATTGATTGGATTGTTGTTGTTTTTTAACAATATAAAATTTGATATCTACATCAAAGCCTAAATCTATGTCATACTAGATCTAATATATGCTAGGCAAAGTATGCTAGACATAAATCTGGATCTAGATAGAGACTAAATCTAGTAGTAGACCCCCAATCTAGTAATTTTTGTGGCCTAGTATTTTTTACTCAAGATCTATATTCTAAATTGACTAGATATAATAGGCCTATAATTTGTTTTCTCTATTTAACTGGGGATCTAGAATAGATTTTGGCCAAAATCCGAGTGTCCATATTGTTACGAATCTTCCTATCCAGGCTCTCTGTAAACTGCACCACACGACACCACAAGTTAAAGAACTTGACAACTCCGGGCTACAAATAACGTAATAGTTTAATGTCAATAAAATATCAGCCAATACTGTACAATTGGCAGCACGTTACACACGACTGTACAAATATCTCTCCGTTAATAGCCGTACCGCCGTATCGACTCTTGCACTGGTCTCTCCGTCTCGTCTCAGACTTGTACTGAGCTGTCGTAATGAACTGTAGATCGGGAATTTGTGTCTCACTCGTCTCTGATACCTTCGTTCTTTATATAGGGTCCCTGCTGGCCTTCTAGAACCGGACAGAACGTCGCTCGACCATTCTGGGTGATCAGACGACTACATCCCTCGTGACGCTCCTGAGCTCTGTTCACGACGCCGATCCATCTAGAACCATCATGTTGACACTCGTCTCGGCTGACCGTCATAACTCGTCACGGTTGACCACTCGTCTAGGGCTGGCCTAGGCGATTTGCGTTGGCTGAATACACACACACACCACTACCCCCATCTGTAGCACCACCAGGTTTATAACAATATTAATTCTTTATTCTATATATTGTTATAGATATATCAGTCATAATAGTCTAGGTCTAGATCCATTACTTAAGACTTAATTTTATTAAAGTATAGAATAGACTCTCTAGAACTAGAATCTAAATCTAAACAATTCTAATTTAAAAAAATAAACAAATATTAGTCTATGATTAATTTTATCTTATCTTATAAAATACAGACATAACTTCAAAAAAGAAGATGATTAAGTCCTAGAAATTACTCTAATTTCCAGACACTGAATTGTAAATCTACAAATAGAATCTAGATCTATAACATAACTAGTCTAAATAAATAGATCTAGATTTTCTAGATCTAGAAGTAGAATCTTTTCTTCTTATAATTATATATATATATACATTCCAGAAGTTATTTCGAAAAAACCAAGTTGAACGTTGGCCTAGAACTAAATGTTGTTTTTCTTTCCTTTTTTTTTTTTTTTTATTTGCTCTAACTGAACTCTAACTCTAAGCATCAGATTTTTTTTGAAATTCAAAGGTTCCTTGACCATGAGTTTACACGCTAGACCTAGCATTTATAATAACTACATCTAAATCTAAGTTACTAACTATAATAGACATACAATCCAGCCTAGGCTCTAGCAAGTGAATGTTGTGGATTCATGTTTCTTTTTTCTATATAATATAATAGATCTAGGTCTAGTCTAGATCTATATTAGAACTAGCAAAATTTTGTATTAAAATTTAAGGTTCCTTAGCCGCGGTATGATTCTGAATTAGATCTAGGTCTTAGAAAGTCTGTTTGACCATGGGTGTGTTCTGCAATCGACTAAGACGGCCCATTGTTTTATTTTCCACCCATGACCATAAATCTAGATCTAGTAATGGAAGCCTCTATGCCCAAATAGATGTACACACCTAGCGTTTTACCGGTTATGGCACCTGAATAAAAAAAAATATGTCAACAATTTTTTTTTAAAATAGGATTTTTTAAATTTTTTTTTAAATTCCAGACATTTTAAAAATTTGCCTAAAAAAGTAGTGATTTTCCAGACTTTTTCAAGCCTGAACTCTAATTTGTGAAATTCCAGACTTTTTATACCGCATAGGAACCCTGTTAAACATCCAGAATAGTAGTGAGAATGCAGAAGAAAAAATTAATTGATATTTTTTTACACTTACATATATATATATATATATTTCCCTAAGCAATGTAGAGAAAAAACTATCCAGCATACCATTTAGGCAAGCAAATCATTGAAAAAAAAACAAAAGTGAAATTAGAACTAAACAACGGTCACAAAATTCGATATTTACCTTTAGGATATACATAAATATTCAGAGGTTTGGAAAATGGACTGCTGAAATCTGTATTATGTACTATTACCTGTTTGATATTGTAAAAAAAAATTAGTTTTAACTACATTAATGCATGTAGAATAGCACATTCTATGGTTTCAAAAGCGCAATGCCAAAAGTAATGTAGAAAAGACAATATAAAAAAGGCAAGATAGTCAATATATATATATGCCTGTAATTTTTTCACATTTAAGATAAGGATTTAAATCCTGTTTACTGTCAACCTCCTGTAGGTAGGAGGTTTGTTCTTTGCTTGGAAATAATATTAATCTTCTTTCTAAGTAAAAAAATTAAACAAAAGAAAAACAAACTTAATTAGTAAATATCAAAAGGTGTCACTAAACTAACTACTAAACAAGATAACATACTCTGATCGAATAATTTTGTTCAGCAATGATGTCTTGAAGCTCTTTAGTGGAATTCTTTTCACAACCTTCACTTGCCTGTATAGTTTGATTAAAGGTTTTGGTGTCCTAAAATAAAAAATGTTAACAAAAACTAATATTAGGAGGTTAAAGAAAATATCAAAATAAATCTCTTTGCTACTTAAGCATGATCAGTATGCTCTGGTCTTATTTACTCTCAAAATGGGTAGTAAGGGGTCTGGAAGATTTCTGTCCTGACTTTAGGGGCTCAGCAAACACAACTCAGTTTTTTAGATCTCCAAAAATTAATTTCTAGTCTATAAGGATGGAAACTCAAGTCCCTTGGTTAGCTAGAAACACAGTTTATACCACTCACTGAAATGTTTTATAATAAGTTAAATAGGCACTGTAATTATAAAATTATTTGTAAAAAGCAGAAAACAAGATATACTCACATTGTCAACATTTACTGTAAATTTAGTTATAATTCCATTTCGAAATTTTTTGTCAGGACACTTAATATTAATTGTCAAGTTTGTAGCAATGAATGAATCAGGTATCACAAAGAATTGTGCTTCACCAGGAACTGTAAACAAACATTAGCAAAATATTTATTTATTATCACATCTTACCTTATAAACTATAATCAGTCTTTACATTTTTTTGTATGTCCTATGCTTATTGCTAAAATAATTTAGTTGTTCGGGCTATTTGATAAATTAATTTTTTTTTTTTAATTTGTAGCAATTCATGTTACATTGCTTCTGTTCTAGAGTGCCACTAAATTAAGTGATTTTACCAAAGAGTTAGTATTCATTTATGATTAACCTCACTGCTAACTTGATTAATGATGAAGCACAAAGACACATATGTCCAGGTGGAGTGACTGTAAATGAAGTCATTGGTTTATTATTCACTTTCAGGAACAGAATACAAACACAAGGAAATGTACCCTTAATTATTTGCACAACAATATCCGGATACATCTTAATAATAGGATATAATTCAATAAAATACAATACATATTAGCAATCCCAGCTTTTATAGCCTCCCTAAAATATATGTCCAGATAAATACGTTATTATTCACCCTTATTTTAAACTTTCTTTCGGTGACCCAAATAGTTAGTTATCAAAATATTTCATCAGTTATACCAAAAAACAAACTAAAACTTGACCCACATTTTAATCATGGCTTTACACAAACGCAGCTTGACCTCTACCCTAGTCAGTTCTCACATGTGAGCAAGGTGGTTGTTTGAACGTGACAATTATTTAAGTAACTAACAATAATGGAGCATGTAATGGAGTAATGTGAAAATTGAATGAAACTGACAAAAAAACTGAATGAAACAACCAACCAACCTTGATATCCACCTAGATCTTTCTAATGTTATTATCACTGGAATTTTATATGCAATAAATTGAAAATTTAAAAAAAAAATTAAACAGTGCCAGAAAAATTATTGGCTAGAAATAAGATCAATCTTGAAATTTTATTTATTTATTTTATTTTATTCATAAAATTTGATTTGATCCAATTATTATAAAAAGAGTGGATCACCTCTTGCTACTAGAGATGCAATCACTCTATAATTGCTAATGAAGAATTTTTTTTAGTAGACAATATGTTTTTTGTTTAGTAATTTTAACTTAACTTTAACTTTTAGTAAAATTTAACACCCAGTGGTCACAAATACCACCCTGACTCCAAAACACCTCTCTTTACCATGAGGTCTGTACAAGACACTAGCCCCAAAACACCCCAATAGAAAGAAAACTATATGGAGAGCTCCCTGATTTGGAAACCAGTGTGCAGTTCATCTCATATATTAGTCTAGTCATCTGAACGCTCCAACATAAAAATGAGAACGAAGAAGAAGATAGTAGCTGTCCAAATGTCAGTAATATTAGCAAATCTTACCATTAGTTAGAGTTGATTCATTTTTAACTATCGAATTAGATGTGCCAGCTGTGGTATTAGCCTGCACTTCTATAGTATAGTTCCAAAATGCCAGCAAATCAGAAAATGTCACATTGAAGGGTGGGCTCTTGGTATATGAATGACTATGGTAGTTAACATCCTTGTCATAAGTGTCTTCAAAAAAAAAAAAGAAAAATCATTTAATACAGATTAAAAGATGATTAACCAACACAAATTTAAGCCATAGTGGCTACCAAAATGAATGATAGGAATTAAAAGGAATGTACATGTTTTTCTTTCTTCTTATCTGAAAAATTACAGATATTCCGAAAAACAAAGGGAGATATCTTATGTAAACAAAGTTTTACCATTAATTAAAGACTGACTAATTTGTAAAAACCTACTGATAAGGTGATACAAATCAAATTATTAATGGTATCAAATAGGCAGATCTTAGTGCTCAGACAGTAATTTTAATGGGGGTTAAGAAAATGGCTAATGCCACTAACATTTTTTTTCCATTAGTGGAAGCTGCTGATTTTTTCATAAAATTGCATTAAGTTT
This sequence comes from Biomphalaria pfeifferi, assembly GCA_030265305.1. Lineage (NCBI taxonomy): Eukaryota > Metazoa > Mollusca > Gastropoda > Planorbidae > Biomphalaria > Biomphalaria pfeifferi. The sequence continues at coordinate 2,690,738 of JASAOG010000052.1, forward strand.
CAACATGATTTTAAACCACTAGTTTGAGTGGCAGAAAACTTGGGTTGATTTTGAATCCTGATGTAGACCTCAGCACTCAAGATAAGTTGTTAGCTGAGTACCTACAGGCAGTTAACCCATTAGCTCCTTCTGCAGTTTGAAACATTTTCCTGTTTTTGTCCTAAAACGTTGCAGAACGTTTCTAAAATCCCATATTCAATATACTTGCTTGAAACTTTTTAAAAAGAAGATTTCTTCTAGTCTCTATGCAAGCGTGATTAAAAATCATTTAGAAGATTACAGATTCTATTTTTAATAAAATCAGGAAGATTTTTATTATTTAAATAATTTTTCAAACGAACAGGCACTAGCCCAAGTGTGTATGCTCCAACATGGGAAAATGGGTATTTTTTAAGCTTTTTTATATTCCAATGGTATTAAAAGTATATATTTTTTTAAACTAGGCATATCGTTTTATTTTTTTAAGTTGTTAGTTTGTTTATATCTATTAGATCTTAAATTTGATTATTTAAAAAAAAAAATAATATTTTTTAGGATTTTTAAAATTTGGAGTTATCCCTCTTTGCTTAGGGCCTGGGGGGGGGGGGGGGGGGGGGGGGGGGTTTCTTAACCAGAAATAGGAGCTATTGGGTTAAATTATTCTCTTAGTAACTTCCTCTACCCAACCTTCCTTGCCTCAGCATGACCATAAAAAAAATACCCCTAGAAATAATTATAATTATCTTACCTTCATAATATGTACAATTCTGGTCACCATCAGATGCTTTCAGGCATACACAAAAAGTTGTTGGCCCTGTGTATTCTCCAGGTGCAATTGTAATATTCATACCACCCTTATTTTCATTGCTTCTAAATGTCATGACATTCACACTTTCCAAATTAAAAGGTGCTATTGAATAAAACAAAACAACAGAAACGAAATCTATTTTAAAATACATTCAAACCTATTTCAACAGGCAAGGGATACATGTCAATTCATCTAGAAACTTTAAAAGAAAAATTTCATCAAAATTAAGAAAATTTTTATTTCAGTTTCATCATAATAAAACAATTGTAATCTTTTTCCATAGTTCCTTTTTTTTTTTTCTCAATTTTCTTTTTAAAATGTGATATTTTAACAAATATAAAATTGATGTTGTTTCTTTCATTTCAAAACTTGAACTGAAAAGGAGGAAAAAAACAACTTAATATAAACCATATATAAAACATTAAAATAATTGCTATGAGTGAGGTCCATATCCCATGTCACTGCTCCATAATAAAATTAATATAGACAACAGAACCTTTTTTTAGCCCCCTTACTCCTTGAAAACATTGTTTTTAGTCAAAACACATTTTAAAATTTAAAAAATTCTTATTTTCTCCAAAGGAAAGCTATTCAAGATTACAAGCAATACAAAACATTTGGGAAGAAAGACAACAAAACAACTGACTTTCTAAGCACTAATTATAATTTCATTGATAAGGCTGCAGAATGGGATAAAATAGACAATGGTCTATTAGGAGAGAAAGAGTAAAAACATGTAATTGAATGCAAAAAAATTGAATTAGGAATTTTTATTCTTTTCTAGCCAAAATCATAATACAAACCTAAATCAATCAACGGTGTGAAGCTTTATAAAAAAGAGCATTGATTCTATGAGGAATACTAGTAATGATGTATAAATTGTTCTGGCTTAATTTCATATAGTATCTTCTTATAATATAAAGCAGAAAGTAATGCATATGTATTTATGTATGTCCAGCATAGAAATCAAAAGCATTTGACCAATCTTGATAAAACTTAGCATAAATATTCCTTAGATCATGGCAGAGGCCGTAGTGTATGTTTAATGTCCCTATCACATCTGCAAAGCCCTAAAAACAGACAAAAAGTACTTCATTGTATCTCTATTAAAATGCTAAGCTTTTTAACAAATTGGATAAACTCGTTTAAATAGCTAAATTAATTTCTATTTAAGAAACTTATAACAAATCAGGGAAAACCCGTTTCCACAGTATTTTATTTTTTATATGAATGTATTGGCTTTAACGGATTAAGCCACTTTCGCAATTCTACTTTGATTTTTGTGGCAAATGAAAACGAATTGAATAGAACAATATCTAAGTTTGACATAGATCTAAATCTGATCAACTAGATTAGTAATACACGAACTAAGGTCCCCAGAAAGGCCAGAAAGCCATAGGCATCAACAATGCCATACTCATCAGTTATAAATAGCACTAGATATTATTTATTAAATCTTCAGTGTTTTTAATGTGCATATTTATGTCAAAGCAAAATGTTTTCTTTCTTTTTAAAATAAAAAAACAACATATTCTAAGTATTATTAGTAGATTGTATACAACAGATTACATTTCATTTGATTTGATTTTAGGCACATTGGCACAATTTAGGCCATGTCGTGCCTGTAGTCCTTTAAGGACTACTCTCTCTCTAAACAACAAGGGCCAAATTCTATACAGTCATATCATTAAAATCAAGGTCTATTCACAGTTAAAATAGTTAAGGTGGTAAAAATTTAATTATTTGGTAAAAATCTAATGTAAATAGTACATGTTCACAAAATCATAAATCAGATCTTCGTAGATAACCCCACTTCCTGGATAAAGCCCAGTAACTTTGCAGGGTCGACATTATCAAATAGTGTTTTTAAGTTAGTGACTCTAAAATATTTCTCCCTGACATCCTGTATCTGGGGCAATCAACGAGGATATGTTCCACGGTGAGGCGAGAGTCACAGTACTCACAAAGTGGGGGCTCGTCTCTCTTCAGCACAAAAGAGTGCGTGATGTAGGTGTGGCCAATCCTAAGTCTGGACATGGTCGTGCTACCACGCCTTGTCAGACCCTTAGATGTGGGCCACCACCTGACATCCGCCACAATCTGCCTGAGTTTATTGTGAGTCAGCCTCCCATCGGTTCTGCCACTCTCGATAGGTGGTAGAGGCAATACTTTGTCTCAAGTCCGAGCAGGGAATTTGGGTTCCTGACACCGCATGATTTAGGGCTCTCTTTGCTTCTCTGTCTGCGGCTTCGTTTCCCTCAAAGCCAACATGGGAGGGGACCCAGATGAAGGTGACATCCCTACGGTCGGCTGTTATTTGGTCCAACAGCTTCAGGCTCTTATGTACCAATGGGATGTCAGTCTTTATCCGCCCCAATGCTTGCAATGCAGAATTGGAGTCGGAGCAGATTATAAATTTCCTCCTTTCTGATGCTTTAATGGTCATGAGTGCAAGCGATATTGCATGCAATTTGGCCGTAAAGATAGAGCAGCCATCGGGGAGTCTACGGGAGATTGTTTTGTTCCGAAAGGAGCAGGCACACGCGACCTTTCCATCCATTTTGGATCTGTCTGTGTAGATGGTGCCACAATTTCCGTAGCTCTCCTGCAATTCCCTAAAGTGGACTTGTAGTATGCTATGGGTCTGTATTTTCTTTTTTGAAATTAAGGAGGGATAAATTTAATTTGGGTTTATTCATTAGCCAAGGAGGATTCTGAGGGGTTTCTATTTTAGAGATTTGGTCAATGGGTGGGGTTAAATTTTGGATGGGTTCTCTCATTCGAAGGCCCAACGGCTGTATGACATTAGGCTTTCGATTGTATAATTCTACCTCTATGGGGTTAAATATCGAGTCAAAGGCAGGGTTCGTGGGGTTGGATTTTAGCTTGACTATATACTGCATTGCAAGCTTTCTCATTCTTATATCCTTGGGGAGTTCTCCAGCCTCCACTTGTAGACTTGGGATAGGTAATGTACAGAACGCGCCGAGACAGAGACGCAGGGCAGCATTTTGTATTGGTTTCAGTATTTTTAGATAAGACTTCCTTGCTGCTCCATATTGGATCCGTAGTCTAGCATTGATCGAATTAGACTCCGATATAGCAGCAGCAAGGTATCTCTGTCAGCTCCAAAGTCCGTATGGCTGAGTACTCTAAGTATGTTTAATGACTTTTGGCATTTCTTCTTAAGTTCCTTAATGTGGGGGAGAAAATTAAATTTGGAATTTAGGGTGAGGCCTAAATATTTTGTAGTTTTCATGACAGGGATCTTCTTTTTGTGTATAAATAGTTCAGGGTCTGGGTGGAGTCCCCTTAAATTACAAAAATGCATACTAACTGTTTTGGAGTCCGAAAATTTAAAACCATTATCGTTTGCCCAATTTTGAATTTTGTTTAAACATAACTGTAATTTTCTTTCTAAGGTGTTCATGTTTTTCCCATAAGTAAAAATGACAAAGTCATCAACATACAAAGAGCACTCTATGCCAGGGGACAGAGCATTTATGATGCTATTTATTTTAATGTTGAACAGGGTGACTGACAGAATGCTGCCCTGGGGTACACCCATTTCCTGGTCATGAGTGTCAGAAGCGGAGTTGCCCACTTGAACCTGAAATTTTCTGTCTTTCATGAATTCCCCCACAAAACAGGGAAGGTGTCCCTTAAGCCCCATAAGCTCCAGGTCACGTAGAATGCCATGTTTCCAGGTTGTGTCATAGGCCATTTCTATATCGAAGAATACAGCTACTAGATGTTCTCTTCTGAGTAATGCATTTCTAATACAAGCTTCCAGCCTTACCAGGTGGTCAGTTGTTGTCCGCCCCTGCTGGAATCCGCACTGGTAGTTGGAGATCACTTTATTCCTCTCCAGGTACCAGACCAGACTACTGTTAATCATTCTTACCATGGTTTTGCAGATGCAGCTTGTTAGTGCTATTGGTTGATAGTTAGCTGGGTCAGAGCCGTCTCTTCCCGCTTTAGGTATCGTTATAACTGTGGCTTTCCTCCATCGCCTGTTTGCCACACACAGTTATAGACCCCTAGCAGGACTGTCAATGAGGGTTCGGGAAGGTGCTTGAGGAACTGGTAATGGATTTCATCTTCTCCAGGCGCTGTGTCATGTGACTTGTCTAGCGATTCCCTCAGTTCCTCAAGCAAGAACGGTTTGTTGTAGTCTTCATCGTTCTCTGACCTGAAATCAATGGGGTGTCTTTCCTCCCTGGTTTTGACTTTTTGGAACTCTGGCGTGTAGTGTGCAGTGGATGACTTTTCTGCTATTGTGGATGCAGGCAGTCAGCTATTTTTCTGGAGGACGTGACAGTTCGTCCTTGGTTTTTCAAATGCCCTATTGCATTTGATTCTTTCCCTTTGATTCGCCTTACTGCCTTCCAAACCGCTCTAGCAGAAGTTTTGGCATCCAGACTGCCGACAAAACTTTAACAGGAATTCCTTTTGGCTGACCGTATGCTTTGTCTAGCCTTTGCTCTAGCTATCCTGAATAGCTTTAGGTTTTCCTGGGAAGGATTCTTTATAAATGCAGCCAGTCGTTTTTTCCTTTTGCCAATAGCACTTTTACAAGCTGCATCAAGCCATGGTTTGCTAGACCGTTTTGGATTTGCGGAGGTTAGGGGGACAACTTTCCTGGCTATACTAAGTAGCTTACTAGCAAAGGTATCAGCTGGGTTCTGTTCATCGAGGATATTTTCTGTGATATCCCCAGAGCATCTTTTTTGGAATTGTTCCCAATCGGCCTTATTCAATTTCCACCGCTGTGGTCGTCCCAATGAGGGGAGATTGTTAGCAATGATGATTGGGAAGTGATCACTTCCCCGTAGATCATTGCTAACTGGCCATTTAAAGTTGTCCAGAAGTCCAGGGATGCATACGGTGAGGTCAATGCATGTGAGAGATCCAGTTCCTGGGTGCAAGTAGGTCGGTGATGCATCAATAAGTATGCATAAATCATGTTGGAGGAAGATATCCTCCAGCATAAGACCTCTTGTGTCGGTATTGTTGGATCCCCACATGGTGTTATGGGCATTGAAATCCCCAAGGATTATATAAGGCCGGGGGAGTTGTTTCAATAGGTCCTCCATGTCTGTTGGGTTTAATGGAGCGCCTGGTGGTAGATACAGGCTGCAGGGTTATCCTAGCTGATACGGCCTGTCGTGTTCACAAGGATACAGACTCCACCTGATGCTCTCTCTGCATCCTCAACATTCTTGCTGTAAGCACTGTAGCTTCGGAAGCTGATGCTATCTTTCAGAAAGGTTTCCTGTAAGCAGACAGCTACAGGTGTCTCAGAGTCCATTAGTAGCTGCATTTCCTCGTAATTGGCCTTGAGGCCTCTACAATTCCAATGTACAATTCTGGAATCCATGGCTTATTCTAGATGTCCTATTTGGAGCTATTTGGCCTTGGGAGGCCCCTGGAGGGGTTTCCCTTTATTCGAGTGACCTTGGTATTTTTATTCTTGGGTTTGGATGGAGAGGAGGACAACCCCCTTTTGGGGGAAGTCTTTCTCTCTGGAGAGGGGAGATCCCTCTGGTTAGAGCGGAGGTTATTTCCTACTCTCTCACCTCAGGCATCCTCTCCACTTTGATTTCTCCCCTTAGGGAGTTGGTCAACCTCTAATTCGGTAGAGGTTGGGGTGTCTGGCTGGGTTCTCTGAGAAGAACCTATGTCAGACATGATGTCTCCGGGTTCTCCTGGAGTATTGGTTTTGACATGCTGCTCAGTCTCCATGCTCTCATCAGCGAGCACAGAGAACCTGTTCTTTAGCATGACAACAGGGCTTTCTTGTTTCTTCAGAGGTGTGTTCTTTGGCGGTGTTTTCTTCTGAGTTGGAGGAAGAGGGGGTGGTGGGGTCAGTGTGTCCGTCTGTGTGGCTATGGATCTTCCTATCTTAGCAACAGCCTGGGAGTAGGTCTTTGTCAAGCCGAATTGGCCCTTGGGTAGGGCCAATACAGCCGATTTCGCCTGGCTGAAGGTACATCCATTTCTTGCCTTGTACTCTTGCACGGCAACCTCCTGTTTCCACACAGGGCAGTCCTTGGAGTAGGCTGAATGGCCAGCGTGACAGTTTGGGTATTTGAACTGAGCTGTGCAGCCCTTGTCCTCATGACCCTCTCCAGCACATCTGGCACACACAGTGTTTCTCTTGCAGACTGCCGCGCCGTGTCCATAACCCTGGCACTTGAAGCACCTCATGGGGTTAGGTATGTAGAGCCTCACTGGAACTCGTAGGTATCCTGCTTTCACATACTCTGGCGGTGTCCTAGTTCCAAATGTGAGGATAATAGTGGCGGTTTCGACCTCCTCACCATCCCTGCGCCTGGTAATGCGCCAGGCATGGGTGACTCCTTCAATGCCCTCCACTATTTCCTTCTCGGAACATTCCAGTAGGTCCCTAGAGCTGATTACACCTCTGCTGGTGTTCAGACTCTTGTGTGGCATGACTTCCACATGGAGATCACAGAGTCTTCTGCATCTTAACAGCCCATCAGAGTGTGTCTTGCCATCTACTTCTACAAGAAGTTCCATTGATTTGTGTAGCTTAGACACACTCTTGGGCTCTCCCACTACTGACTTGAGTCCCTTATAGATAAGGAAAGGGCTCAGCTTTGTCAGGCTTTTCCCCTCCTCTGTGCACCTGACCACCAAAAATGATGGCCAGGTAGTACAGCTTTTTGTGGCCTCCTCCTTTTTTGCCTCAATATGGCGTCTCTTGCCCAGACTTAAATCTGGGGCAAGTAGTTTATTGGTTTTTTTTTATCCATATATATTTTCTTGTTAGTTCTGCACCTGTGCTCCATACCCGCCATCGAGTCCAACAAGGGGACGGGCCATTCGGATGTCCAGAATGAGCCCGCCAGGGCTACACAGGTGCATGTGTCCGATACAGCAGCTCCCTGATTCACCCTCCGGCCACCGCCCTCCAGCATAGGTCGACGAAATATATTTATAGTTTTTATAACTTTAATTTGGGAAATAAAACTGTTTGCATAAGTGTAATAAAAATGTACAAAATAATTAACTCCCATTAACCGTTTTCACAAAACCATTTTTAAAAAAAGACAGTTTAGATATTTAATTTAAAAATAGAACAGTTTGCATTTAGAAGATAAAAGATAGCCATTGCAACAAAATTTTGCACGATGCTAAATACCATGGAATTTGTTTTTCTATATACATTTTTGGAGATCAAAATGTAATGGCTTGCCCGACCATCATCCACACTAAACTAAAAGTGGCTTTGTGCAATTACAGAATGCAATTAAAATGTGTACCTGCTGCCTGTGTTGTGAAGTTTTTACTTAAAGGTTGCCCTCTACCAGCTTCATTGATGGCAGCTACAGTAATTGAGTAATTTCTGTAAGGTTTCAGGTCAGTAATTGTGATATTAATATTTTCAAGTTCTGTTGAATTTCGAGTGTGTGGTATAATCTTCTGACACCCAGTGCTTGGATCAGTGAAAGCATCCTAATAAGTATAGATTTAATGAATCTGAATACATGAATACATGATAATTTAGCCTTAGCGTTAAAAAGTATGCCATTTTAAAAAAGTAAACTTATATCTAAGTTTTTAAAGCAAACTACAGTCACCAAATTCTAAGAGTGTGGCTAAGGGGGAATTGAGTTTGTTTTAAAAAAAAAACTCCAGAGATTTTTTAGTTTAAAACCCCACAGCAGATGATTTTAACCAGTGCTTTTTTTGTAAAATATGGTGGATTGAGTAACTTTGAACTACTAATAAATTAATAATTGACGTTAAAATTCAAGAAAAGTAATAATTTTTTCCCCACATTGAAAAAGGTACGCCATACCGGTGCATACCGTCACAAAAAAAGCACTGGTTTTAACTATAAAACTTCCTTTTCCGATATAAAATAAAAGGAAACTACAGTCACCTAATTCTATATGAACGTAGCTAATAGGAAGGTTACAAATTTCTACTAGACCCTGTGATCCATTAATAAAGTGCAGTAAATAGCAGAATTGTTTTTTGAACTTAAATTTTTTAATAGCAGGATAATGCACTGTAGATACCTCAGAATATGCATTTTTTTGTTTTAAATACTGGAAATAGTGCTTGGTGGACCCCGCTGGGGGAGCTCACATTATCGCTCCCCAAGACCCCTTGGCTGAAAAGGGTGGGGTGTCTACAGTCTTTCCAGTCACTCCAAGAAAAAATACAATAAATGTCCACCGACAGAATGAAGGGTCGGAATGTAATAAAGATTAATTACGGACACACATGACGGGAAGAGGGGAGGAAAAGAATTCCCTCCCCACGAAAACATCCTGGTTACCCCATGCTCAGGATACATATACATAGGTGTATTCATATTTTCACAAAATTAAAAAATGATTACTCTAATAATAATAATAATAATAATCTTTATTGTCCTTATGGAAATTTGTCTTACAAATTGTGCATTACACCAAACATTAAAAAATGTTTCTTTTTTCTTTCTGTAAAAAAGGATTTTTATTTAATTTTCTTATCATACTTTGTTGTTTGACAATTTATGGCTAATTATTAAGTAAGAAAGGATTAGTAAATCAACTGGAATAATTGCATTGCGTGATCTTGTGTGGTGCCACAATGTTTCAACAGACTGTTAGTGATATCCAACCTTATATGGCCAGTGGGCCTCTTTATTTCTGACCCTCATGTTGCAGGCCACATCAACAAAATAATAATAATAAAAAAAGAATTAACTATTTTAATAGCTTTATTACAAGCCAATGGCACTAATAGGCACCTTCTTACACCCATAGAGCAATCACCTTACATAGGTTTCACCCGTTTTATAACTGGGAAAGTTTGTTTACTCATTTTCTTACATAGCTTTTATATAGCGTAGCTTTCATGCTTAAAGCATGCTCAGAATGTTATGGTCCAATTTCATTTGTGGGGGAAGGGTTATCTGGGAGATTTTCAATGCAGTCTTTAGGCACTAGGTAAACACAACACTGCAAAACCAAGCTCTCAAACAAACTTTGGCTACACATCCCAATTAAGTGCTTGTAAACATTGTGATCATCCTTGACGATTGTTTTAGGAAATGTACAAGATTATATGCAGGCGACACGGTGTAGAAATTAATTTTCTGGCTTTGTAAGTCAATCAGTTCCATTTGTAGATCTATCTGGGGATCTTGAAGCGTCGATGACGAATGGAGTTACGAAAAGAAGTAATTCATGCTTCAAATTATAAAAATCGCAAAACTTTCACTAAAAGTATCCATCAAGAGCCTCAGAAATTGGTTCATTTTGTTTCTTTTAAGAATGACAGTTTTAGCTGCAGATCATTTTTATTGAATGGTACAGGTTAGAAAGTTTAAAAGGTGCACCCTTTCAACCTGAACAGTAGCAATTTTGTTAAAAAAGCACTTAAGTTAACATAACTTGTAGTTAGGTAATAAGATGTCACAAAAAATAGCCAAATACCACAACCATAGAAGGTCCTTCAGTTCTATTTCGTCTCAAAAAAGAAAGATGAAATTCACAGAACCAAACATAAACATCCCTAAATGGTCCAGACAGAACAACTTGTCACAGAGATTTTGTTGGTGAATGTTGCAAAAAAGCTGCTGAGAATCTGTTGTTTGACTTGACAACCTTCCTAATAATTCTTGCTACCAGTCTGCTTTGACATCCAACCATACTTCTAGTGCCATTAGCATTCCAACTAATTTATCACAGGGAAGAGAAAGATCCTCTATTTATTTGTTTTAGTTTTTTTGTTACCCTTAATAATTGACATTTTTCTGAGTGGAAAGACAAGCTCCAATTTGATACCCATTTCTGTAATTCATCTAATTCTCTTTGTGTTGTTTTTATTGGTATATATATTATACAATTGTCTGACTTTTGTTACTGAATTAATGCATTCTCTGTTATGACATGCAAGTTAAAAAAAACACACAAAAAAAGTATTTATTATTAAGGTTTAACACAAAAATGACACTTACACAGTCTGAACAGTTTATCTTGTGAGCAAACACACATGTATTATTAGAAAAAACTTCCACAATGTAGCCCTTAATCTTTCCATTTGGATTCCCTGGGGTCCGCCAAGTTAATGTCACATTTGTAGGTTTCAAGTCAAAAAGATTATCATTGGATATTTGACCACTTTCTGAAATACAGAATTTAAAATAAGCATCTAAAATTTTTTTTTCTTTTTTAAGATAATGAATTAAAAGCACAAATAATTATGGATTTATAAGTTTTAAAATTAAAACTATTTAAAATATTTCATTTACCTTTTGCGTTAGTTGAAAAAGAGCCAATCCTTGATTCACTAAAGATCCCAATTTCATTTATAGCATACAGAGTATAGTTGTATGATTGCCCAGGTGTAAGGCCACTAATTATAACTGTATTAGTTCTTGATTCATTTTTATAACTCTCAGAACCAGTTTTATTGTCTATTATAAGTTGATATTTTGAAACATTGCCGCTTGATTCAGTAAAATTTATTGAATATGCGCTGCTTATGTTTGGTAACTGTACGACTTCATCAATTCTTCCAGGTTGTGATGGATCTATAAGTATATAGAAATTTTATCATGAATTTACTAGATATATATCTAAAACAATGAGAGAAAAAAGCCAAATAAAAAAAACACTTTTAAGGTACCACAGATGTTGTTAGCGAATTGTAATACTAGCATGTCTGAGAACAATGGGAAGTGAGTTCCAAACATTTGGTATGTGTACTGAAAAAGCCTGCAAACCCTAACTTTTGAGGAAAAAATGTGGCATCACTAGAAGCGTTGAGTCCATGGAGCGCAGTGTTCTCTAAAGGGCAATATGGAGTCCTGACTTAATGTAGTCACCTGTCAATCTATGAACTCAATGTAATAGACTAAACAAATAAAATGGGATGGAATTGTTCATCTCTAATTCTGGAGATATACCCGCACAGCTAGACAGACGCGTGGTAAGCTTGACATAGTTAACTAGCCCACTGAAAGGTCACGACAAAGTAAAAAAAAATGTGCCAGCCATTGCTGTTATGTATGTAATGCGCATTTATAAAGATAAGTTTTATTTCTATTTATATTAACATGCCTTGTATTTGTAATAAAAGTTGTTTGGTGAATATTCGCATACTTATAAGCACATTATTATATTTTAAATAGTTTAATATATTCCATAAAGACATAAAGGAAATCACATCCACTTTATACATATTAATAGAAATGTACATGCTACTGTGTACTTTGTACTATCAAACCAACTATCCTGCAGTGATATTTGACCAGAGCTGAATATGGCCGGATAGTGAAAAATGGCTGAATATTCGTCCAGAGACAAAACTACTATCCTTAATATCTATATATCAATAATCAAAGAACCATGTAATAATACCTTTAAAACACAGAATTCAGTTAGAACCTGTTCTAATACAGTACACATATCATGGGCATAGCCATGGGCAAGGGGTTTGGGCTTCAACACCCCCCACCCCCTCCATTTCCAAATAAAATATTTCTACCACATGCTAGGCTCCATTAACAGATTTAATAATTAACCTGCCCTTTTTTGAGTTAGAAGAATAATAGAGAATTGCACTGTAGACACATCCAAAAATGCATTTTTGATATATATAAAAAAAAAGAATTGGCTATGGGGCTCCTTATTTTAAGGTAAAAAGAAATTAACTGTGAAAAAATTGATTGGACTCACTGTAATGAACATTTATTATTATGCAAATTTGGAGCATTTAATCCTTTTTTTGGGGGGGGAGTATTTAATACTTTTTATCTAAGACTTAGTAATTAATTCTTGAATTTAATTATTTAATTTAATTTTATATTCATAAAAAAAAAAAAAAAAAAAGCAAATTTTATCATTTTTCTTTAATTAATTTTTTTTTTCACTTTTCCTCTAACATTTGTATACTTTATTAAAATAAAGATAAACTTTATACTTGGAAAACGTTTAAAAAATTTTTATAATTAAAGATTTAAAAAAAAAAAAAGGCATTACTTGTCCAAATATCATCAGTTGTTACAATAGTTTCATTGTATTTAAAATGTTCATTTGAAGGAGGTATGGAGGCTATAATAAATTTGTTTTTGGTTCCTGCAGTAAGTCCTGGTATAGAGCCTCCAGCATTAGAAGCATTTATGCTCCCATTTCCATAACGTATTTGAAATGTAACATTGGAACCAGATCCATTCAATGTCCAGGTAAAATTTACTGTATTTGTAGTTACTGTATAGGTTACATTTTTCACTTTTATGTCATCAACTGAAACATAAACAAGAAAAACATTAAAAAATATTTTTTTTAAAAAGAAGATACCTCCATTATACAACTTAAAATACAATAAAATATTTTTAAAAATTCATTTAAGAAATATTTGATTTACACCAGGTAGCAAACCCATAATTTGATACCATCAGCTTCTTGAATGAATGATTTTAATAATTTGGCCAGCAGGCAATGCAAACTTGTGCTATTATTATTGGTACTTTCATTAAATGCACATTTAGAACAAGATCTAGACTTCTGATTTAGAACTCTAGATGTAATCTATATTAGATTTACATTAAAAAATTAGCAAAGCTTAGATAGCAAATCAATATACTTAAAGCCACTTTAAATTTAATAAACAACTCAGTTATCTGCACACTATGACTGACTATTCCCTGTTTTGTTTTATTTATTAAATAATTCCAATGATAGGCCTTTAAATCTAGACTTAGATTTTTTTTATTAAGAAGAGGATGCACAAACTTTTTCTGAACATTAATTTATTAAACTCTTGAATCAATCAAGACATAAATTCTGAGATAGTATTTCCAAGAGCCTGATAGTCCTTTGAAAACCAATGTTGGATCTAGATCTTAGTCTAGTTCTCAAGCTAAATTTACTTTTATTTATTTATTACTTTGAAATGATATAACGTCAAACTAAAATTTTCCCCATGTGGTCAATGAGCTAGTAATTTTTCTCTCAGTGATATACATCAACTGTTAAATTTCTAGGAAAATCTTTAGAGCCGTTTTTGAGATCAGCGGCCACCCAGGTTCCTGGATAAAGTTCTGACTTGAATAGAGGTATTGTAAAAAGAGAAAACAAAAATGAGATCAGTAAAGGTGATAGAGTGGGACAGAAATTATTATTAGAACTAATTCAGAAAGATACTGAAAATGTGTTTCCCATGAGAGAAAAAGTTGGTATATTAAATTTATTTCACAAAATAAACAATACATTCTTTGAAGTGAGTTATAGAAAAGCCACTTGGTTAATTAAAATTACTTTAATTGAGAAGTGGAGAAAGCTGCTTTATTAATTTAATTAGTTAAAGTGAGTGACGGTTATATTTATATCTTCTTATCTTATACAGGACCATTTTTTTTTTCAGTACTCGCAATACAACACACACTACATTGGACTGTAAATTAAACCTTTAATAAAACACTTTTGCTTCGGCTATCCAAAAAAAAACGTCTGAGAAAACACCTTTTAGACTTAAAACTCCCTTTCAAGACCCGGAACTTCTTGTTTCAGTTTCAAACTTTCACAAAGGTGTGTTCAGGCAGATGCAATTATGCCTTTGCTTTAAGTTTACCAACTAAATGCCCTTAGAGAAACACTAAAATCTTTATTTGAAATTTTAGACTTCAACTTTTTTTTTTTTGTATCAGCTTTCATTAATTTTTATGATTTAGAAAAAAAAGTAGCTTTTTAGCAAGGAATAGTGAAGATGGAGTATACGAGATGAAGATTAATAATCAGTAACAAGGTTTAGTTATTTGAAATGCATTAAAAACACTACCTTCAAATATGAACCTCACTAGTGCACATAATTTGAAAAATCCTTTTTATAATTAAATGTTTTGCCTATGTCTGATTTTTATCATTGCTGAAAAATGTTCATGGGGTATCTTATATTTGAAATAGATAGATCTTAAAGTTGAATATCACTTTCCAACCATATATTTGGTTTGATGAAATTTTGTTCCTTTTCCTCACTACAAAAAAGTTAGACTTTTACATTCATTGTTAACCAAAAACTATAAAAAGAATAAATTGTTTAGCCTTTATGTAAAACAAAATATACGTACGTGCATAACAACCATTTGACCAATATTGGTTACTATAACATAAACATTTTGATTCCCTTGAATTGCATTGAAGACTAGAATCGCAAGGTCGTGTAGTGCTGTTTGGTGTACAGCTTTGGCCATGATTAGCACCTAAAAAAATGTTGTTTCTAAATAAATATTTCTAAACCTTGAAACTAGTCATATCCATTTCAAATCTGAATTTTTAAAAATGCAGTTAAAAAAATATGTAATGAAATATTTTCTCATTTGAATAAAAAAAAAAATCACTTACTTGTCCAGATGTCATTAGTTGTTACCGTAACATTTTTATAATTAGTATAATTATCTTTTGGAGGTATAGAGATTACATTAAAGTTGTACTTTGTTCCTGGATTAAGTCCTGATATAGAGCCTGTACAACAAGTTGCATTTATGTAATTAGTGTCATTTTGTATTTGAAATGTAACATCATTTTGAAAAGTTGCATTGATTTTCCAGGTCAAAATAATGGTCTCTTTAGTCACATTAGATGTTATATCTGACACTTTTATGACATCCCCTGAAATAGTCAAACAAATGAGCAGAGTATAACAATATAAACTTTTTTTCTTGTTTAACTGTTCTAATAATACACTGTTCTTCATTGACTGAAAAGTAGCTAATGTCACTCCCCTATTTAATAAAAGGATTAAAGTCTGACCCAGAAAACTATAGACCAGTATCACTTACCAGCATCACATGTAAAATCCTAGAACACATAGTATGTAGCAATATTATAAACCACTTAGACAAATATAATGTGATTACTCCATACCAACATGGCTTTAGGAAATATAGGTCATGTGAATCACAACTAATAGGATTAATGAATGTTTTTTTTAAAAAGGCTTTGATAATAATGAGCTAATCGGTTGATTAAAAATTAAAATATTTTGGCATTGCTGGTTTATTGCACCAATGGATTCAGGATTTTCTTATAAAGAGAGAACAAACTGTAATAATAAATGGCTCAAAATCAACACCATTAACTAGGTATTTCTATAACTTGGCCTAATTCTTTTTTTATCTCCCAAAGTGGTTAAAAAATGTGTCAGCATTGAAGGCTTTTTTGAGGGGTGTTCATTTCCATTAAAGTTTTAGCACACTGTACTTGACTTCAGCATTGATAGTTATTGCTTTTGCAAACGCAAGATAGTAGAGATAATTTGTATTTCCTTTTGAAGCCAATCTTCAATTTTTTTTCTTAACAAAAGGTTTATACTAAAATTTGACATTTTTAAGAAAAAAAAAATCTGATTAAAGCTACAGCACTGCTGTTTGGTACCATAATTGATCATATTAAGAAATGTGTATAGTTCAAATTTCATGAACTTCTCTTTGGTGCACTTTAAAGAGATTTGAAATTAAAAGTTAACAAAAACAAAAGAAGGGAATTTCATTTTTTTTTAGCCAAAAGAAAAGTGTTTGAGGATACAATAATCTCACAAATTCTATTTGATTCATAAGTGGATTCTTTGGAGGTCGGTAGGGGCATTCCCCCCCCCCCCTTTCCAGTTGACAAACTCAAAATAAATTTTATTACAAAAATCACATGATTAGTATACAAGTTTTTTATGTACACTGATCCGGCCTGCGACGTGCTTTTATCTGGCCTGCCAAAGCATTGGAACAAAATGTAAAAAAAATATAAAAAAATGTTTTTAAAATTTAAAAAAAAATTAAAAGATTAGAATGTTGAAAAAAGTATTCTCTTTAAGTTAGGATTCTCAAAATTCCATCTTTATGTTTGGTATTCTACTATTCATAGTAAATATTTTTTTAATTGTAAGTACACAAGTGTTGTTTTTTTGTTTTTTTTCAATGACAATAAAATTAGACAGCTATTTTTAATTCTAGGAAAATTCCACTACTGTCTTGAGCTAGCCTTGTCCTTGACACCTTGTGTGTGCAACACAGAGCATCATTGATGCATTGTTTTGGGTAGTGCTCTTTTAATGTCAAAGCGATTGGTACCGTATTGTTAGACGTTAGTGATTTAGTGAAATGGGAGAGCCTAAGAAGGGAAAAGTGGACTCTGAATATAGAGACTATCAGGAAAAGTGGACAGATCTTTACTTTTTTGTGGAATATGATAGTAAGCCAACATGTTTGATTTGTAAAGAAAGTGTGGCAGTTTTTAAAGAACATAACATTAAAAGGCATTATGAAGCCAAACACATATGGTGGCATTCTTGGTTTGAGCTGCAAAGACAAGATTGCCAAGTTACGACTAGAGATTGGGGAATTGACAAGAATATTTAACAAAAAGAGACAAGAAAATGAGTCTGCGATAAGGGCCAGCTACAGAGTTGCTCACATCTTAAGTAGAGCAATGAAGCCTTTTTCCGATGACGAATGTGTAAAAAAGTGCAGAATACAGTAGAGCTGTCAGCCTTTCCCCTATGACAATTACAAGGCGAGTGGAAGATATGGGGGTAAATCTTCATTCACAATTAAAGGACAGAGCAGCAGAATTCGAAATGTTTTCTATTGCCGCTGATGAGTCCACTGACATAACTGATACTGCGCAACTCTTGGTATTTATTCCCGGTACCAACAGCAATTTTGATATAAGAGGAGTTAGCAGCTATACGGAGCATGCATGGGACTACAACTGGAGAAGACCTGTTCAAAGAAGTGTCAGCCATCATAGAGAACCTTGCTCTTCCTTGGAATAAATTAGTTGGAGTGACTACTGATGGCGCTAGAAATATGGTTGGATGTCACAGTGGAATGACAGCAAGAGTTATTAAAAAAATTGTTGAGTCAAATGGAACTGAGCCCCTGTGGCTTCACTGCAACATTCACCAACAAAATCTCTGTGGAAAGGTTTTAAATCTGGACCATGTGATGATGATTGTGCTCAACACTGTAAATTTCATCAAATCACAGGCGTTGAATCACAGAACTTTTAAAGATTTGCTGACAGAAATAGAGTCCGAATATGAAGACGTTCTATTTCACAGTGAAGTGCGCTGGTTAAGCCGAGGAAAGGTATTAAAACATTTTTTTGATTTGAGACACGAAATTGAAATATTTATGACCGATAAATCAAAACAAGTGCCACAACTGAACAACCCCTCATGGTTGTGGGATTTGGCTATTTAATGCAACATCATATCACATCTAAATGAACTCAACACCAAACTACAAGGGAAAGACTAATTGATTTCACATGTGTATGCAGACATATGTGCTTTCTAAACAAAATTGCAACTCTTCATTCAACAGACGGAAAAGGTGCATCTTGTCCACTTTCCAACCTGTACTACTCTACAAAATGATAAGAGAGCTAAATATGTATTTCCCTAAAGAAAGAATGATCCAACTTCTGAGGCTCTTGATGAATAATTTCAGTGAAAGATTTGTGGATTTTCAGAATTTAAAAAATGAAGTCTTTTTGAAAATCCATTTGCTGCCAATGTGTCAAGTGCTCCGACAGATCTGCAACTGGAACTGATTGACTTACAAAGCCAGACATCCCTGCTTGACAAATTTCAAGTGATTCAGACCATTGACTTCTACTCCATGTTACCGGCAGAAGCGTTTCCAAATCTTAGAAAACAAGCGCTAAGGATGATCACAATGTTTTCAAGCACTTATTTGTGGGAACAAACTTTTTCAATGATGAAACGGGCGAAAAGCATGTTACATAATTGCCTCACGGATGAACATCTAGATTCAGTGCTCCGACTTGGTGTTACATCTATGCAGCCAAATATTCAGAAGATTGTTTTGGATAAACTTCATGCATCACATTAATTTATGTAAGTATGTCCACAAATAAAACTATTAAAAATAGCTTATTGTATTTTTTTTTTCTTTTTGGTGTTATGGCCCTCTAACACGAATGCCAAAAATTAAAATGGCCCGCAGACCAAATAAGATTGGGCATCACTGATATATACTAATTATTTATATTTTAACCAACTTTAAGATTTTAGAAGAAACAAGTGTCTGGTAAAAAGTTTGTACATTTTTTTGTGCGACACCCAATCTGGGATCAAGCTGAAAATTTGCACAATTATTTCTTTTACCTGACAACACAAGATTCAATTTAAAAAATTAACTAATTAATTAATTAGCTATTGGTAATTAATTATTTTGTTTGGTATCTCTAATAATGGAAAGAAATGGTACTTAAATGAAGTAGTGGTATAAGCTGAATTAGTCCCCTTTATAGGTCGTCATCTGAGTCTTAGTGAACACAAACATGAAATATGACGAGACTTTAGAAACAATAAATAGCTCTACAATCTTCTATGTTCATAAGAACTTCACTAGCAGAGTAGTTACAATAGCTGTTAGTGATTGGATTCCGCATGTTAATCTATGTCTGAATGCTAAGTTTCAATTTTGTAGTTTGCTGCACTACTTAGAAAATAATATTCAAAGTTGATGATAAAATATCTATTTTTAACAACAACCAACACTAATTGACTGGAAAAGTCATTTTCTGTCTATCCAGTTAACCAGTTACACAGACTAAAAACTCAAAATATCTAGGTGTTATAACAAATAAAAAATTAACATGGAACCCCCATATTGATGAAATTATTTTTAAAAAATCAAGCAATGCATTACGGTTTATTAAAAAAAAAAAATATGTTTAAACATCAAAACAAGAACATAAAACTAAATTTGTTTAAAAAACCTTGGTTAGGCCAATATTAGAATATTTTGGGATCGCTCAGCTAAAAGTAAACATAAAAGAAACTAGAATAGACGCAAAAAAGAGCCATGAGATTTATAACAAAACGAATATTTACATTTGATTAGAGTAACACCTTTAGTAAAAAATCACTAAATTTAAAAAGACCCTTCAGTATAGAAGACTAAAATAAGTAAAGTAGCAATAATACATATATACAATGAAAAACCTAGCTTACAAATACAAAAACAAAAAATCTTTTAAAAATACTCAGAAAAATACAAAGACAAAGGCTCATTCCTTATTCCATATGCTAGGAAAATAATGTGTACAACTGCTCTTTCATCCCTAGTGCTATTAGAGCATGGAATGGGTTGCCTGAATCAACCAACGATTTGGAAGAGTTTAAGTCACTGATTAACATGGACGATTAGATTGATCTAGGCTGTCTCTAAAACACTTTATGGCAGATTTAAAAGAAAAGGCATCACAAAGATTAAACATAATAAAACACCTAGCAGGAATATCCTGGGGAGCTGAAAAGAAAACCTTAAGACAGTTATACACTGGATATGTCAGATCTGTAATGGATAACTGTCTCTCCGTACAAGTAGCTGCCAACAAAACCTATCAATCATCATTAGACACAATCCAAAACCAGGCCTTGCGGCTAATTAGTGGAGGTATGAGAACTACTCCCACAGCAGCCTGTAAAATAGACTCTAATATTGAACCTCTTAAGTTAAGGCGCAACAGAGCAGCATTAGAAGCTATTGAGAGATACAGAAGGTTGCAGGACGATCATCCTAATAAACTACTAACACAGAGAAATAGGAAAAACAACCAAAAAAAGCAAAGGACTCTGATTCAACTTACTGACGAACTAGCCCTAAAACACCACCTACCCAATAACAGAAAAAAAATTACCAGATTTTCAAACATTACGCCCGGACTAAACTACAAACAACCAACCATCAAAACACATTTACTAAATAACTTCTTAACAAAAGAATCAAATCCACTGGAGCTCAAAGTAGGCACGCTTGAAACAATTGAAAGCTATCAAAAACAGCTATCCATATATATACAGACGGATCGGCTTTCAAAGCCACCATCAATGCTGGTCTTGGTGCCTTCATGGTCTTCCCTAAAAATAAACACTTTGAGATAAGCGCACCCTGTGGCGATTACTGCTCAAACTTGCAAGCCGAAATTGAGGCAATTACCATAGCACTACAGACAGTGGAAAACAAATTATATGAAGGAGTGTAACCACCATCAGATATTGTTGTCTTTACAGACTTCCAATCTACTCTGCAAACACTTAATAGCAGCACCTCAAACAGCCCAAGAGAGTTGACAACACTCATTGTGATAATCCATCAGATGATATCAAAATTAAATATCAATATCACACTACAGTGGATCCCTGGACACATTGGCATCATGGGAAATGAAAAGGCAGATAAGCTATCAAAGGCAGGTTCATCTATGAAACAACCAGATAGACCTGTTAACTACCTAACCCTAAGGTCAATGTTAGTCAACAATCACAAAGAGGAGTGGCTCAACCAATGGGCATCAGGAAACACAGGCAGAGCCATGTACAAAGAAATGACTACGCCTAACAAACTGGACAGTATTAACTACCTTCCCCGCAAAGAACAATCTACATTTTTCCAACTAAGAACAGGACACACACCACTATTAAATTACCACTTGAACAAAATAAACTCCACACAACTCCCCCTTTGCAGACACTGCATCCACCCCTTTGAAACCGTAAACCATATCCTCTTTGAATGCCCCTCCCTAATGCACCTTAGGCAGACCCTACTTCCACTACAGCCCAACATAACCAACACCCTGTACGGCAGTGCTGAACAACTGAAGAAAACAGCACACTTTTTTTTCCTTGCCAGTTTGCAAAAGAGCTCACAGCTCAGCAGCAATAAAGCTGGCTAGAAGAAGAAGAAGATCTAGGAACATGTGTAGAAAATAATCATCTTCTCTTTAGAAGTAACAACTCTAATTTACAAGATAAGTCTAAGTTGTTATGAACGAACATAACTAATCTGTAAAGCCAGCACTGGCTTGGTCATGTTTGCCTGATGGAAAACAATCCCTCTAGACCAGTCCTCTTAGCATGAATCTGCTTCAGAGATAGTAGCAATAAAATGAATAGTTGACAAAGAAACTAACATTAGAAATAATTGTATCAAAGCTGAATCAGACCCAATAGTATGCAATAGGCTTTTGGAGCTAATAATTTGACACTGCAGCTCTCTATGTATAAAAATGAAAAGCTGTTCACTCTTCAATCATAAAGTAGCATCTTCAAAAACCATAAAAGTTATATTTTTTATTTGAGAAACAATCCACACAAAAAAACTAATCTGTGTATAAAAACATATTAAACTTATTAATATCAAAGTATGATAATAGTACACTAACTGTGGATTTAATTACTTGAAACCTACAGTATGCCATTGTCCAATTTCTTAATGGAAGGGAAGCTTAAACTCTTTAATTTTTGTTCTTAAAAAGCCATTATCTCAAGCAAACTGTTTTCTTCTTTTTAAAAATATGCTATTAAAGAAGTTGTTAAACTTTAGTGAAGATTTTGTACAATTACAACACCTCATTATGGTCAATATTGGCTTAGACTCAAACATCATAATTGGTTGTGTTTAGGGGATGAAAGCAAGATATTGTCTATTTGTTTAGTCTCTCAAAGGATGACAAGTCAAGACGTCTTGCTATAAGCAAATTAAATGACAACCAAATTGCCAATTTACAGTGTCAGCCAATTGCTTCTAAAAAGAACTGAAGAAATTTTGAGTAGACTATGGCATGAAAACTATCATTAAAGAAAGGTGTACATGATTGAAATAAAAACATCATAGGAGAATTTCAAATGAGGCAGATGTCATAAAATAGGTAGGGTACAATAGTCTTCATCCCTAACTGTAATCTTCATAATCAAATGGACTTAAATTATCTATAATCAAAAGGAAATTTTCTTCATGGCCAAGAGTATATAATCATTAAATAAGCAAGGCTATTGGAAGGAGATGAATTAAATCAAACCCATTGGAAAGATGACTATAAATGAAATCAAAGCCATTGGAAAGAGGACTATGAAAGAAATCAAAGCCATTGGAAAGAGGACTATGAATGAAATCAAAGCCATAGTTTTCAAAAGAAACATGAAAGAAATTAAAAGGTGATGGTTAAATTTTCCATATAGTTTATTCAGTCCATCATTTAGATATTGTTTAAAGTCGGAACGATTTTGCTAACACAGCATTTCCCCCATCTCTGCGCAGCTAATGTGACTAAAGGAACAGAATATCCTATACAGTTTGGGATCAGTAGCCCCGCAGGCTCTGCCAGGTTGTAGCACAGTGTGCCACAATCTGCCTAAGGGTCACCAGCTCCTTATTTATTCCTCAGGGTTGTCCCCAGGAGCCTTTCCCGCATTTTGGTACAGCCGCAAGGCAGCGGAGGTTTGGATTCAGAGTTTTCCTTCTCCTAGATGGGTAGCCAACCAAGGCTAACGAGCCCCCTCCTTCCCTGAAGCTTACTGGTTTAGACGCCAGTTGCTTGCCTTTTCCTCTTCTCCTGTCTGTGGTAACGGTTCCGCCAGGCTCAGTATCTGAACCACACATGAAGGAGTTGGACTGGTTGTCAGAGGCTATTTGAGACTGTCACAGCCTCAGTTGACATTGCCTGTTAAATGTTCACTTCAGGTTAAGAGGGTGAAAAGACATGTGAAACTCCTGATATTGAAACAGGAAGTAAGGATGACTAAATTGACTTTTAGTCAGTCAAGTTGTATCCTTTGGACCAGTCAGTCAAATAGTATCTTTTAGTCCAGTAAGGACAGTAGTGACTTAGAGAGTCAAATAGTAATTTTGAGTCAAGAAGTATCTTTTAGGCAGACCAAGCCAGTAGTCATTTGAGACATGTACATCTAGTAGTTATTGTTCTGAATTATTCTGCATTATGGAAGTTCATTGTTACCCGCTGTGATGCAGATGTTATTTGACAAGATTTAGTATATAGGATATGTTTAACACCGGATGTTATGCCGATGTGACTTTGTGATTATGTAACTGCCAAGAAGTTGAAGTATTATTATTATGAATATCATAGAATAAACTTTATATTTTCTCTGCCAAAGCGGATTCATGTTAATCTGTAACATCTATGTTCATCTCGTGTCAAGTGTGACTCCAGGAAGCACGAACCCAGCATTCCACGACATTTGCGACACATTAGTAGTGACCAGTCCAATATCTGTAATATTAAAATACATGTCAACAAACGTAACGTTTACAGAGATGCATACCATTGGAAGCATTTTATAGGTAATGATGGGCTTAAGACCATTACCACTTCCGGCGTTAACCTTGCGGAACCCAGGTTTTTCATCTCACTTATTCAAAGCCCTAACCCCAAAAACTGGAGAGGACACTCAGCTTTGCCTTTGGCATCGGCCAAACACGGGAAGTGGCAGTCACCGGTTGTAAACTCAAATGCTCAATTGATGTAGAGCAGGGCACCAGGGGCCACTTTTGTCGGTGGGATGAATCCTAGGATTCCAACGGACATCTACCGCCCACCTCAAGCTGGGCAGCCCTCAGACAATAAAGTGCTGTCCCATCCTGCCTGTCTTCCTCGTTTGGGTACACAAGGATAGGACAAAATCTGAAAAGCAGGCACAAAGCCAATGTACCAGTCGACATGAATAAAAAAAGAGGAGCTCCATTCTTAAACTAGGCACATGGAATGTGCGTACTATACAAACTGGACTTGATGAGAACTTACTGGACATAGAAGATGCCAGAAAATCAGCAATAATAAATGATGAACTGTCCAGGCTCAAAGTAGACATTGACGCCTTCCAGGTAACTCGTTTAGATGACTGGTTCAATCAAAGAAAAAGACTACTCCTTCTTCTGGCAAGGCAAAGCCAAAAGTGAAGCAAGGGAACATGACGTTGATTTCACAGTTAAGAACACACTTCTGAACACAGTAGAGCTGAAGTGCAATGGTTCTGAAAGACTCCTATCACTACGCCTTA
The DNA here is from genome assembly GCA_030265305.1 of Biomphalaria pfeifferi. Lineage (NCBI taxonomy): Eukaryota > Metazoa > Mollusca > Gastropoda > Planorbidae > Biomphalaria > Biomphalaria pfeifferi. The sequence continues at coordinate 2,715,381 of JASAOG010000052.1, forward strand.
ACACATCTATTGGAAACATGATAAGTGCCTACGTTCCACACCAGAGGCCAAAGACATGTTCAATGACAACTTTTCGTCTGCTCTCAGCGAGATTCGAAATACGGAACAGATTCTCGTCCTCAGCGACCTCAATGCACGCGTTGGATCTGACAACTCTGCAGGGGAAAGCTGTATTGGACGTTTTGGTGTCGGAAAAGTAAATGAAAATGGACAAAGGCTCCTCGAGGTTTGCTCACTACACTTCCTCTGCGTCACTAATACCTATTTCAAGACTAAACCACAGCACAGAGTATCTGGGCGGCATCCTCCCTCCAAACACTGGCACCAACTAGACCTAATCATGGTAAGACTAAAGTGCTTAAAATTTGTCAAGCTTACCAGGTCCTATCACAATGCAGACTGTGACACAGATCACTCCTTGGTATGTTGTAAGATCAATCTTCTCCCTAAAAAATCCACCATACCAAGCAGATTGGAAGACCCTAATCGGGGTAAGCAAGATATGCCACCCTGATCTCCAGATAAAGTTTGCGGAATCTTTCGAGCACGAGTATAAAATATCTCTGGAAATACAGCAACAGAAAAATGGGAACACCTCAAGTCCACCATACAAAAGCCTTCCCTGGATATCTTTGGAATAAAAATTACAAAAAATGATTTTAACACCTGTCATCAGAGCAAAGAGAGATGCACTCGCTACATACAAGGCAAAACCTACCCAACGCAACCTGTTAAATCTGAAAGAAGCTAGAGCCACTGTACAGAGGACAGCAAGGATGAATACTGGGTATTCAAACGCGTTTGACAAATCCACTGAAGACATCTAATTCCATTCCAGATTTGATGGTAAACTCCTAAATATTGTCAGACTAAGGATCAAAACTAAAATCAGAACCACCCTCGTAAGAGATATGTTAATCGCAGATGATGCAGCGGTAGAGGCACACTCACAAGAGGAACTTTAGTCACTAATGTCCCGCTTCTCTAAGGCCTGTAAAGAATATGGATTAACTATTAGCACGAAGAAAACAAATGTTATGGGATCACCTGCTACAGCACCACCCTCCATCCTCATAGACGATAATAAGCTGGATGCCATAATAATAATTCTGCTATCTAGGATCCACAATTCAAGATGACCTGCCTCTAGAAGAGGAGATAAAAAAAAAGCATAAGGAAGGCTGCCTCGACCTTCACTAGACTGAGGTCAAGAGTTTGGGAAAACCAGAAGCTCACTACAGTGACCAAAATGGAAGTCTACAAGGCAAGCGTTATGAGTAAACTATTGTATGGCAGTGGATCATGGACCACCTACGCAAAACAAGAGAGAAAACTAAACTCATTCCATTTGCGATGTCTCCGTAGGATCTTGAAAATCACATGGAAAGAAAAAGTGTGCAATACTGAGATCCTTTCGCAAACAGGTATTCCCAGCATCTTAACAGCCCTCACAATGCTGCTTTCGATGGCTTGGACATGTTCGCCGGATGGAGGACTATTGCATCCTGATAGTCATCCTTTATGGACAACTCGTGACTGGCTGAAGAAAAACTGGTTGCCCCCACCCCCATTACATAGATGTAATAAAACAGGACCTCAAATCAGTGAACATCAATACTGACCATTGGGAAGACATAGCTCTAGACCACACCAGATGGAGAGAGACAGTGACCAAGAAAGCTATGGACAGCAAAAGAACATGGGCCTCAGCTCTGGAAGAAAAACGTACAATGCAAAAAAATGGCCAGCTCCTCTACCACTGAAGCGAAAGCCACCTTAACCTGTGATATTTGCAGATGGGGTGTCTCTTCAAAATAGGGCTCCACAGCCACATAAGGAAGTGTGTGAGATGAACCATAGTCCTTCATGACTGAAGGAGGCCAACATTTAGATAGATATAAATATGATTATCTCTAGCGGCAAGGTAATTCCATTAATTTACTGATATATAACAATTCATGAACTATGAAAAGAACATATCAAAACTGAAACTTCAAAGAACAGAAATTCAAGAACAATTATATCTCTGAATTACAGAATCTAATCAGATGAAATAGTGTAAAGGATTATATATTTAACAGCTAAAAGAATAAACTAAGGAACACTGAGTTGCTATTTTCCAAGTGTCTTAGAAATGCCTGATCTATTTTTAGACATTCTTAGAAATGTCAGTAAATTAACTCATGCTAGTTACTACTTTTAATGTAAATAAAATGCCTTAGATCTTCTATTGTTATGCTGCCATCTTTCTTTTTACTTAGTTGCTGTCATTTTCAATGGTGTACACATGTTCAGGTAAGATTTTGTAAGATGAAATATTAATAAAGAAGAAAGAAGATTAAAAAAAAAAAAAAAAAAAAAGCATTTTTTAGCCAAGTAAGGTCTCTGAGAATTTTAAGCATTAAAAGTTATGAAACATAGCTTGTAGTTTTTTTAAAGATCAACAGTATTTTTCAAGATACAAATGAGGTAGCATTGGGGCAATAAATCCTAAAAAGAGTTTTGCTAAAAGCCACTTTTAATCCTTTAATTCCTTTATTATTTCTTGTATCCTTTATTATCTTTTTGTGATGGAGTGCTATACAATAGGCCTATATGGTGTTACTTTAGTGTACTTTCATAATTTTTTTTTTACTAATATGCTTATGAAGGATATTATATCAATCCATCTTACTTTCTAAAATCTACCTGCTAAGTTTTGTTGCAAGCAAATTTGTTTATCTCAATGATAATCCTATGCATCATATTCTGCTTTTACAGTGATACATTACGATACTAACAATAATACTTTTTTTTCTGTATGCGATTTTTTAGTTGTTGACTATTATTAGTTTAGAGAGACTGTTTTTTTAAAACAGACATTCACATTGATTTAGTCATATTAATCCACCAAAATAGAAGGTCCAGTGTAAAAAGGTGTTAACCAAAATTCAAGTTACTCACGCTCCAGACAAAGAGAGTTGAGTGAACGAAACTGAGTGTCATTACACAGACACAATTTATCAGGAACTTGAGAGGATGTGGTACAATTTAGATTAAAGGCACATTCTGGTGAAAGACTTTCTGCTTGGCATACATTTCCATAAACAGCATCTAAAGAAATAATTTTTTTTTAACGATTATTACTGCCTTGAAAAGCACATGTTTTAATAAATGACAATTAATATGTCTACAAAATAAGATAAGTCTAAACAAGAAAAGCATTTGAAAAATTATTTTTTTAAAAAGACAATACTTTCATAATTAAACTTTAAATATTATATAATAAAATCATTTTCAAAAAAATGATTTAAAAAGTATTTTGATTCAATTCGGGTATCAAACATGTTACACCGTCGTCTGCTTGATTGCCTTGAAGTTGAAAGTCTGCATTTTCTGTATCGTCCAGTAGGGATTATTTATTGGTATGTTTATTATGTGGACATCTAGGTCTAACGCTAGATCTAAAGTTCTGATTTAGAACTCTTAAGATCTAGTCTAGATCTAAAATGTAGATTCAATCTATTATATTAGATTTACGTAAAAATATAAGCAACACTTATAAACTTGAATATAATTCAAGCAGCATTAAATTTACTGTTGGATCTAGTCAGTCTAGAGCTAGATTTGTAAGTCTCTAGCCAAATTTACATTCATTTATTTTTTATTTAAAAAAAATTAAAACGGTCAAACTAGAGTTTTCCCCATGTGCCCAACAAGCTAGTAATTCTTTTCTCAGCGATATACATCAACTGTTAAATGCATAGGAAAATCATTAGAGCAGTAATGCAGATCAGCGTCCACCCTTCATGAAGAAGTGACTTGAGTAGATGTATTGTAAAAATAGGATAACAAAAGTGATACATGTATTAATTTCTACAGACAGACTTACAAGTCCAAAAATTTCCTGTTTGAACCTCCCAGGCTTTGTATGTAGTGTATGTATCATTTGGAGGTGTTGAGACAACAGTAAAGTTATACTTGTGTCCAGGAGTAAGCCCTGATATAGAGCCTCCTTGATTATTTACTGATCCTACAGTGCCACTGGAGGTTTTGATTGTATACGTGACATTACTGGTAAAGTTTGCCTTCCATTTCAAGATTATATTGTGAATATCTCTTGTGACAGAGTCATTCAGAATAGACACAGCTAATCGTTCACCTGAAAAGTTAAACCAAAATTTAAGTTTTAAACATTCAATGAGTTTGTAAATGGATAAAGTTTAACTGAAAAATTAAAACAAAAAAAATAGTGTTGAGATAATGCATTCATAGTTGTTTTGTCATTTTCAATTTTGGTTAAACAAATTTATTTGTCTATTTAAGTGTTAAGGACCAATACTGCATGAAAATGTATAGCATTAAAACATAATCTAGTGAAAAAAAACAACAGCTACTTTCATACTACAAAAATGAAAACATAAGTAGTAATATGCCTACCAATAATACAGAAATACAAGAAAATTAAAAAGCAAATTAAACCAGACTAGGAGAATTGAGACATATCATTCAAAAATATTTTAGCATAAAAAAAACAGTATTCATACTAGAAACATAAGAATGCAATGGAAGATATCCATTACAAAAAACTTGTATTAGGATTTTAATGCTGTTGTTACAGTTACTATTAAGTTGAAAACTTTAAAATTCTAGAAATGTGTTTCTTCTATATAAATTAACTAAATTACAGTTAATATGTCAGAAAATAAGGAAAGAAAATTGTTGAACATGCAAGAAGCTTACATTTGAAGCTAAATATTTTCCATCACTTAAAAAATAGATATATTAAAGAACTTTTGCTTGTAATATTTAAATGCCTAACTATTTCGTGCACATGTTTTCTTCTGTGTAGTTTCAAAAGTTACTCATGACCTGTAAGTGAAAAAGCTTTTAACGAAGAATTTATTTTAGTTGTATATGATTTTCATCTTTCAGTGGACCCCCTTTGTTGTCCCATGAACCCGTGGGGGTCCGCGGACAACAGTTTGAGAAACACTGCTATAACTTGTCTAGTTTGATTTTGGATTTTTGGCACATCAGCATTATTTAGGCCAAGTCGTGCCCATAATCTTTCAAGGATTACTTCCCTTATATTGCTCAAGTGCTAAGAGTTACACAACTGAGGTACCTATTTAAAAAAAATAGATCCACTCACAAGTCAAATTATAAGTCCTTTGCCCCATCTCAATTCACTTACATTTTTACAGTCAAACCCAACTCCCATAAAAAGTCCAGTACTTTCCTAGGGTCAGCACAATCAAACAGTGTTTTGAGGTTGTCTTTTCTAAAATATTTCCCTCTATTATCCTGGTATCTGGGCCAATCAAGGAGGATGTGTTCTACAGTGAGGTAAGAGTTGCAGTAATCACACAGTGGTGGCTCCTCGCCCTTTAGCACAAAGGATAGTGTGATGTAGGTGTGGCCAATCCTAAGTCTGGACATGGTCGTGCTTCCGCCACAACCCGTCTTAGCTTGTTGTAGGTCTCAGCTTCACACCGATCCTGCCACTCTCTGTAGGTGGCAAAGTTATATTCTGTCTCAGGCCCGAGCAGGGAATTTGGGTTCCTGACACAGCTTCGTCTGTCTGCCATTTCATTTCCCTAAATGCCCACACTGGAAATGATCAAGATGAAGGTGACGTCCCTATGGTAAGATGCTATTTGCTCTAAAAGCTTGATGATTTTTTGTACATGAGTTTTCATTCGCCCTTGCCATGTAGTATTGGAGTCAGAGCATATGAGGAATTTTTTCCTGTCTGATACTTTACAGCTCTAAATGCAAGTGAGATTGCATGTAACTCAGCCGTGAAGATGTAGCATCCAATGGGGAGTCTACGGGAGATAGTTTTGTTCCTAAAAGAGCAGGCACATGCGATCTATCCACTCATCTTGGATCCGTCTGTATAAATGGTGTCATAATCTCTGTAGCTCTCCTGCAGTTCCCTAAAATGTGCTAGGGTCTGTATTTTCTTTTAAAAATTAAGAAGGGATAAATTTAATTTAGGTTTACTCCCCATAATTTGGCACACACAGTGTTCTTGCAGACTGCCACGCCATGTCTTAACCCTGGCATTGAAAGCACCCTCATAAGGTTAGGTATGTAGGGCCTCACTGGAACTCATAGGTCTCCTGCCTTAACATACTCTGGCGGTGTCCTAGTTCCAAATGTGAGGATGATAGTGGTGGTTTTGACTTTCTCACCATCCCTACGCCTGTCACCCATGCATAACTCCCCTAAATAAACAAAAAATAAATAACCAAATCATTTAGTAGAATTTGACACTAACAAAATGAAAGAAGAAGAAAAAGTAAAACTTTTTTGTAAAAGGAGAAAGAAACAAAATAGTAAAGTATAGAACTAAATTGAATATTTCTTTAAAAAAGATATTTTTAAAGAAAGTAAAAAAATCATTATTGAAAAGGTTCACCATTAAAACTAACTATTAAACATTCTATAATAGCTAAAAGTTAATGAAATTTCAATCAAAGTGTTGTGACTGCGTAAAAGTATTGAAATGCGATAAACATTACTACATTCCCAATTACATACATTATAAAGAATAACTTTCTGTTATATAAAATGTCTTCTCAAAGCAGAAAATAACAAAAAAAAAAGGTAATGTTTTTGCCTGTATACCTTATACCTATTTTAGATTAGAAAAACTGAAAAGTATAACTGAAAATTAAATTTTAACATCCCCTATAACATGATGATCTTTTTTTTTAATAACTATTCAAATTCTTTCTCCATGAATATTTACTATTTTAAAAATAAGATTAAAAAGTCTTAAAAATATATACTACTGACTAAAATGTATCTACCAAGTAAGAGAAACTGCTTTATCTCATATGATGTTTACATGATATTCTTGTATTCAACAAAGTAAGAGAAACTGCTTTATCTCATATGATGTTTATATGATATTCTTGTATTTGCCAAATGAATAAAATTAAAAAGAAGCATATTTAAAATGTTAGATTTTCATGAATATAAGACAACGTACAGTCTAATAAGCTTTATTTATGCACATATGTGAACAACATTTAAGGGGCAGCTGGTATTAAAGTGTTATTCTGTGTGTAGTGAGACATGTTTGCACCACTAATTCACAAGTCTGCGTTTAGTGAAACATGTATGCACCACTAATTCACAACTCAGTGTTTAGTGAGACATGTTTGCACAGCTAACATGTACCTATTTTTAAATGTTTTCTCAGTATTATTTTTAAAAATAAATATATTTTTACAAAATGTACATACACTAATACACTCTAAAAATATTTATTAAATAGTCTTATGCTATATCAGTATAGTATAGTAGATAGTCAAATAATGCCACATGATGCTTAAGCACAGAAATTTGCAGTACATAAGAAAAACTAAGAGCAAATACAGTGGTTAATAATGTATATATAGATCTGCAGTGAATAAATGTAGAGCAGTGGTCTTCAACCTTTTTTGTCCAACCACCCCCTTTTCGTATTTTTTTCTTTTAAAAAACACTAATAAAGAAGCGTTAGAAGGCAAATTTGAACAAAATGTCATTTATTTGTTAATTTTTATGCTGTCAATAACACTTATCCTGCATGGGAGATGACAGGCCCAAAAGACGGAAGGAAAACTTAAATAGACCGCCAGCAGACAATGGCTTTGTCTGCATAAAATTTGGGAAAATATGCAGGTCGCAACTGGGTTTGTATAGTTATGTGAAACACTGCACTCAGCCGTTATCTTTGGAATCGAAGGCAAAAACAGCCAATATTATTATTATACAAAAATTTAGTCAAATAATTTGCAGTGATTACACAAAAAAAATTAATCTCATGTCATGACTATCTTTCAAATCCTAAAAATAGTACGCTTTTAAATTTTTTGAATATTAGGGCCTGCTGTTTTTGGGTTTAATTGTAAATATAGTTTTATTTTTTAATATAAACAATATTATTGCTGAATTCCCTTGTTTATTTATTGCGTAATTTTGTTGATGTCCTCCAAAAGAAAGCTCTCATTCCCAACCACAAATTTAAAGTCATCCACTTTTTTTCTCCAAACCATATTCCCCCCCCCAAAAAAAAAATCACACACACACTTTGTCAGCATAAAAAAATACTTCTTCAATGCACATTTTTTTTCTGTGAATTATTAAAGCCATCTCTCATGATAGATAAATCATTTAAGCTTCGCTCTTCCATAGAACAGTTTAAAAGAGGAAACATCACTATTATTATCAATTTTATCCACTCTTTACACATAAGTTTTTAAAATTTTGTCAGTCTAGAGATGCACCTTATATAGAATAACCCAAATCCAGAACACCTTGTTATACATCTCGCCCACCCTGCCCTTCCAAAAAAAAAAATCATTTTCTTTCTCCTTTACTAGGTTGTGTCCCCATTTCTAGATCTATATAATATTCACAAGCCCAGAGTCAATTTCTCATCGTAGCAGATAGATCTTGACCTATAATAGAAATTTCCAATTTTCTTTCCACATGAGATAATGCAAATGCATGAAAAAAATAGTACTTTTTCTCCAATTTTTACTATAGTAGGTTACTAGCCCATGGTTTATTCTGTGCTATTGACTGCTAAATTAGGCAATAATAAACAACCAAAAAAAAACCCTGAAATTTTTATTTGTTTACTTTTATTAATATATATATAAATGTTTATACATGCCATAATGAAGATACTAAAAAAAAAAAAATATTTTTAGTGGAGCTCCTTTTTTGTGGTGTCTGTCATGTCAATATTTGATAAAATAATGGGCTTTGAAAATGATTTCACCAAATATCTCAGATATAGGATTACTGATCTGAACCCTCCTATATGTAAATTGTGAACAAAGAAGAAGAAGAAATGTCTTTTGAAAATGTGTTTTTTAAAATGTAAATTTGAATACTGAGCACACACATATATAAACCATTTTTAAAAATATGTAGTTTTGCATGACAGCTATCCTTTGTATAGGTCCTGTGCTTATGAATCAATATTTAAAAGTACAAGTACAGGTAGACAAGTAAAAAGTAAGTAGAAAAAGAAATATTAGGAGTACAATGCTATAATGATAATGATGCATTTCAATATATATTGAATCATATTTAATTTGTAGGATAGAAAAAGTAATATCATGAGGTCAAACCATTGTTGAAAAAAATAGGTTTAAATAAAATATGTCAGCATATGATACATTTAATTAAAAGGACTCCATACCAAACAAAAAATGTTTCTATTTATTTTCAAAGGACCAGCAGTGTAATGAAAATGAAAATTATTTATCAGAAAAGTAGTTTCAAGTATAGAATTAAAAACAAAACCCTTTATAAGTGACTACATGGAAAAAATATTTACTCCATATAGATATTTAGCCCCAAAAGTTTTGAAAGTAAAAAAAAGCAGATGAATTATGAAACTATTTACCTCTTTGTCTATTATAACTTAACGAGCTGATCCCTGGCGTAGCATACGCATCCCCCCCCCTCTTTTTTACCAGAGCCTCGCTCTCTGGAATCACGAACAGTACGCTGGGCTACTTTAGTCCGACTTGCAGAAATAAAAGAATTATCTTTCCATGACTTTTTCACCGTGATGTCCCACATGGTTAGGCCACAAAGAGAATTATATATATCGATATGTAATGTAATTTATAATGAAGAGATGCAAAAAGAGAATGTTTAAAATGCCCATAAGAATAAATTGGCTCAGCTAATGGCTTCCCAGCATGTGATTAGAAGAATTACATATTATCTTTTCTAGACTTTGAACCAATTCTTAATTAAACTCTTCCAAGTGGAAAACTAGAAACAGCTCCATCAAACAATGATCATTTCACTAGCATTTATTTTTTTATGTCAACAGTCAGTTATAATGTTATAAATATAGCTTCAAGCAGTGAATCATTTAGCATTGCAACATTAAAATTGTCAATAAGACCAATGATCAATTAGGCTATGTAAAGGTGCTCATAACTGTACAACATACAAAACATACAAATCCATGTTATTTCACGAATATTAATCTTGTCCGATTATGAAGTTAGTGAATAATATGTCTGCATAAATTTAAGCACAATGTAAAACAAAAAGGACTACTCACTGTCTACACAACCTGATGACCAAAACTGAGATGTACTACACAAACATAAATTAGGCCCTGTAGTATTTGGGGTTTGACAAACATAACCAGAGACACATTGAGGAAATTTTGCATCTGATTGGCATACATTGCCATATACAGCATCTGTAGGGCAACAGTTGATATATTCTTGACTTTATTTTATTTCTTCAAAATACATGGGTAGGTTTGATTGAAAGTAAACACTCTCTAGTGTTGATAAACTAAGGTAATTACTTCAAAAAAACTATTCTGACAAACTTACAAGTCCAAAAAGGTTCAGATGGTACAGAATAATCAGAGTAGTTAACAAAAGTATCTTTTGGAGGTGTTGAGACTACAGAAAAGTTGTACTTTGAAGCAGATTGAAGTCCAGATATAATGCCTCCATTACTAGTCACTGACTCTGATTTGCCGAAATCAGTTTTAATGGTATAAGTGACATTACTGGAATATTGTTTGGTAACATTCCAGTTTAATGTAATTTTTGTGGTTTCAACTGAAGCACTGATATTGCTTACAGCTATTTCTTTAACTGAAATAAATTTAGCAAGAAATCCATGATTATAAGTATTTGATTTAATATTGTAAATAGTTATTGGAAATTTGTTTCATTTCTCATTGACCATGTCAAAATAATCCTTAAAGACTGAAAGTTCACTTTGTATATCAAATTGTAATTCTCAGGCAGTTTCTGTAGATTATTTCAACTGAAAAACTTGCGGTGAACTAATTCTATGCTTTTATGGCATTTTTATATTAAATAGCACAGTTTCAATTAACAAAGACCCTGAATGCTAACAAAGAAATACAACAGTAGAAACTCAAAGGCAGTTTGACCATTCATTCAGTTTGAAAGGAATGATTTCCTAGCTAATTACATAAACAAATGATATTAAAGAGAAAGATAAATTAGGAAATATTTTTATGACAGTGTGCTACAATCAATATCTTAAAATGCAGTCAATGTGAGTGTGCGTGTGTGCTACAATCAATACTTTAAAATGCAGTCAATGTGAGTGTGTGTGTGCTACAGTCAATATTTTAAAATGCAGTCAACCGGAAAGGGGGTGGGGTGCTACAATCAATACTTTAAATGTAGTCAATATAAATCTTCTCATTTGTCAAAATTTTTGCAGATCTTTACATTAGTGAAAAATCTAAAACCAGCAAAGACTAAAATTAAACAAAATTTCTAAACAATATTAACATTCAATTATAACCTGTAAACAGGTCTGTGAGTGAAATCACAACTTTAGTTTAACCAAAAAGAATGTTGGGATTTACTGTTTTGGATAAATGCAACAAAATAGTACCAAATAACGTCAGAAAGAAAGAAAGGGAAAAACAACTCAGCACGGTAAAGAAAATAGTACAAAGAAACACAAACTACAAACAGAATGTATATAATTTTTTAACAATGTTCTATACTCACTGTCTACACAACCTGATGACCAGAACTGAGATGTTTCACACAAACATAAATTAGGCCCTTTAGTATTTGGGGGTCGACAAAGATAACCAGAGACACATTGAGGAAATATTACATCTGAGTGGCATACATTGCCATATACAGCATCTGTAAGGCAACGGTTGATATATTCTTGACTTTATTTTATTTCTTCAAAATACATGGGTAGGTTTGATTGAAAGTAAACACTCTCTAGTGTTGATAAACTAAGGTAATTACTTCAGAAAATATATTCTGACAAACTTACAAGTCCAAAAAGGTTCAGACAGTACAGAATAATCAGTGTAGTTAACAAAAGTATCTTTTGGAGGTGTTGAGACTACAGTAAAGTTGTATTTTGATCCAGATTGAAGTCCAATTACAATGCCTCGATTACTAGTAACTGACTCTGAATTGCCGAAATCAGTTTTAATAGTATAAGTGACATTACTGGAATATTTTTTGGTAACATTCCAGTATAATGTAATATTGTTGGTTTCAACTGAAGCACTGATATTGCTTACAGCTATTTCTGTAACTGAAAAAATTGTATCAAGAAATCCATGATTATAAGTATTTGATTTTATATTATAAAATGTGAAAGGTAATTATATAATTTCTCACAGACCAAAACTTTTCACATTAAGAAATTCACCAAAGATTGAAAGTAAACTTACCATATCAAATCATATTTTTCAGGCAGTTTATTTATATGATTTAAATTAAATAGCTTGCTTTGAACTGATTGTAATCCCGCACACACTAATATTAAATTCAACAGATTCAACTAATCAATTAAAGAATTCAATTATTAAAAAAAAAAAAACTCTTAATGCAAGTAAAGAAATAGGACAATAGAAACTCAAAGGCAATTCGAAAGTATAATTTCCTGGCAGACTATATACACAAATGATATTAAAAAGAAAGATACATTAGGGAAAATTTTTTTTTATAGTGCAGTATATTTTATCTTTCAGCTGGAGAGCTCTCACAAAGGTCTTTTAGATCCAATAAAAGTCCTTTCTAAGGACAGAAGCAGAAGATGAAACAAACACTTAAATAGACCCCCCAGCAGCAGAAATGCATTCTCCTGGCGTCCAAAGCACTTTAATTATCATAGTGAAGAAAAAATTCAAATTAAGTCAGAGGTCAGATGATGAAATGTGATGGACATTCTTCTTCAAAAAACACTGAGTTGATCTTGTTGTCTACAACTCTCAAAAAATGACACATGAGGCCTCACTTAGAAGACATTACTCATAATTATTTTAATTTTTTTCCAACATTGCTAATAATATCTTTTTAATTTATCATGGATTTACAAATTCAAGAAAATAATTCAGAAATAAAAAAATAAAGAACCCCTTCAAGCATCTTTTGTCTCACAGATAAAAAATGATTTTAAGAAATGTTACCTTTATAGCATGAAAATATGTATTCATAATTTTACAGAAATTATAACATATTACTAATTGGTATTTTAATGTTGGTTAATTTGCATTGGTTAGCTTACTAAGATGTTTATAACCAGTAAGGATTGTTATGGCAGAATTTAGATGCATGTTTCAAGAGATATCCCTTATTTAGTTAAATAGAATTAGAAGAAAAGAAAATGTTTTTAAATTTAAATAGATGATGTATTTCATTATTTGTTATGCACCATAGTTTTCGCTTTCTCAAGACTGTTTTTATTTCAATTTTTTTTTAAATCCCCCGAAATATTACGCAATGTACAATCTTATCTATGAAATTTAAGAGAGAAAAAAATACAATGTTTATCACCTCTCTCCAATCACATACAAAAACTTTCGTCCAGAAACAAAAATAATAGAGACTTTTTTTTTATTTCCACTTGGTACGTCAGTTAATATTTGATCTTTTCATTAATAATATTGTTAGATATTATCATTTTTGTGTCGTCAGTACATAAAAATTGTGTATACCCATCAGCTATTGTTGATAAAGTGGTTGAAAAATGAATATCTGTGGTGCTTTGTTAATTTTGGTGAGAACATTAAAGATGAGCAATGAACAGGCAAAGACGAAAAGAGAGTTGTAATGACTAATGATAGTGAGTTTAGCATAATTGTTTTGGAAGATTAAATTGTTCTACGTCAACTAAGAGTGAGGTGAGTAATGGTTGTAATTAGGAGCTTAACAAATTGTAACAGGAATGATCTCAGATAACTGACTAAAAATGATGGGATTTCAAAGTGTTGGAATGAACGTCTATACCACACATAAATATCAGATGGTGTGAATATTTAGAAATGAAGTTGAACTCATGATTATTAAATTATTGTGTGATTTATTATAAGACAGAGAGAATTATATAAAATACAAAATCCTTTTAATTATTTTTATTTGTTCACTATTTTAAGATACAAAAGATTGATATCTATTTCACTATCCTAGTTGTAATTTCTTGCAAAGTCAAAGTGTTACATGGGCTTCATTTAAATAGTTTGTAAATTTTTATAAATTACATTTGTTAAATGACAAAAAGAAAATAGAATTTGTCTTTGAAAAAAAATTATTAAAATATATTAACAGTAGAAAAGCATTATGGAAAATATTCAACATTTAATAAGCTTATAGGTCCATGATATACTAGATTAAGTGAAAAGGATTTATTAAACATTATACAACTAGATTAAGTGAAAAGGATTTATTAAACATTATACATTAATACCATTTTTCTTGCTTATTTCATATTTTGCATTAAATTCAGTGTTAGACAATTTGCATTTAGAAACATGAATACTGCATTACTTGCATAACGGATCACACTCTCTAAAAGACATTTTTATTTTTTTAAGCCTCTAAAATCAATAGTATTTAGCAAAGCAAGAGATTGTTAAGCAGGATCAGTTATGTCTTAAGAAGACTAAAGCAACATATTACAATTAAGTGTAGGCATAAGAAGTACAATAGCTTTGTTTTGTAATCTTACTAAAAAATGAAATAGATTTTCTGATAAAATTTTTTTATTTTACTTTCAGCTATTGTGTTATCAATAAGAAAATTAAAAAATGTTAATAAATTTTAATTAAAACATTTAATAAAATATTAATTAACTATTTAACATTGGCTACTCAATAACAAATATGTTACTAAACGAAGTGGATAATATATATTAGTAGAAATGTACTTACGTGGTAGACATTCATTGAACCAAAATTGTGTTTTTACATCACAAATACATGTTGACAAAATGTCATTGCATGTTAAGCCAACATCACAGTGAATAGAGGTGTCACAACTTTCACCATAGGAAGAGTCTGTTACAAAACAAATTATGCCATTAGAACACTGTTATTCTAATGTATTATAAAATTTATTTGATTTAAATGATGTCTCAAAAAAGTTGTCAAAAGCGGTAAGAAAATCTTTTGGCACCAAGATTAAATTGTTCAAAATGGTCAAATGAATTGGTATAAATTATCTAAGGGAAAGAACTCTGAACTTACAACGATATCTCTCTATAACATAAAAGTTATTTCCCTTATTTGATATCAAAGAAAATAAAGATTTTTCAATAATTCATGTAAGAGCTTTTTATATTTTCTTAAATAACCGATTCTAGAGGTCACACTTTGATAACCTATCCCTTCTTGATCTTGTCTGCTAGCAGTCATATTTCTTTTACTTATTTAAATATAGTCAGTTTGGACACAACCCATCCTGAACCTTCTCTATTTAAATAATTTAGCATCTAAACAAACTATTTTGACAACCAAGGGCACAGTAAAGCATGACATGTAATATGGTCAAAACATTTGTGTAGACATTTACTGATCTCTCAATAACTTTATTGTAATGCATACATCAATAACTATATTGTGATGCATACAAATGCAAGTTAAAGAATAAACGAGCAAAACATTTTTTTTTAACTACTTCTAAAAAAAAAAAAAAGCGTATATAATGGAAAGAACTGTAAATTTATAGTCATATACATTTACAGTTGTAACTCCACCATAGGACGGTCCTGGCTGAGAAAGGAGTAGGATCGGGCATAGGGCTAGCTACTCTACCCTGTAGAAAATTACTAGCTATAGAAACACTTAACAGTAAATCAACAGAAGTCATGGTCCTTGGAGAAGATAGACCTCCAGCTGGAAGGCTTATGATGCATATTGGTGAAAGCCAGAGTTATCTGAAAGCTGACAGGCCGAAAACCATCATCTCTACCAGAACCACCACCTCCATCACGACGGGGAAAAAAAATTATATCTCTGTATAAATAGTGTTCTGAAAACTGTAATACTTACTTCTGCAAATCTCACTATGATTAGAAGTAGGATCTGCACATGCACATACATTTTGTGCACATTCTGTATAATTCAATTCAGAAACACAATCATCAGTTTTATTACAAGGCTTTCCTAACGTCACAGCACTGCAAACCTAAAGAAAATATCTCATGTATCAAAATAATGAAGCATGTCTAATTTTGATTTAAAATTATATATATATGTATATAATTAAAATATTATTGAGAAATTAATGCTCTTTCTAATAAGAATGCCTATTATTGTGATTATAATTATTTTAATTTTTTGCCCAATAATTTGCTTAGTATTGAATCTGTATTTTCAGCCTAACATTGATATGAAAGGATAAAATTTAAAAAAAATATTAAAAGATATCTCATCCTTTAAGTTTTTTTTAACATATAAAAAAAAATAAAACAAAATATAAAATATCCCCTACTTTTAAGAAAAAAAGTTCAAAATAAAATGTTTGTAATTAATTTAAAATTTGATAAAAAGGTTTGCAAAATGTTTTACAAGTTTTGGATGTTCGTTCAGAGTGAAAGACAATCTACACCCTAGTCCAAACCTCCCACAGGATGATGGTGGACGGCAGAGGGCAGGGTATGAATCCCTGACCATCAAGACGACTGAACAACAGTCCAGCATGTGCACCGCACGACCATGCAGCTTTACTTAAATATTCTGATTAGACTTGCATAACTCTTTTGATAAGCCAAAATCAAAATGCATTGTTCGATGTTATTGCATTACCGGTAATTAATATGTGGATTCCTGGATAGCCAGATAATACTTTGAGTTTAAAAATGTCTCCTCTGATAAATTAACATTGGAAATCTATACCAAACTAGATCTAACAGCACTTAAAAGCACCAGTGGCAAACCACTGCAGCAGGAATTATGGCAGGCTGACCCAACAGAAAATTAACATACAAAAAACCCTGACCCACTGCCTGGTCACTCAGAAGCAAGTGACCACAACCTGACCAGTGGTCCAAATCAGGGAAAAGGCCATGAATTGCAGCATCTGCTGTATTTATAGCACCTGGCCCTAACTCGTATAACCCTAACATATGAAGTAGGTGGAATTGCAGACATACAGCTTAGCGCAAGCCTATAAAATTAAACATTAAAAAAAAAAAAAAAAATGGATGGTAGTGAAATGGAATAATGAGCTCAAGACAGTAATTTATGTTTTAGATATATATGCTATATATTAAGTTTTGTGAAAATAAAATCATCATCATAATGATCTTTCCTTTACATTTCTTATGGAACATAGGGCCTCAGTGAAAAAATGCCATCTTCACAGTCTCTTGCTAGTTTTTAAAGGATTCCCAGCTCTTTCCTGTCCTCTCGACTTCATCTAGTACACTGTGTCACCACATTCTTTTTGGTCTTCCTCTACTTTTTGTTCCATGGTGGTTCCACTCTAAGGCCAGTCTTGCTCTGGTGTTTTTATCTTTTCTAAGTGTGAGACCAATCCATCTTCACTTTCTAAGATTTGCACCTGTATATTTCTCTGTCCACCCATCTCCCACAGTTTGGTGTTTTCCATTTTGTCTCATACCATTGTATTTTGAAGGTATTTCTCAGACATCTGTTGATGAAGCTGTACTTTTTTTGTTACTCAGTTGTTCTCCATGTTTCAGAACCATACAATAGGACTACCTTGACATTAGAGTTTTAAAGATTCTTATCTTCTTGCAATTTCAATTTGAATCATAAAACATTACCCAGATCTAGTTCTTATGAGACTTGTCCACAGTCTGTTTGATTTTGAAAGTCCATAACCCAAAATTAAATTAAATTTTGGTTTTATAAATATTAGTTTGATTTATATAAAAAAGGACATGCATTCCCATTAAATTCTATATCAAATAAACCATTTTCTGATAACAAAAACAAAAATTATTGAAGTTTCGTCATAACAGGTTAGTGAAATACATGAGCACAATGGATAATTCCCCCTGAATGTGGAAAATAAAGAGAAAGAGCTTTAAGAAAGTTCACAGGTCAGCCTGTTGGTTGAAAATGAGAAGATGTCACTTATTTTTCAATTAAATTTAAAAAAACAAACCTAAAACCCAAATTCAAGTTTCATTTTGCTTTGAATTATGGTAGTATGTTAGTTTAGTCACATTCTATAATGTTAATTATTACATTACAAAGTTCTTTCCACCAGTGCAACAGTAAATTTTTAGTGTAGACTACTACTTTTGACACAAATATAACAAATGCCTGAAAAGGCCTTTTAGACTTGCTTCTACATATTAGATTTTTTTCAACAGCAATTTTGCATCAAGAAGACCTAATTCTTCTTGCACACATCAGTGTGTAAGGCAGAAGAGAAAGATCGGGCTAGTCACAAGTGTGTGTGTTTCACCTGACCAGCAGTCAACTATTCATAATATCAAGTCAAATGGCAAATGCATGGAAACATAGATGATGGAACAGACCCTTCCAGACCACAGTAATTTGCATAAACATCAGGTAGGGTCAAGGTAGTATCTTAAAGAAGGTACTACGATAACGACAAGGATTGAGAAAGATTGAAATACTCTGCGATATAAAGGTGTGAAGCTACCTATTTAGTCGTAAGACCAGTTGGTCATTGTTCACGTTAGTTTGGTCATGTTTCAAGTATTCAGTATGGGATTATTTTATTATTACTATTCTGTAATGGATACAGGAGCAGTGGCCGAGCTCTAAAGTGCTTGATTCCTGAACAGTGGATCCTGGGTTTGAATTCTGGTGTAGACTGGGATTTTACATTTTGGGATTTTTGGGCGCCTCCAAGCCCACGCAGCTCTAATGGGTATCTGAAATTATTTGTGAAAAGTAAAGCCGGTTGGTCGTTTTGCCCTCGTTAACTATGGGCCAAAGAAACAGAAGAACTCTACATCATCTGTCCTTTAGAACATAAAGTCTGAATGGGGAACTTTATTCTGTAATTGATAATTGATCATGTGTATCTGGACTGTGTTATATTTTAACTATTCATGTCAGCCAAATTATCATTATGTTGTGATTTATATTAAGGATTATTAAATTTATTTTATTGATTTGGGTTTGAAGGCTTTAAACTCAAGAGAATTATAAACAAACATTCAAATACTCTCATCTAAAATTAATTTATTTACCTATACTATAAGTCCCTTAGCTCTTGATAGATTTGATCACTAATATAATTATTGCAATAATATGTTTGATATTTTTCAATGCAGCTTTGTGCAAACTTTCCCATTAAGAGTTTATGATTGGGAAATTGATTTATTTTTCTCAGTCAAAGCACAGGCTCAATCAGTTGTTACACTTGCCATCTTGTTCCAAGCCAACCCAAAACTTTCAACACAGTTCTTCATAACAGTAAATAAATACTGGCCTCGATTTGTATCTTTGACTGTCTTGAGATATTGCCAATAAGAATAATCTTCATTTAATTTAAACTTTTTAGAATGACATATATGGAGAGGACAAAGTTTCTTTAGCCTCTTCCTCATAAGTGATAAAATAATTCAGAACTTTCTAAAATTTATAGAGATATTTAGAATTAATGAATTATTTACTTTTATTTATTTTTAAATGTATATATATATATATATAATATATATATATAACATATATATATTGCATTTTTTTGTATAATATAACCTGTAGGCACATCTGATTTCTTTAGGTGTCCGCTAGCCACTTAAAAGACTCTGGCAGGCTGCATGTGGCCAGCGTGCTGTAATTTACCTACCCCTGATCTAGGTCATTATAGCCATTTTTACATGAGACAAGATCAAAAGGATCTAAATGTAGTTATGCATATATATAATAAGAACACCTATAACTAATATATATTCCAATTCTACAATAGTTGTGGAAAAGTAAGGGATTTTGATTTATGTAATTGTGCTGCCCATATGAAAACCTCATTAACCACTAGCCACAGAAACAGATGAGCTTTACATCATCTTTCTGCTCTACAGATTGCAAGGTCTGAAAAGGATTACTAAACTTTATATATTTTTTTTTACATTCATATTAGATATAAATCAAGGACTGTCCAACACTAGTCCCTAATTCTAAATATAGATTTCCTCCCCAGACAAAAAAATCTAATTATAAAATGTATAATAAATATTTTTATGTTAGTCACGAATATATGAAAACTAAGCAAGAAACTCATAGCTGGACCATTACAATTACTAAGAACTAATGTCATATTAAACTAATAATAAACAAATAAGCTGGACCTACCTGAATCTGATTCAATGACAAAACTGTCAATAAGGTGCACACTGACAATGTCGTCAATGCAGCCAATTTGCAAGACATGTTTGTTTGTCAGTTAATTTTCACAAGTATTGTCCTAACCTAGCTAGGTTAGCCTACTCTAGAAGATCTCTAGAGTTTCTATATCTAGTAAGTTAATTAGACTTCAGCGACATAGATCTACTTCTATAGGATGGCCTAGATATATCTAGATTATAAGTCTCTAAAAAATATAATTTTTTATGAACTTTAGATCATAAGATATTAGAACTAGAAAGGACTGAAAGGTCACTAGCCCTAGCTAGAATCTAGATGATAAATATATAATTATATTCTATTAATATATAATCTATTGACTATAGAATTCTATAGAAGAGATATAATACTAGATCTATAGTCTACTTCTATTAACTTCTAGATCTATAGACACTAAGACAGATAGATTATACTATATAGATAGATTTTAGACTGACAGATTGACTGGAAGTTTGGAAGCTAGTTTATCGGTACACTATGTCTAACAGTCTATGACTATGAGTCTAGAACTCTAGATCATCAGTAGATGTCACTAGATTGTGACTAGAATCTAGATCTAGAGTATATGATGATACACCGTCTATATGAGACAATGAGACTTTGAGTCTATCATTATTAGATGATTACTTCTGATTAGATCTAGAGTCAAGATCTATATTGAAATATTATATTCAAGATTGTAAATGTAGAAATGTAGATACACTCAGTTACAGTAACACTAGTTAGCAACATCAACAGTAACAATAAAGGTTCAGTTGCTGAGGCCTCTAATTTAATTTATTTATCATGTTTATTTTAGAGACTAGATTCTAGAATCTAGATCTAGATTACTAATAGAATGACTCTAGAAATGAAGATTCTCGAAAATAAATTTTAAAAACAGTCTAAGCAGCTTAAATCCATGTTAGAATTTTAGGTACACATTTCACTTAGAATGATCTAGATCTATACAGATCTAGACTCGATCTAGAATCTAGATCTAGTCTAGTTTTAGCTTCCTTGTCAAGACGTTTGTTGTGTGTTGTTCAGAGTAGACTCCCTTCCTGGTTAGTCAGGTAGACTGCCATAAAGCGACAGAAAAAAGATAGACTAGATCTTTAATGGGTCAAACTATGGGCGTGTCCTCAATAATTTTAAAACTTTATAAAGATTTTGACCTTAAAAAATGATTATCAATTCTTTAAAATAGCTAAATGCTCACGTAATAGTTCTAAATGAAAGATATAGATCAAGTCTAAGATAAAAGATAATTCGCAAAATTAAGTCCTTAAATTCATTAGACTTAGACCTAAAATTTATAATCTACTGCCAGATGAGTGTAATAATAAAATGGAACAAGATCGAATCTAAAGGTTCCATGACAATTCCCCACATCAGTCAATTCCCCACATTCCCAACTCCCCACAATTACAATTCCCCACATCACAATTCCCCACATTGCAATTCCCCAAATTCACAATTCCCCACGTTTACAACTCCCCACATTGGGATCAAAGGCTGCTTCTTTCACCTTAACCAAAGTCTTCTAAGAAAAATTGGGGCCCTTGGATTGAAAACAGTTTATGATGATCAAGAGCGGCTGCCAATGAGATTCAAGATGAGGTCACTTGCAGCTTTGGCATTTGTGCCAGTGGAGGATGTCAGAGGCCTGTTCAATGATTTGATAGCAGAGTTCCCTGATGAAGACAACTACAATGACCTTCTTGCCTACTTTGAATCAACCTACATTACTGGAGTAAGAGGCAGAGATGCAGTGTTTCCCATTAGAATCTGGAATCATTTTGAAGCTGCTGCTACTGGCCTACCAAGAACAACAAACTGCTGTGAAGGATACCACAATTCACTGAGAGCCCTGTTTCACTGCAGTCATCCAGGTGTGTGGGATCTTCTGGAAGGTCTGAAGAAGGACATGGCCATCCACAGCAAGACATTGGCTGATGCAGATGATGGCAGACCACAGCCAAAAAGGAAGAAGTATGAGACCCTAAATAGCAAAGTAATTGAGGCTGTCCAAGGGTATGCCAATCAACAGGATAAGATTAAGTATTTGAGAAAATTGGCCAACATGCAGTTTCCAAAGTAACCTTTGTGTTTAGTAGTTTCTGTTTACTTTAGTCATTCTTGTCAATTATTAATAGTTTTTGTACTGTACATTTAGTTTAATGATTTTTCTTTTATTAGATAATAGGACCTTATCTAATTCATTATTTTGTACCAAGCATATTTTGTATTAAACTCATTTGTTCATTTGTGTATATCAGTTACTTGTATTTTGTAATCAGTAATGCATTTCAATAAATTGTCATGATATTAACTTTTGGAGATTAATTAATACTATTTGCATTTTAGAATTCCTTCATTATATTATTAATTTAGTGCAATTTATATTATCCCAATGTGGGGAGTTGTAAACGTGGGGAATTGTGAATTTGGGGAATTGCAATGTGGGGAATTGTGATGTGGGGAATTGTAATTGTGGGGAGTTGGGAATGTGGGGAATTGACTGATGTGGGGAATTGTCTGGCCACCGAATCTAAAACGATAGGACTTAGATCTAGTAATCCTTTTAAGGCTTTTTATCAAAACTATAGTACATAACTAGATTTCTAGGTCTATAAATTCTAGTAGATCTCTATGTTATATAGTAGTAAGCCTCAGTGGCGTCACTAGGGTCGGTGTCACGTGTACCCCCTGTCCCCCGCAATCAGCTTTATCCAAACTTTTCACAATATAAACTATCGTTAATTCTTTTTGTTGAGCCAATCCAGTCAGCTGATTACCTACTTTTTTGCAAAAATGTAAAATGAGTGGCGATTCTATTTTAAAATCCCATTGTTTATGACATATTAAAAATAGTTTTGCATATTTTATAATGTATATTTATTAACATCACCTAAACATGTTTACTTTGTTAGACTTATAGACGGGAAACGGTATTTGACATTAAGCTGTGTTATTAAAACTTTGACTACCACCTCGGGGAGCACATAAAGACCCTCCAGCGATGTCCGGGCGCAAAGCATTTTTCACCATTTCTGAGCTTCAGAAACTCTTTCTCCTTGAGTCTAGCTTATAAATTTTTTTTGATTTGCATCACCTCCTCCCCATTGGTTAGCACGTCGCACCCTCATGAGAGAACGTCACCCCACGGGGTGACAAGCCCCCCCCCCTTCCCACAGCGTGAGGAAAGCTGCAGTAGAAAGCCTCTTGTAGCGAGTCTGTTCTGTTCACGCAAAAAAAAACGTCAATAGTAGGATGGCACGTTGGTCGGGAGAAAAAACGGGGTAGACTCTTAGAATCATGTTGAAGAGGCAATAAAATGTTTTTTTTTAAAGAGCCCTTTGACTCGATCTTGCTGCTAACGTAGAAAGGTTCTACTTGGACGATAATCGACATCACATAATTAATAATTTATTTTTTCTTAAAATTATTTGGTAATAAGTCGCTTTCGCCTAAGTAATGCTAAAATATAAAATAACTCTGCAAATGAAAACAATTTTTGTTCTTAAAAAGACTGCCTCGTTATCACGTAACTTTTTGGATATTTGTCCTCATGTCGTTAGCGTATTAACAATAGGGCCTAAACTAAAATATATAGATCTAGATTATTACAGTAGATATGATTAGGCATATTTGAATATATATCTAGAGATTTATTATTTTGATTTCCTATTTTTGGCCTATATTAAATTTTTCCATTCGGGTTTTCATGTTCTAGTTTTTGCCAATATTCTTTTTTTTTCCATCCGGGTGTCACCCCTAATGGATGTCACCCGTGCGGACCGCACCGCCCCCTCCCCCCTAGTGACGATACTGGTAGGCCTATCATGAGCGCCCGCGGGATTTTTTTGCAGAAGGTGCATTTAAGTTGCAACCTATGGCTCAAAGTCTTAGCTTAAACTCTTTTATTACAGAGAATATTATAGAAAAGAATTGGTGCACCCTGTAAATACTTGTTTCTAGAAATAAAAAAATTACAAAATAACTAACGTGAAAAACTATTTACTGTTTATCCGTGCGGCCCATGCATCCCAAGGGCCGATCAAACAAAAAATGCAAACGCTGCCAACGCCGTCAATAAATTTATTACTGAATTGCTTCTCGTCGCGATGGACAAAGCGGCGATGAAAGCTTACCTGGCAGTTCTGATATTGTTCTGTATGTTGCAATTCTTGCATCTTTTTAGGATGAAGACAAAACAGGTTAAACTGAACATTATTATTGTTTGAAAAGTGAGACGTTAATGAAGAAACTAACGAATCAAAATACGGAATGTAAAGTCGTGTTCTGTAATAATCCCAAAGTGCAAACATGGGGTTTTTGCTCGGTGTATCTGTCGACTGCAAATTCTCGGCAGCACCCACTCATTACCAAGTTTGTCTGCCAGCAGTCTCGCCTTCCGCAAAAAAAAAGCCATCCCTGAAGTGTTCCTAAGCATGATCAAATTGTTTTTTTTTTTTATTATGCTTACACTAAGATGGACAGACTGCAATTAAAAGACAAATCAGAAACACATGAGAAGCAGGCACTGATTACACACATGCAGATTGTCTGGTTTCACTTACAACCGTTTATCGATGTCTAAGCTGTACATAATGTATTCGCTGACAATGACGTTAGATACAGGCACTGCATCTCTCTTAACAACAGGGACAACTCACATACACACCACATTTGCACACAAAGTTTACCTGAAACGTTCAGCCTGTATACAATAGGTCAACGTTACATTCTCCTTAAAACGGAATCTCAAAAAGTTCTATCAAATTTGAAGATAATTACACCCTAGCCAAAACTTACTGCAGGGCGGCGGGGGAATGTGGAGTCAGAATTCGAACCAGGGAAGATCGAGACCATTGATCGACAGTCAAAAGCGCATACCACATGACCAGCTTTCTTAATCCATACCAAGATACTGGCAACAAGTGTAAACCGAGCTTTTTCAATTTGGAAGACTATTCTTTAATGCTGGAACTTATTTATTATTACAATAAATTAGGTTAACGCAGTAGGCTACATGATTACTAGGCTTGATCCAATGTCTACCAAATTATAGATTTATCTGCAACCATCTCCATGGCAAGTATCCGACCCATGTCTACTCATTTCTCCCGTTAGAAATTCGCTCTTGTGTGTTCCCAGTTCTACATTAATCATTGAATTGGTGCAGTTGTAGGCCTACTAGCTGTCGGGAGATACAAACAAGTTTGAGAAATAATCTAGCTGTGTTTGAAGTATATAATAGGGCCTACATATACAGTCATAATAAAATTGTTATATTGAAGTGCATCCCTTGGTGTTACGAGATGTTAAGCTGGAATTAGCTCTCCGCCCCGGTTCGCTACTCTGCCTCAACGCAGCACTCGGGTGGAAACGATCGCGATTAGGTTAAATGGGTAGTAAAACAACTTTTACACTATTTCATCAATGGCGAGTCCTGCACGGGTTCCCGCCAGGTGTGCTCGGCCTTTGGCCACGTCCTTTGAAAATAGCAGTGTTAGTGTTAAAAATTGTCAATAGCTTAGACCTCTTTCAGAGAGGGCGCTTTGTTCAACCCTAGAGCTTCGGTTTAACTCTTTTGACAGTAAAACTTTTTGTTCAACCCCAGAGTTTCAAGAGCTAGCTCAACTCTTTTGACAGTAGAGCGGAACTTAAAGGTTCCTTATTCAAACCTTGCGATCTTTGGGGCAGATGATGTAAAGGTCGTGTTCACGGTTAACGAGAGTGTAATGCGGCCAGAACAACGACCAACCTCTTTTACTTTTCCCCAACTAATGCCAGGTACCTATCAGACAGACTCAGAGGCGCCCTAAAATTCAGTTTTCACTAGGATTCGAACCCGGAAGCCAAGCGCTTTCAACTTTCAATTGTAAACAAAGTTCAAGGGACGTGACTCTCGAACGTGCCTTGTTAAAAGTCCAGTTGGAAATCGGCGCTTTGGACAGTTCTCTTTCCTGAAGTCCTGTCTGAAGGTTCCCAACGGCAGCGACCTAATAATAGTGCTCAGGATCGTTCCATTATCGAGGCGCACGGTCTCGTTCTTCGACATTGGTCGCGGAGATCAGGAGAATTTCTTCATGTTTTGTAATCGTCACAATGCCATTCCAGGACCGTAGTGGAATGCTGATGACGGCCCGCTAGTGGAACGACTTGGTGGACATGTTGGACTGGGTCTCTGTTTCATTCTCACCCCGAGCGAGAAAAAAAAGGCATTGTTCGCTACCCGTTATTGGCTTATCTATGTGCTTCTAGACTCTAGACGTTTCCCGAGGCGCCTTTTTGAGGCTTCGGGAACTGGAATCCTCGGTTTGTGCTTGCCAGATTGACGTGAGACACTTCAATATAACATTTATTGAGATTTTATGATTTAAGACAAGCGCTCAATGGGCCTGACAATGCAATCTATCTTTTTTAATTGTTAATGCGATTCGTTTAGAATGATGTATTGTGGCCAGGGCAATAACCAAAGAAATTTAATTATCTAAACTAATGGCGAAATTAGAGTATTAAAAGAGTGGTGGAATCGAAGAAGCCTTGATATCCTGAATTAAAAATCAAGCGTCACTGGGATACTAATTTGATACTATCCCTTAAATATCTGCTTAACAAAATTTTTGAAAATGTATTTAAAAAAAAAAAGCCATGTTGTAGAAAACGTAATAGGCATTACTGAAAATACTCAACATTATAAATAACTAAAAAATTCATAGAAAAGGACCCTTGTGGAAAATACAAAGGTAACATTGCATTTAAATTAAAATAACATTAAATGCTAACATATAGACATGTAAAAGATCCTCCATCGTCAAGTGTGGCTGAGAGTCTGAAGCAAACCAACAATTTTATAACGAAAATGTAAAAAAAAAAAAAAAAAAAAAAAGTTGTACCATTTAATGAACTACAACGTAAGCCAATCGTTAATTTTGTCACATTGTCACTATGGCTAAAATCTTCTACAGCGAAGCTGTGTACTGGGTTCGAATCTTGGTGATAACTAGGATTTTGAATTTACGGATCTTCAGGGCGCCCCTGAGTCCACCCGACTTTAATGGGTACCTGACTTTAGTTGAGGAAAGCAAAGGCGGTTAATCGTTGTGCTGGCTACATGACACCTGCTCGCTGACCGTTGGCCAAAGAAACATGACCTTAACGTCATCTGCTCTATAGATTGCAAGATTTGAAAAGGGTAACTTTAATTTTTTTTTTACTAGGCTGTGAGTTTGTGGGGGCGAGACCAATCGAAGGCATCAACACTGACCAGCGATGTCTCAACCTGTGGGCAGTTTAGACCAATAGCTCGTTGCCACGTCACAGGTCTGACGTCACGAGTTGTGTGGCCTCGGTGTGTATGTGGAGACAGGGGGGTAGCAGAAGTTAATATTTAAACCTCAATATAGTTGCTTAGCATATCTGTAGTTGTTCGTAAATTGTTCATACGGTTCTAAAATAATGGTAGCGCTATCCATTAGGTACACAATTATTTTTGAGAGAGAATGGAGAATTCAATTTAGCAAAGTAATGGAAAGTCCCGAAAAGGGCACATCTCTTAGACTTCCCCACAACAGCTCCACCTAGCAGCAATGCAGGAAGGGGTAAACACAGTACACGATCATCGAGATTTTCATTTCTCCTCCCCCCCCCCCCCCAAAAAAAAAAACCCCAATAACTTTTTGATCGGTAGTGTGCACTAGTCATGCACTTGACATCCTAACTTCAAGCGGTCACGCGACTCACCCAAACCCTGCCTATACGACGCCACACTCACATCCTATTACTTCCATCAACAATCTTAACAGAGCCGGGATAAACATGAAGCTGCTAGTATTTTAATTGTAGTTATATACACAGAACAACAAGAAAAACCAAACAACATTTTTTACAAAACAAAGTTTATATTAAGTGAGTGTAATTGTATCAATTAGTTTGAATCAGTCATAAAATTGTATGTATGAGGGACCTAGACATTATAAATATATTCGATTAGAAATATTATTATTATTATTATTTTTTTTTTGTTAAGCGTTTAACTTTCTCACTGCGCTGATCCCATCACTTGTCTGGACCAGTTGTGAAAGGGGAGGGAAGAAGGGGGTATCTTGGTGAATGTTTACATGGTCGTTTTTTAAATGCAATAAAAATGTACACTGAGGGTTCGAGAATCCTCAGGGAAACTAATTCAACGTAAACCCCCGCATCAGTCAAGTACGATTTTTTTTCCTTGTTCAAGGTGGCAAGCAAAATAATTAACTACCAACAGTAAATTTACTACATGGTTAATTCTTTTATTATAATTATTATTATTATTAATTTTTGTGTTGTCAGGCAAAATAAATTTTTTTTGCTAAAATTTAAGCTTATCCAAGATTGGGTGTTCGAGAAATAACATAGACTATATATATATACATATAGTCTATGAGAAATAACGTGTACACAATTTTTACCAGACAGAGTGAGTTAATATAAGCTTTGTAAAAAAAAAATATAGATTTACTAGAACATTTAATGAGTAGAAGTATTTTTTTGGTGTAAAATATTTTACATGTTTCGGATGTTCCCTCAGAGTTGAAGGTAGCTTACTACCTAGCCCAAACCTCCCGCAGGACAAAGGAGCACGGGAGCTGGCAGGGTTAGGACCTGGGACCATCCACAAACCACACAACCAGGCAGCTGTCCTTTTAAGGTATACACGCAAGTACAAATGTGAAGGTGTGTGCTTAAAGAACGTTTCATAGAAGTTCAAACAATTAATTTCCTCTGTTTAGAACTAATGTCTAGATGCAATATGTTTTTATATGAAGAGAAAAT
This sequence comes from Biomphalaria pfeifferi, assembly GCA_030265305.1. Lineage (NCBI taxonomy): Eukaryota > Metazoa > Mollusca > Gastropoda > Planorbidae > Biomphalaria > Biomphalaria pfeifferi. Next base: position 2,744,302 of record JASAOG010000052.1, read on the forward strand.
GAAGAATTTTGATGGTGAAATAATGGAGAGAACCTGACCAGGGCATGAACCACGAACGCCCCAGTCGACAACTCAAAAAAAAATGTGATTTATGCAATTCTTGCACCTACAGCTACAAAGGGTATTATTTGGCCTGAGAAATGACCAATCAATTTTATTTTCTCCTAGCTGTGGCCAGTTAAGGATGGCTGCCTGGTCGTGCGGTTTGCACGTTGGACTGTCATTCAGATTTATCGATGGTCCCGGGTTCAAACCCTGCCCGCTCCCATCCCCCGTCGTCCTGCGGGAGGTTTAGACTAGGAAGTAATTATCTTCAACTCTGAAGGAGCATCCGAAACATGTAAAACATTTTACAAACATTTTTTTAGAGATGGGCGAAATTAGGAACAGTCCAAAACGTCAAATCATCAATACAAATCATGATGTCTCCACCCATGAGTCCGTTTCTCCACCATGGCTTGAACACGCTGATTGCTACAGTGTTTCGTATACAATAGAGGATACTGTGTCAGATTAAGTGGAACAAATATGACTCAAGTAACTACAGCAAGCAGAACAAAATAAAATCATTTTTTTAAACAAAGCTTATCGAAGGACTCCACACTATATCTCTCAATAATGTAGAAGTTGTTTCCCTTATTCATTGTCGAGAAAAAAGAATAATTACCAATAATTAATTGAATAATTGGTTAATTATTTTATTGATTCATTCAAATATTGAGTCTGCAGAACTGTTTTCACTAGCAGGAGAAGGAGCAAAGGCCAGTAACAATCGCCTAAATCAGTAAGGCAGCAGGAAGGGTTCATTTGCCTTGGCTAGCTACCCAAAACTGAAATCAAAACTCTGTTGCCTTGCAGCTATACCCAAACATGGAAAAATTTCATGGGTCAGCCCTGAGGAAAAATCAAGAGCAGGTAGCTCTTAGGCACACAAAGCTACACAGTGCTACAGTTAGAGTCACGACCTGCTTACATGCAATCTATTATTGTAGACCCCCGTGGACATCTCATAGTACTCGAGAGGCCAAGTGCGCTTGGCTTGGCTTGGCTACCTAGAAGGGGGCTCGAGGTTCGACACCCGACTCGGCAGAGTTGCGTTTACTGAGCGCCTAAAGGCAGCACGGAAAACCAACTCCTAGATACCCCCTCTCCCCCCCCCCCCCACTATATATATCGCTATATATATATAAGTACTGGCTACAATAAACACATGTAATTTTAATTTACAGAACAAGCAAATGTAATGTAAAAAAAAAAAATTAAAACTAAGCTTATATAGAAGAAAGGGAGAGAACCATTCAATAGGTGTCACATTTATCAATATTGCAATGTTTATCCCCCTTTTCTATATAAAAGAAAATCAGTTACCACTAATTGATTAACTAATTGGTTCATTTTTTTGTATTGATCCATGTGTTGTCATTAACAATGAATAACTGTGGAAAATTTCCACTTGATCAGAGAATGGGAAGTGGGAGAAATAACGTGTAAAAGAATCCATCCAGACAGAAAGACGTGTTCATATAAGCTTTGTACATGGTAGGCATGCAAGTACAAAATACTAAAGACGCTCTAAATTTAATCAAAAGCCGCACCTTTTAACTGGCAAGGTAACACCTTTTAGCAGACGAACAATGTTGGGAGTGACAAGGAAGTGACAATCAAATCATGGCGTTACAAGATACATTCTAATGGGTAGCTTTCATCTACCTCCCCCCTCCACTACAACAATATACGTGAAGTATTGTATCCTGTGATGTACAACGAAGTGAACTCACTATACTCAAAACCTTGTTATACAATTGACAGTTATAATGCTTGCTATATTTCTGGCAACTTGACGCATATTGACAATGAAATCTACAGACCGAAAACAAAAATCACACTGGTTCGAAAGGTAATTCAAGAGGATGTGAAAATAATAATTCTTACAGCAAATGTAAGGTAGTAGTGAAGGTAAGGCCGGATTTAAGGGAAGGCAAGGCGGGGTGCCAAGGGGTTTCCACAAGAAAGGGGCCTCCACAAAAGAGATAACAATATATCCGAATTTCGACAAGTTAGAAACGTATTAGTTGTTTTTGTCTAATATGTTTTTTTCGCATTTTTTACGGCTGGCAAAAATGTTTGATTATGAAGTGTACGCTTGTAGCAGCTCCGGGTTTACGACAGTGCGTCTACCAAGGGAATTACCATCCACTAACTTAAAAAAATTACACTTTTTGAAATTAAATTTGCATATTAAATATTTTTTTTTACAATATTCTAAGAAAGTGAGATTTAATTTATAAGAACTCTTTTTCTTTCTTCTAAATTAAAGCATGCTTTTAGATATAAGAATTTTTACTCATAAGTGCATCTTTATTTAAACTTTCGAAAAAGTGTAGAGGCCTCCATATAACTCCTGCCTCGGGGCCTCCACATACTTAGATCCGGCCCTGTGTAAATGTACTCCTTTCAAATCATGTGATCTATAGGGCAGTTGATGTAACTAGACTCGACTACATTGACCTAGGGACACGGGTAGGACGTAATAATCTTTTTTGAAGTAACGTTTGTATTTCATAAGAAGATAAGGTCATCGGTTTCTGTGGCATACGGTTATCCAGGGTGCCATGTGGCCATCACCAACCGCCTTGACTTTCCCCAACTAAAGTCAGGTAACCGTTAAAGCTGGGGTGGACAGAGGGGCTTCCCGAAATTCAGAATCTCAGTTTTCGTTGAGATTCGAACCAGAGAACCTTTGATTGGGAAGCCAAGTGCTTTAACATTCGGCCATCATGCCGTCTTTACAGAAAAGACTTTTAAAAAATGAAATAAAAACACATCTATCCTGTAGGCAGCCCAAAAGATCAGTTGTACTTTCAAATTAGGTAACACGCAAACTTATACCAAAATCGAATCAACCAATGGATGACCATTACAATAGTTAACAGAAGTAGTAGCAGGACATGAGGACCTATTACAACTTTTGTGGTTATTGATCTTCACGGATCTAGATCGCATACAACTATTAAATAACAATAACTGACTTTCGGAAATAGTTTTAAAATAAAAATGAATGTATGCAAAGCTTTTTCAAGACGAAAATAAGTCAGTGCACCTTATAACATATTTTATAAATATTTTCAACATCTCGATGCGATTCAGAATTCAACGGAGTGACTGTGTAAAGCAGAGGTTATCAAACTTTTTTTTTACCAGGGGGACCCTTAATATTGCCCACAGACTCCTAAGTGACAAAAAAAACTACTTACTTACTCATAGTACAAATGTCAACTATAATCTTCAGATACAAAAACAAAATCTAATAAAATACTCAGAAAGACACAAAGATAAAGGCACATCCCTCGTTCCATATGTTAGGACATTTGTACAAATGCTCCTTCTTCACTATTGCTTTTTAGAGCATGGAATGGGTTGCCTGAGCAAGCCAGAAAAACCAGTGACTAGGCCACTATATATATATGCCTATTGAACTAATTCTATCACTTAAAAATTAGCATTTTTTAAAATACTTTTTTTCGAATACATTTTTTTTCGGCCTTGATCCTCAAGGTCTTTCTTTGGACAGACCTCCTACGGTCGTCTCGCTGGCCCACATTTTGAGAATCATTGATATAAGGGACAAAAACAGTGCGTATCAAGATCTGCTTTTATAATCGTATTTTAAAAACGTGATGTGCATACAATATGCAGACGTCTTGTAAAATCACAAGAAATGTGTTAGTGGATGTCATCGAACGTAGTTCACAGTGACGATGATAGCTGTCAGGTTCCTTTCTTGGCTTACTAGGGGACTACTTACGAACGATCACTGTGATTCGATAGTAAACACTTATTTTTGTAAAGGAATTCAGAAAATTTATTATTTAAATAGGAAACTCTCCGTACTAGCAAACAAACATTCGTTCGCTTCTACTTGATGATAACAACGGACAATTTATTTCTTTCGCTCTCATTCAAGGAAGACTCACATTCAAAACAATCACGTGTAGACTGTTCACATTAATGCCTTGGGATATAAACAAAGGGATATAACTCTTTCATACCAAAATGGCAACAAAGAAATTACACATTCACTTTCGCCATACCTGCCCCTGACTAGCCAATGAAGATATACTGAATAGATCAAAGTTTCTTTTTTTTTTAAATTTTGTGTAATAAACTAGGCTACACGATGTGCATGTGTGTACACTACGCATACTCACGTGTTGACAACTCATTATATGACACTGTTTGTAATACCAAAAGTAAAGATTCTAGCGTGTAAGTGACAGACAACACACAAACAATAGTGACTTTTGTTTTACAACGCTTTTATCAATTCACTCTGTCTGTCTTGTCTGTCTCGTACAATTTTTTGTAGACCTTATTTCTCCTGCACCCATTCTCGGATCAAGTTGACACCTTAATTATTTGTCGTATGAAAACATGAATCAATAACAAAAAAATTAAATAATTTTTTAAATTAACTATTGTAATTAATTATTTTCTTAAGTATCGAAAAAGGGAAATAAATGCTACTTATTGAGAGATTTGGCTGTACACGTGGAATTATTCCCCTCATTACACGTTTTTTCTCCCACTTTCCAGTCTCGGATCAAGTTGAAATTATGCATTATTATTTTTAGTCGATAACATAACATGAATCAATAAACAATTAACGAATTAGTTAAGAAAAAAAAGTAGCTTAATCCTCTAGTTTTGATATATATGGCAGTGATTATGAAGTTCTTCCCCCGTGATAAGCTTTATTTTTTTATTTTTTTTTGCTTGTTCTATTTTTTTTTTTTACGGGAACCATCAAAAAAACAAATTGAACGATTAATGATTCATAAATGTTGTGTCATATTGATGAAATACACGTATTCAGGGTGCAGCATTAAATATTAAGTTTTGTGATATTCGGTATTACACACAGTATTGAAAGGTCATGTCCATACATATAAATAATTGTGTATACAGGTTAGTGGTATGTTGTCGATGGTTAAAACTAATCTCCTTCGCAAGGGAATTAATATTGTCCTGTTGTGTTTTACAGCTAACTTTTTTTTCTTCATTTTCTCTTTATTGACGTTGTTCTATTCAGCTTATTACAAAGCTTTTATTAACTCACTGCTACTGGCTGGCTTGGTCAAGTTCATAGAATGCCACAAGGTCGTCTTCCACAAAATTTTCTGTATGGTGATCTAACAAAAGACAAGAGAGTCGCTGGTCATCCACTTCTAAGGTATACTGATGATGTGTGCAAACGCGACACAAAGCTCTTCGAAATCGACACTAACAGCTGGGAAAAAGTGGCACTGGATAGATCCACATGAAGAGTGAGCGTAAAGGAAGTGTCTCGGATCGCAGATGCCTTACACAACAGTAGTAGAAAGAAGGGTGAAAATACAACGATGCTCGGTGATTACAGATGCCTAACCTGTACCCGCAGCTGTACATTAAGGAGTGGCCTTTTTAGTCACACAAGAAGTTGCAAAGGGAAAAGATCGTCTCTCCAGACGTACAATGGCACAGAGACAGTGATAAGTGTATTTTTATTAACGCTTTATAGAAAAAATGTTGGGGTTTCCGCAAAAATCCTGACTCGAGACCTTAACTTACCTAAATACGGCCCTGCATATAAATTTTGTTGTTAAAGAAAAAAGTTGAAAAAACAATGTAGCTGAGAAAGAGACTGGCTGGGTTTAAAGTTATAGCTATCGTGACAACACGGCCAAGTTGACACGATCATCTGGCTGGGATCACTCTTAGTAGTATATGCTAAGTGGTGTTTGCTAGACTTTTTATAAGTAGCTTATTTGTCACAACACGGTATGAGGAAAACAGCGGAAAGAGGATACAATGAAATCTAAAAAAAAAACAAAAACAATGAAATTAAAAATAATACTTTAAAAAAGAGGAGCTCCAAATTTACAGTCATTTATCTTAATAACGTAGGAGATAATTCGTTTTTTCGATATGAAACAAAATTAATTAATTAATATACAGATGCCCAACATGTGACCGCAGCTGTGTATCAAGGATTGACCTCTTTAGTCACACAAGAAATTGCAAAGGGACAACAGTATGTCCAGAGATGTAAAATAAAAGAAAAACATTACCCCTTCAGTCATCTACTTCTATGGCCTACGGTTAACGAGGGTGTCATGTGGCCAGCACAACGACCAATCGCATTCACTTTTCCCAACTAATGTCAGGTACCCATTAGAGTTGTGTGGTCTCAGGCGCCCGAAGATCCGAAAATTATAAATCTCTGCCTTTACCAGGATTGGAACCACGGACCCCGGTTCGAAAGTCAAGCGCTTTACCGCTCAGCCACCGCGCCTCCGAGAAGTAAAATGCCAGAGTTATCTCACTCCGTCTTTCTTTCTATCTTATTGGAATCTTGTACACGTTATTTCTCATACGCCCCATGGACGGATCAAGTGGAAACTTTGCACAAATACTCATTGTCGATGACAACATATGCCTCAACCAACAACTCAACTAACATGTTTATTTCTTTACTCCTTAAGTTTGAAAATTGAAATGTACATAAATATCAAAATGAATAGTTTGTCTTAGAAGTAAATCCTTGATATCTGTGGCATTTTACGTCTCGAGAGACGATCTTTTCCCTTTGCAACTTCTTGTGTGACTAAAGAGGCCAATCCTTGATACACAGCTGCGATCGCAGGTTGGGCATATATAATCACCAGGCGCCGTTGCATATAGAGTCAAATCAAAACCGTCATCGTGTACCTACAAGTATCTATTTCAAAATTAAAGTTGACTGAAATGAAGAATTAGATAATTTATTTCAATTCAAAGCTTTCGAAAACATTTACGTTTTTACAGGGTCAAGTAGAAACAGTGAAAAGGCTTGTTTGTTTTTTTTGTTCCACATCTGACGAAACATTTCATTCCCTATTTAGTTTTTGATTATTATTATTTTTTTATTTTAGCTTTTATATAGCGCTACTTTTATGCTTATAGCATGCTCAGGGGGCTTTGGTCCAATCTCATTTGTGGATCAATTGGGGGGGGGGGGGGGGGGGGGGGATATCTAGGAGTTGGTTTTCCGTGCTGCCTTAAGCCGCTCAATAAACGCAACTCTGCCCCTTCTAGCCAAGACAAGCCAAGTTTAAGCGCACTTAGCCTCTCGACCACGCTTCCCGCTATTCGTAATCTTGACCTTGGGGGTTCGATATCCTTCACCCTGGGAGTTATTAAGTTATGACCGCAGTGAGAAATAGAAACACTTGCTGTAGTCAAAAGTGTTGATCGCATAAAGTGGTGTCCAGAAATGAAAGTGAAAGTAGTTTTTACTTAAACGATTTAGCTTACTTTAAAAGTGCAGGAAGTTTTTCTTTTTCACTATATTCCCCATTTTCTGAGAAAAGAAATGATCGTTTTGTTTTGTTGTTGTTTTGTTTTTGTGTGCATGTAATGAAACTATATATTCCATTTCAAGTTAACTTTTTACTCTTTCTGCCAGGACTTTCTAGCCTACTAACAACAGATAATTTAGTTTCAACATGATTCCTTTATGCAGAAGTACAAAAACCATTTCATTATTTTCAAATTAATGGATTAATTCACGATTAACCCATTCCTCTATTTACTTGGATACTTTGAAATATGTTATCCTTATATTTCTGTAGGTATTTGTTAATACTGAATAGCATTTCATGGTATTTCAGTAATGACTAAAAGAAAAGATGTACAGTTGCACATTTTCTTTGATATTCAATTCAGAAAAATAAACATAAACACTTATTCTAACAATTCTAACATTAACCACCTACCTTGTTGATGTCCAAACGAGCTGAGCCGAAGGCTCTTCGAGCTCTAAGTTTGAAAAAAAAAACAACTGTTTGGTCGTCCAGCCGAAACAGTTAAAAAAAAAAAAAAAAACCTGTGTGAACACACAGTTCTGTCTGAGAGAGACCCGAGTCAATGCCTATGTAAAGCATTGCTGTTTCCTATGCCTTTGGCCCCGACGCATGCTTGGCTGCACACGGCTGAAGGCCGAGGACACCGGGAGCCTTCGCCATTTTCCTTCGTTGTACCAAGCTAACTGTGCGGGACCCGCCATTTATGTAATGGTCCCTTTGAGGAACAGCGCATGGATGCGGGACGTGCTCGTGGGGACTTTTTTACAACCCGCCCGCGCAAGGGGTAAACTCTCGTCTACCCGTGGGCATCCCCACGGGAGTTATTCTTCGCCATTCATTTAGCCTAGCTACCCCCTCAAGTAGCCGTTTCCACCCAGGTGCCACGATGAGGCAGAACAACTAACCAAATAGCACTTCACCTGAAATTCACCCAAATCGAAAGAGAAAGAAAAATTTGAGATGCGTTAGTTTTTCTATTTTAGTATTTTGCAAGAGACCATGGTCGATGGAGGCAGTGAAATAACATTTGTTGTTGTGATACCATTAAAATTAGTTGTTTTTGTTTTTTTATGCAATGTATCTTTTGGAAAGTGAATTTAAAAAAAAAATTCTCACTTATTAGCAGTGTAATCTCTTCTACTGAATTAAAACAAAAATTCACCCTACTTAAGGGAAGTCAATCACGACCTACGTAATCTAGTTGTGCATATTAATTACAGACAACACTGCTATGTCATAACAGAAGCGCGGTGGCTGAGTTGAAAAGCGCTTGGATTCTGAGCCGAGGTGCCCCGAGTTCGAAACCTGGGGGACTGATATTTAAAATTTCGCGATCTTTATGGCGCCTCTGAGTTCAACCCTAATGTAAAAGGTAACTGATATTAATTGTGGAAAAGCAAAGGCGGCTAGTCGTTTTACTGGCCACACGACATCCCACAAAAAAAAGATGACCTTGACCTCATCAGTCTCATAGGTCTAAAAGGGGAAATTTACTTTATTGGTTTTCCTGTCTGATTCAGGCAACCCATTCCACGCTGGGGCACTAGGGAAGAAGAAACAATTAAAGCGTCTAAACCAGTGATGCCCAACCTAATTCGACATACGGGCCAATTTTAATTTCCGACACTCGTGTCGCGGGCCACATGACCGAGAAGGTACAAAAAAAAAGTGAAGTTGACTTGAAACAATTCTATTAGAAACCTGGTGGCTCAAAGTACTTAATTAATGAATGGGATAATTGAAGTTTATCTTTGTTATTTAGGGTTGGAAAATGGCTTCACGTCTCTACTTACAATGTGAATATCATTGTAGCTTCCTTAACCACCGACTCATTTTCTTGTCTCTTTTTGGTGAATATTCCCATCGACCCTCCAATCCTTATCTTCTTATCTTATCTAATACAGACGTTACTTCAAAAAAGAAGATGATTACGTCCTACGCGTCATGCATTTAGTCATGCATATTAACCAATGACTTAAATTCTGCCAAGTCACTGGTTTTCCTTGCTAGCTCAGGCAACCCATTCCATGCTCTAATAGCACTAGGGAAGAAGGAGTATTTGTACAAATTTGTCCTAGCATATGGGACGAGGAATGTGCCTTTATCTTTGTGTCTTTCAGAGTATTTTATTAAATTTTGTTTTTGTATTTGAAGATTATGGTTCAGTGTTTTATGTATAATTGCTACTTTACTTTTGAGTCTTCTGTCCTGAAGGCTTTCTAAATTTAGTGATTTTACTATAGGTGTTACTCTAGTCAAATGTGATTATTCATTTGTTATGAATCTCACTGCTCTATTTTGTGTCTGTTCCAGTTTCTTAATGTTTTCTTGAGTTGAGGGGTCCCAAACGGAGGATGCATATTCTATTATTGGCCTAATCAAGGTTAAATAACATTTTAGATTTATGTTCTTATTTGATTTATAGAAATTTCTTTTAATAAATCCTAATGCTTTGTTTGATTTTTTTATAGTTTCATCATTATGTGGATTCCATGACAGTTTTTCATTTATTATAACACCTAGGTATTTTGCGTTTTTAGTCTGTGTTACTGGTTTGCCATGAATAAGATAAGTGGAATTAATTTGTTTTAGTTTTTTTGTTACTCTTAACAACTGACATTTTTCTGGGTGGAAAGACATGCTCCAATTTGATTCCCATTTCTGTAATTCATCTAATTCTCTTTGTAAAATATCTGTGTCTTGTGTTGTTTTTATTGTTCTATATATTATGCAATCGTCTGCAAATAATCTGACTTTTGTTCCTGAAGTAATGCAATTTGGTAAATCATTTATGTAAATTAAAAATAGTAATGGACCTAAGACTGTTCCTCGAGGTACACCTGAGTTTACTGTTATCGGTGATGATTTAGAGCCATTTATTATTACAGTTTTCTCTCCCTATCAGAAAATCTTTAATCCACTGATGCCGAAATATTTTAATTTTTTAAGCAAACTATGGTGGTGAACTTTGTCAAAAGCCTTTAAAAAATCTAGTAAGATAGCGTCTATTTGTTCACTATTATCTAAACCTTTAGAAAAATCATCAATTAGTCCTATTAGTTGTGTTTCACATGGTCTATATTTCCTAAAGCCATGTTGGTATGGTGTGAGGACATTTTGTTTGTCTAAGTGGTTTATGATGTTGCTACATATTATGTGTTCTAGGATTTTACATGTGATGCTGGTAAGTGATACTGGTCTGTAGTTTCCTGGGTCACATTTTTCTCCTTTTTTAAATAGGGGGGTGACATTAGCTTCTTTCCAGTCCTTTGGTACTCTGCCCTGGTTAAGTGAAGCCTGAAAGAGTATTTTGAACACTGGGGCTAGCTCATTGCTTAGGTCTTTGAGTAATCTAGCTGGAATACCATCAGGTCCAGACGCTTTATTTGGTTTGGTGTTGGCTAATAGCTTATGAATTCCATTTTCTTGTACTACTATATCTTCTATGTTGTCTACTTGGTTCAAATTCAGTAATATGTCTTTGTCTCCTGGGGCTGAGAATGCTGATGCAAAGTATTTGTTTATGATGTTTGCTTTAGTTTCATTATCATTATGTATTATGTTATGTTCATCTTTTAATGGCGCTATGCCTGTTGTTTCCATTTTCTTAGACTTAATGTATGACCATAGGTTTTTGTTGTTATCTTTAGATATAACATTGTTTATGTATTCACGCTGCAGCTGTCTGCTTACTTTTTGGGTTAAGTGTTTAATTTTTATATACTTTTTGTAAACTCTTTCTGCCTTAGTTTCTTTAAATTTTCTATATAGGTTTTCCTTCTGTTTACAAAGCTTCTTTAGTCTATTATTAAACCAGCATTTATTTATTTTGTTTGATGTGTATTTAGTTGGTATATGCTTTTAAGAATGTTTTTAATGAAATTCCAGAGGTCATCGACTGGTTGGTTAATGTCTTTTTCCAATAAGAATGTTTGTTGAAAGTTTAATGCAGCTTGGTGTAGTTGTGTTAGGTTACATTTATTCCAGAGTAAGATTTTTCTTTTGGGTTGCATTAGACCTTATTATTAGACCTAGATCTAGGCTAGTCAATAAAATGTAGGCTGTAAAGTAACGTCTAAATTTTATGATAATAAATAAGATCTAGATTATAATTATATATAATAATATAAAATAATAAATATATATATAAACCTAGAATATCTAGTCTAGTCAATCTAGAGGCTATATACTAATATAGATATTTTATAGATCTAGATCTACCAGATTTTTTTTGTTTTTGTTTTATGTTAAATATTAGATTATAATTATTAGATCTCTAGACTCTAGTTAGATCTAACTAGATTTCTAGATCATAGATGATACAATAGTACTAATACTAGATCTATAATACTAGTTTGTCTAGATCTACATCTAGGTCTAGATCTACTGTCTCTAGTGACTAGTTTAGTCTAGTCACTCTAGGTCTCTAGTTCTCATGGTACTAATCAATGAGAGAAAAAATGAGGTAGGTGAAGATTCATATTTCAATCTTTATTTTTATTTTATTTAATTTTTTTTTTGGATGGAAGAGATTTTCAACACTTTGTGCCAACGGTTCGGTGGGCCGGATGGAACCACGTTGCGGGTCGGATCTGGCCCGCGGGCCGTATTTTGGGCATCACTGGTCCAAACAATAACCTTATTTTTAAAAAAAAGTAAACGGTTCGTGCTTAAAACTAGATTCAGTTATATGTAAACTATATTTAAATAGATTAAAGTGTCTTTTTTTTTTACAATGCTCATATCAACTCACTCTGTCTGTTTGCCTGGTACAAATTTTGAACACGTTGTTTCTCCCTCGTCCCATTATCAGATCAAGTTGAAACTTTGCACAATTATTCATCGTTACTAACAAAACATTAAGCTATATTTATAAAAAAAAAGATCTGTTAATTAAATAATGGTAATTAATTAATTTTGATTGATTTTTGAAAGGGAAATAAATGTTACAGATATTGAGATAAATGTCTGTAAATGTGGATTTTTAGATAAGCTTATGGTGTGTTTTTTTAAAGTGTGCATGTATTTGTAGATGTGTGTAGGCCTATCTATGTGCGCTTGTTAGTTTTTTAAAGTATTTGCTTTTAATTTAGTTAAATTACTTCCTGGATAAGTTGAAATACTTCTGCAACTTTTCCAGGGCCTAGTTCGTTGATAGCAGAAGTACAAATGTTATAGAATTTCAACGAGACTTGAGATCTGAACAGGTTTCTCTAGTCCTTGGGCGACTGTATAGTGAAGATGTGCAAGCAGTTATGCGTGATGCTAAAGCCGTGACTCTGTTCAAGAAACAAAATACGAGTCATAAAGTTATTATCTAAAATTTGTTTCTTACTGATTTAGTGATAACTATTACAATGAAACTTTATTCGTGTGATGTTCACTTATTTTGTTATCTTTTAGTGAAGTAATTTTTATTTCCAAATAGTAGTACAACCATGTCCCCACACACTTTTGATATGTGGCCAACGCAATTAATGACCAATAATCCTTTCTTTACTCTGAGGGTAATGGTAAAGGCGATTGTCACGTAGTACCACTATAGCATTCAAAAGAAGGTTTCTTTGAAACATCAATTTAAGATAAGATAAGATAATTTTATTGATCCAATCAAATGGAAATTCAGTTTGACTACAATTGACAACATCAGCGTAACTACTGTACAATAACAGTATAGATGAAAAATTCGAACAAAATTCACACAAGAAACACATTGACAACCAGCGATTTATGAATTTGATTTCTATGTACTTCTAGATGACGACAAATGATCTTGTAACACTCTGACCGAAAGTGGGATAAAGGAGTTTTTAAATCTTTCTGTTTTAGTTCAAATGGAATGGAGAGGACCACTTCGTCCAGTTCTTATGTAACATTGGTTTAATGGGTGCAGGCTGTCCTTTAAAAAAAATGTTTTAAAAATCATGCATAGTAAAACATACTAGAAAAAATAATTAATATATATGGATTTTTTTTCTCCCCCCCCCCCGCCCCCCCCCCCCCGCGAAACAAATGTATATGTATTTATGTGTGTGTGTGTGTGTGTACATAATCTTTATTACATTCTGACCCTTCATTCTTTCGGAAGACGTTTATTGTGCCCTAGAATAGGTTCTTCCATGAAATAGTGGAAAAATTGTAGATTCCAAGCCATTACTAGTAAGGGGGTCTGGGGGAGCGCTAGGAGCTTCCCCAGCGCGGGGCGAAGCCTCGCCGCTAAGCACTATTTCTGATATTGAAAGCCAACAAAATGCATATTATGAGGTATCTACACTGCAGTTGCCAGCTATTAAAAAGTTTTATTTCAAAAACCTAGCGTGCTATTCTTACTGACTTAGACCCTTCCGCGCCGTTCGGAGATTTTGCCGTCAAGCTGTTTCCATAAAAATCTGTCACTGGTAATGTCTGAAGCCTCTTCCCACCTGCCATGAGGACCTCCATGAATGTGTGGCGTCATGTTGTACTAGGATATCATCGCAACTCTTCTTCTGCGTAATTCTTTTTGTCGGAGAACATGTTCCGCAAACCTCATGCGACGCTCTGTCACAATCTTACTAAGGGGTCGACTCCCAGTTCCGCATAGAATTTCCGTGATTTGGACCCGATCTCTATAACTGACTCCTAAAATCTGTCTTAGCCATCTTTATTGAGCCACATTTAGTGTTTTTCAATTTCGGCAGATGACTATTCACTGCACTTTATTAATGGAGCCCCGCCTCTGGTAAAAATGTGTAGTCTCTCTTGAATACGCTCTTGGAATTAAGTGACTATAGTTTGCTTTAGATTTTATATCGAAAAGGGAAGTTTTATCGTCAAAATCATCTGTTGGGGGTTTTCCCCCTCCAAATGCTCTGTAGGGGGATCTTAAACTCAAAATCATCTGGAGGGGTTTTAAACTTTAAAAAAAAGCCATCTGTAGGAGAGGGGTTTAAACTCAAAACCCCCGATTGGATAGGCTACGCTCAAATAATTTTATTGTGTAATTTGCTTTTTTTATATTGAAGAGGTATTTTAGCATCAAACCCCCCTGAAGGGGGGTTTAAACTCAAAACCCCTTTCGGCAACGCTCATAGCATTTTGAGTGCGTAATTTGCTTTTTTCTTACACTGAAGATGTATTTTTTAGCTTCAAACCCGCTGGCGGGGGGGGGGGGGGGGGGGGGGGGAGGTTTAAACTCAAAACCCCTTTGGCTACGCTCATAGATTTTAGAGTGAGTAATTTGCTTTAATTTATACTGAAGAGGTACTTTTTAGTTTCAAACTCTACTGGAGGGGAATTTAAACTCAAAACCCATTTGACTACACTCATAACATATTGAGTGTATAATTTGCATTGTTTTTATTATTAAAGAGGTATTTTTTACCTTCAAACCCCGCTGAAGTGGGGTTTAAACTCAAAACTGAGTCAAAACCCAATTAGCTACGCTCATAGCATTTTGAGTGCGTAATTTGATTCTTTTTGTGCTCTTGGAATTTGGGGATTTTCGTTTGCATTTTTTTTTGTTTTGTTTTATAGAAGAGGGGGAGTTAACTGCAAAAACCCCAGGTAGTGGGTTTTAAACTCAAACCCCTCTTGTAGGGGTTTTTAAATTCGAACCCCCCTGGTAGGTGGTTTTAAACTTAAAACACCCTTGGTTGTGCTGGGGCAAGTGATGGTTTAGTATTAAAATCTCACCTAAAGTAAACAAAATCAAAGCAAAAAATCAGTCACTAAATTCCGATCCATCTGTAGGAGAGGGGTTTAAACTCAAAACCCCCGATTGGATAGGCTACGCTCAAATAATTTTAGTATATAATTGCTGCGGGGAGGGGGAGGATTTCATTTCGGGGGGGGGGGGGGGGTTTCAACCCCAAACCCCCCCCCCCCCCCGCTACGCCCATGATGCCAATTAATATATTAATTAGTTTTTTCTAGTATATTTTGCTATGCATGATTTTAAACACATTTTTTTTCACATGTAGTATTTTTTCTTCCTTAGCTGTCCATAGGACAAATGACGTAAATAAGAAAAGGGACCATTAGCCTCCATTTGGCAACCTGGAGCGAAGCAGGACGCCTTGGCAACTCCGCTTTGGCACCGAGGTCTCTTTACGCTTTGGCGTATATAGAAACTAATTTAAATAGTATTTCAAAGACTAATACATGGTTTTGATGTGTAGTTTAAAGCACGGAAAGATATTCAGTTTTAAATACAAAGCTTATATCACTCTGTACGTCTGGTAAAAAGTTTGTACACGTTATTTTTCCAACACCCTATCTAGGATCAAGCTGAAATTTTATGCAATTATTTCTTTTACCTGACAACACAATAATCAATAAAAAAAATAATAACCAATTAGTTATTGGTAATTTATTATTTTGTATGGTATCACGAACAAGCTAAAAAATGAAATAGCGCACAACAAAAACATTGGGCTCTGTTGGACTAGTCCGTTTCGTTTCTTTGATTAAAAAGTTGAATCACAAATTGGGCCGGGAGTGGCTTTTTTTCCTTATATATCTTTGCATTTTTCAGTTCTCTTTTTAAATTATTACATTATTATGCTATAATTTTAAGTGTGCCTGATAGAGAAAAAAATTATGCACAAAAATACTGGTAGTTGGGATCAAACCCGATAGAGGCTATAAAAAGAAAAGACCTGAAACTAGCGCGTGAAACTACACATTTATAGTACTATATTTGACGAGTATTTTACCCAAGATCTGTGTTTTTTTCAGGACTAGGTTATTTCAAGTTCCCGGCATTTTCCGATACACAATTTCATACACAAATTAATTGTAGCGATTTTAAACTTTAAATGATTAGTTAAAACGGTGTTACTCTAATCAATTTTGAATATTAGTTTGTTATTAATGTCACTATTTTGTGTCTGTTCTAGTTTTTTAAATTTTTCTTGAGTAAAGGGGTCGTGTTTTCTCCTAATGGGTATACCTGATTTCTCCAAGCAGCCTTTGTAAAATATTGGTCCTAAATAATGCTATGTTCATAAGCGAAAAATCGCATGGCTGCATTATGATGAATGTACGTGTTAGTTCAATATATTTTATAATACTAGGTAACTAAAAATAACTGTATAAATAGACGTAAGTTTCATTTTTTTCTGTAAGACAAAGTCATATGGCAAATTTTTGATTCTATCCTTATTCTAAACAGGAATAATAAATATAATTATACAGTAAAAATAATCACTAATTATTTTTTATTAGTTTTGAAAGTCTAACTAATAAGATTACAAAGAGGGTTTGTGTTTTTGCAAATGTACACTATGTGTCAGTCCATCTCTTCTAATTGTTTAGAACTAAACAACGCTATGACACCCCTGTAATTATGCAGTGGGTACCGAGTCACATAGGTGTGACTGGCAACACAATTGCAGATTCTTTGGCCCACCAGGGAGGGCAAATTCCACCCACTGATGAGGATGTAAGCTTTCATCAATCACTGGCTATAATACAAAAAACAGAAATGGAAAAGTGGTTGGAGTGCTGGGACAAGTCGCAAAAAGCCCGTGGAGTCTAGGAGCGCATGAGGCGCCCTGACCGCACTTCCCCGTGGTGGAGGCTGTCCAGGCCTGAGCAAGCTATTATAGCACAGTGCAGGACAGGCCGCTGTCCTGTTGTCTCATATTTCTCGCGGCTATGGCCAAATTTTGATTCACGATGCCCCCGCTGCGGGGAAGAAGAGGAAACCGTGCCTCATATTCTGTTTGACTGCCCCAGACTTGCTGATCTCCGTCTCGACAGGTCTGGGAAACCCAAAATTCTCAACCTGTATGGCGACATTTATGCACTACGCAAGACAGCAGGGTTTCTGTCCAGGGCTTTTGCAAGAGAGGATTTGAGCCTCTCAAGCCCTCACTGTAATGGAGTTTGTTGATGATGGTGATGAATTGTTTAGAAATGAGTGTAAAAATGTAGGCTTCAAACAACTAATATATTGCCTCTTCCATAAAACTTTGTATTTAAAAAATAAATATTCAATAATTTTGTTCACAAACTATGAATTCTCCATAAAAATAGGACCTCCCCCCCCTCTCAGTGGGCTAGAGTGGGGAGGGCAGTACATGCAATCACCCCCCCCCCCCACCACCAAATCGGCCAAGATACCAGAAGGGGAGCGACATAATGTAAAAATGATATAGTAATTCAACTAAGTTTGTTCACAAACTAAGATATCTAAATAAAAGTAGGACCGCCCCCCCCCTCCCCAAAGGGTTTAGATGGGAAGGGCAGTACTACGTAGATGTATTCGTCCCCCCCCCCCCTTTCCTAATCGGCTACAGGGGAACAACATAATATAAAGATAGGTTAAAATATCAATAACAAGTTTTAATTATATAGATATATAATTGATTCTGTTAACAAGCAGTGATTTCTACAAATAAATTGGACCCCCCCCCCCACTCGAAAGTTTATGGGGGGGGGGGGGGGGAGGATTGATGCCATCGCTACCTACCCATCCCCCAAAATCGGCCAACATATTAGAAAGGGGGGTGCGAAATAATCTAGAAATAGGTTAGGAAATAAGTTTAAGTTAAGAACAGAAACAACGTTAGAAATTGTGTCCATGCATACCCTTTTTCTGTTTACATTTTTACCCTTCTGCTGTAATTGGAGGGTAGCTATTGTCTTTATTTTATGCACGCGTAAACGTTTATGATTTTATAAACAAACTATACGTAATACCCTTTTTTAGATTATAGGCCTACTTTATTTTATTTACTTATGTTAATACACTAGTCTAATATGTAAATGCTAATTAAAGAAAAGTGCTAATTCGAATACAATAATTTAACCTTTTGTTTAAGAATGAAAACACTGTCAGAAGTCGGTCATGAGGAAAACTCGCTGGTATGAATAATAATCTTATACTCTTAAAGTGAGCAATTCTTGTACGTATGTATATATAGAAAAACGGTCGACAGATCTTGTGTGGAGCCCCAACAGACTAATGGGAAATGTGAAGGTGATAGGAGCGTAGAGTACAGTTTTAATTTTACTTAGAAAAGAATGCTACTCTTCCAGATTTTCTAAAATGTAATCAAGACAAAGGATGCTAGTTACAAACTAGGCTTTTAAAAATATCTTTTAGTGATCTTTCATTACATGAGACCTTATGTATTTGAATGCGCCAATTTCTAGTATTTAGTAATTTAGCTGATTACATCTTGGCTCAGGAGTGGAATGGCTATAAAGGTATTTGGACAAATGCCATGTGGGCGGGCAAGACCAATCATTATAGAAGGCCTCAACACTGACCTGCAATGTCACAACCTGTGGGCATTTTTTAGACCAATAGCTAGTTGTCACGTTGTACAGACCTGTGATCTCAAAATGAGATAAACACAAAATAGCATCTATCCCTGAGCCATTATCACACAAAAGAATCAAAGACCTGGGCCTTTATTCACATACAGCATGATCCACTGGGGCAGGTTTACTTAATTGCGTTGATTCCTGGGCTATAACCACATCAAGGCATTTTACCCCAACCTCGCCATAATAACATTAAACCACAATATCAGGGCTGATATTTACACGTTTTAGACATAATAATAAAAATAAGGCTTTTCTACAAGTCTGAAGATTATTTAAAAGTACAGTATTCCAAGTGGCTACCCAAGCCCAGCTGGGACCTACATAATAAGCCACATCCAGCGCAGACTCAACGATTGAACAACGGTGGTCGTTTTAAATAATGGATTTTTTTTGGCCTAAAGTATGTATTGAATTAACAAGCAAAACAACTCATTCAAGAAACATTAAATTTATTGATACAAGCTACATGGCCATGTTCTTCATAGTCATGCCTTGAAACACACATTAAAGGGAAAATTGGATCCAGGGCCAGATCACATCCACTCTGCCAGGCATAGGTCAATGGACTGGAAATAGAAATACATGTTCAAATTATTAGGAGGCAGACTTAAAAATATTTCATATCAAAATTTTAAAATAGATTTTTAACAACAGTCCTTTACTATGTACCCCAGTCCATGTTAAGTGTAACAAATCACTTTTTCAATTAGCATCTCTCTAATTATATCACAAACTCAACTTTTTTTTGGGATGTTTCCCAAATTTTTTCCTTAACAGAACACTTCGCAAATTCTGAGTATTTAGCGAAAACTTTGCTATTTTTTTTTTTTATTAATTCACATGGTGGCCTACTAGTTAACTTTTTTTTTGACTTGATTATTTTTCAGTTCAGATACTTTATTTTTAGTTTTAACTAATTTCAACTAGTTATATCAGTTCAATTAGAAATATTTAGTTCAATTACCATCATTAATGAAATATGGTTATAATATTGTTATAAAAAGGTCACACAAGTAGGAGTGTGTCGTGTAATCCAGCCCCCTAATTGAGATTTATTTCCATAAAAAAAAAAACAACTCAAGTTTCCTCATAAGATGTGACTTCTAGACCGTGTCAATATGTTGTCTTAATGTGCTCACCTATCTATAAAGTCAATGTGATGGACTAAACAAATAGGGGTGGGGGGAAAGAAAGACCAGCACATTTAGACAGGATGACACTAAAGTGTACTTTTAACTATCAGGACAACTATCCTGCCAGAGCCGAATATGGTCAGATAGTGAAAAATGGCCTGATATTCGGCCAGAGCTGGGGCTACTATTTGGTGCAACCCTAGTCAAAAGGAAATGGTTAAGCTAGATTTAGCTAATGCCATAATTGCTGTAGTTTATATATAAAACTTACTTTGTAGGTGTTGAAATGCCAACATCATAATCATCACTTGCCATACTTCTGACATCTTGGAATCTATCAACAGCAGAATAGATACATTGTGTAAAAGTGTTTTTTATTTTTAATAACTGTGAAAAAATACAAAATAATTAGAACAGCCATGTAACCTTTGCTTAGAAAACTGAGCAGCAAATGAATCATAAATGCTTTGAAAATTATTTTATTCTGTACTGGTATTCTGATACTATAGGTGTACATTCAGTAGTTTGTACTCCACAATTACACACAATGCTGAAGACACAAGTTCCAAGTAGATGCATACAAATGTGAATCTGATTGAAAAAGGTTCCAAATCAGTGCATGTTGCATGATGTCATAGGTTTGAGAAATGATACAAAATGTAACAGTCAGCGATTCAGCAGCATAAAGAGGAAGAGTTGAGAGAGGTTAGAATAATGTCCAAAGTTTTGCTGCCTATGAAACAAGAGAACAGACCTCAAGTGCATAGAAAACAAAATGAGTACTAAATAAACAGCTAGAGACCATGACATCGCCATTGTAGTACATTTTATATGCTAATAATCTTCAATAAGACAGTCTTTTTGTTCCTTAACAAAATTGGCAAAAGATGCGGGTCTTCTTGCCCTGTTCCCATAGAGCTTGAATATAATTATTTTCAAGAGAAATGATCAACATAAACATACTGTAGCATAGTATTTCTCAAACTGTGAACGGCACGTCTTGTCAAGGGGGGCCCAACGTCCTGGCAAAAGAGGGGGGAGGCGAAATGCTTTAAATATTTTTATTGTATTTATCAATCTATGTATGTTTGAATTATAGTAAAATGTAAAAAATAAAAATATTTGTAGTAAGAAATGTTTCCAATTTGAACCTTGTAAAAAGTATACATTTTCCTGAGAGGCGTCTGCAACAATATCGACTTAAAACTTTATGAACAAGACGCTATAAAAATTCTCCACTAATGTTATTCTTACTGACTTTTTTTTAGTAAGAGAGGTAGAACATGTTTCTAACTGTTGTATCTCACTATGATGAGCATGCAAATTACAGAAGTACAAATGCCCCATGTATAATATTATTGACAAGTGCTGATTCCTTAATTATTAGACTTAGTTTGACCCTCTTTTTTAAAAGGATGATTGTGCAAAAAAAAAAACAAAAAAAAAACAAACATTGGATTTTTTTTTTTTTACATTTTCTCTGCTTACTTTGAGAAATAGGTATTGTAGGCTCCAGAAGAAAAAAATTCTGAAGCTCAGAATGCAATTATATGCTAGGAATTCCAGTGGGGGAGCTAGAAGCACTCATCCAGACCCCCTTGCTGTATGTACATGTCACAGGTTTCCTATTATATAACTCTTGTCACGGATGAGTGTGTATGTATATATAATCTATTTTTATACTCTGCGCCAATGACTGAAAGTGTGTTTTGTTGTCAGAGAGTGATTAGACTGAGTCCAGCGTGTGTGATATGCAGTAAAGCTGATTAAAGTTAACAGTACAAAACACTTAATATTTATTTACAAGAAACTAGTACCATCTAGCTTAAGTAAAATTTAACAGTACATAAATTTTAATTCTCAACATAGTGTTAATATAAATAAAAATACATCTGAATTTAGTGTTATAATTATATGAATGTTTTTTTTCTTCTTTTCATTACATTCTTAAAACCTTATTTGACCCCATTGTGGGAGTCTACAGCGCTCCTTCAGATCCCAATCAGATGCAAACAAACTTGTTCTCATTTAGGGGGGACCACTGGTAAAAGTTTGTGAAACACTGCTGTAGTGAAATTTTTTTATTATTGAATGTCAAAAAATACAGAGAAAAGATTATCAACTTCCTAAAAGAAATATTGTTTTAGAAGCTGAGGGAAGGCACTGAAATAGTTCAAACTTTTAAGTACCTTGGAAATGTCTTAGACAATAAATTAAATTTCACTGCAAACAGATTACATCACCAAAGACAAAGATTAAGGCTACTGGTACTAAGAAAAATGCCATGCTTTAGTGGTAGCGAATAAACCTAGTCACTGTTTTACCATGCTCACATCTGCAGTATTTAAAGTGTCAACATCTCTGCCTGGTTTAACAATGTTAACATTAAAAATAATATCGTTCGCAAATAAAAACAAAAAACAAACCACTTTTACACTGATTCAAGAAAAAATTGCTAAGAAAGCTATAAATATTTTAAGCATTAAAAACATCCTCAGACTGAGGCATTCAACATTTTATGATCACAAAGGGAGGTAAAAGACACCAATCACAAAAACAAATTGACACAAGCACTCATTGTTCCTTTAGCAATAAAATCATTAAACAAAATGTAACTAATTGTAGTAAATTTGTCCTGTAATCTTTCAGAGAAACTGTGGTATGAACATATATTTTGTGTGCTATAATATGAATTGTTTGGTCCTATAATGTTATATGTAATGCACAATTGTAAAAAAAAAAAAATCCTCATGGATAAAAGATTTTTATTATTATTAATAGTATTGTTTATGACTAAGAGAGAAACTTACATTCTGTCTTGGAATCCTGGTAAAAGAGCATTGCCCCCAGTGAGTACAATGTTATTCAGTAGGTGTGGGACTAGTTCTGAAGATAAAAGAAAAACATGAAAAATAAAATAAGAAAACAACAACAAATCTTATATGAAGTGTAATGGTATAAATTAGTTTTAGTCATGTAATTATATGTAAAAATCGACCTAGACATAATAAATCTGTGCAACTAGAAATATTTTTACCAATTGTTTTTGTTTAGCTTACTAAATGCTCTATGATCTATCACCTGTCCGAACCAGTTGTGAAAGGGGGAGGGAAGAAGATTTACATGATCTTTTATTTTAAATGCATAAAAAAAAATAATTTTCACTCAGGGCTCAAGAGTCCTCAAGGGGACTAATTCAACTTATACCAACATATGTCAAGTACAATTTCTTCCCTTGTTCAAGATACCAAACAAAATAACTAATTACCAATAGTTAATTAACTAATTGGTAAATTTTTTTTATTGACTCTCGTGTTGTCAGGTAAAAGAAATTGTGCAAAATTTCAGCTTGATCCAAGATTGGGTGTTAGAGACATAATATATACCAACTTTTTACCATACAGACAGAGTGAGTTGATATAAACTTTGTAAAAAATGTAACAGATCACTGAAGGTAGATATAAATAACAGATCACAGAAGGAAGAAATAAATAATAGATCATTAAAAACATTGAACAATGTGTGGCTGAAGAAGCATAAGCCAAATGGCTAACTTTCAGGGGGGAGGAGTTCAAATCTCAAGCTTAGTTGTTGATTACATAAAAGTTGTACAGAAACTTTCTCCTAGATACCCCCTCCCCACAATGGAGATCACAGTGAAAGATGAGCAATAGAAAAGTAATAATAAAGCTACATAATTAAGTCAACAAAAGGTTTTACTTTCAGTATATATAAAACATAACAACTACATAAAATTAAATATCTAGAAAAAAAAAATTTAATGTCCAGAAAATTTTTTATATCTAGATCAGACATCTCCTCAAACTAACAAAGTTTTCAAACAAAAATGACAGAAGTCAAGATGTAAGGAAAATTTTTTTAGTTTAAAACCCGTAGGGCTGAAAGGCAATGTCTAATCAATATGAGAAAGATAAATTCAGTAATACAACTGTATAGATGTTCTCTAGCAAGCTATCATTTACATCTTTTTTTAAAGAAGCCTTTAAAGATTTAACTCTTTCTCTCTGTAATTATTTTTTCACATTCTGATGGAATTCTTCATTTTGCTCATTACTATTTCACCACCATGTTATGATTAAGCTTCAATAACGTTTGCGTTTGTTATCAGAAAATGTTTTAGCTGGTATAGAGCTAAAGGGGAATGCATGTTCATTTTCTAGAACACAAAGTCAAGTTTATAAAATTAAACATTGATTTAATTAAATGATGTCAAATCAATGATGGTATCGTCAATTAGGAGAGAAAGAGTTAAGAACTATTTCTCAATGCTATTCAAGGCACCTCAGATGAAGCCTGGGGATGAAATATTCCCTACCCCTTTACTCAATTCAAGAACCAATTCAAGACCAACCTTTGTCGACTAGCGTCATACAATGCATGATACTCTCTGAGAGTCCCATCTCCTGAATGCCGACATCAGATGGATAAAACAACAGTTCTGGGATGGCAAATCTTTCATTGTTCATTCTGATCATCTGCAAAAATTGAAAGGTAAATAAAATGTTTGGATCTCAAAAGAAACTCAACATGAATATTTATAACAAATAACTGATTCGATGAAAACAAAAAGAGCATATCTGTCAATGTTAAATTTCACATAAGTTAGATCACACTATTATCTTACTTTCTGTTTGTTCTCAAAATGTATGATTATATATTTCCTTTTTAAAAATTAAACCTGAACTTAAGTATTCATTTCCAGCTAATGTTTTAAAAATGTCCACAGGGTTAATTGAAAGTAATGTTAGACATTTGATTAAAATCAACTAATAATATTTATGTGATTTCTTTTTTTGTTCAGAAACCAGAGTCTCCTTTTATATGCTTTAGAAAGCATAGATACCATTTCAAGGGCCATTATCACACATGATAGAGGGTAAAATTCCATTTAAAGAGATAAAATTTGTTTAGCTAACCTGCTCATCTCCCTTTGCCTTGCCTGAGTCTTCTGGTGCGCGCACATAACCTCTTTTAATATGTGTATAGTCTGGAAGTATGTAGTCACGACTGATTGTATTTTCTGGGTACTTTAACCTACAGGGGATTGAAAGGACAGATTTGATCTTTATTCTTTTTTTTTTTATATGTGCCATCTCAGCAAATCAGCTTAAAGAAATAATTGAAGTTGACAATAATTAATGTAGGGAACATTCATTCTCCCTCTCTCTCTGAACCTTTCTCATAACCAACACTCTGTATGGGAGTGATGAACCACTGAGAAATAACAGCTTGCTATTTTTCCTTGGTACAGTCTGCCAAAGAGCTTACAGCTCAGCAGCAAAAAGCTGGCTAAAAGAAGAAGAATCTTTCTCCTACTTTTATTCTCTCACCTTGCTTATTTTTATCAGTCTCCTACTATACTTACAGAAAACCTCCTTTCTCTCTTATACTTTTAATTTCATAAACATTTTCTCCTGATCAAAATGCTCATAAATGGAAATTTAGCAAGTCTTCTTCTTCTTCATTCTCATTGTTATGTTGGAGTGTTCAGATGAGTAGACCAATACATGAGATGAACTGTGCAGTGGTTTCCAGATCAGGGAGCTCTCCATATAGTTTCCTTTCTATTGGGGTGATTTGGGGCCAATGTCTTATACGGGCCTCTTGGTATAGAGAGCGGTTTTGGAGGACGTGGTCTGCATTCTCTGGTGATTCTCCACATGGGCAGATTTCACTGGTTCCAATTTTGAGCTTCCGGTACATGTGTTGTCGCATTCTGTTGTGTCTGATCCTGGGTCGAAAGATTAGACGTTGGTCTTGTCAGGATAGCTTATAGTAAGCGTCATCTTTCTTGTGATTTGGATGAGAGCTCGTCCATTTCTCATTTATTTTATTTACGATTAATTTCTTCAATTCTTCTGGATAGAGTGCAGAGTTTATTAGTGTGTTAGTTCTCCCACTCTTGGCGAGTGTGTCAGCTTTCTCATTTCCTTCTAGTTCTATATGAGCTATTTAGCAAGTGATAAAATGAAGATTTGTCATATTTGTTTTTAAACATTTTCATTAGTGGTAAATAAAGTCATTCTGCCAAATAAGTTATACAAAGATATAGTGGCTTCAAAATCTTTGGAGTGATCTGTCTCATTTTGTATTCCCTTGTTAACCCTTTAACCCTATCCAACTCAATGGCCCTTTATTCTATCTCCACATAACACTAAAGAAGGGCAGTAAAAATTGCAATTACGCTGGTCCAAAAAACTAAAAAAAAATAAATAAATAAACATACACAAGTTTAAATGACAATACAATAAACAGATAGAGGTAACCCCAATGGACCAAGCAAAAACTAGGACATTTGGGCCATTAGGCCTTCATCAGCTACAAAACAAAAAGGAAAAAGACAAACAATTAATACTAAAGAAGCTTATGGTTATCTTGTTTTAAATTTGGTCTGACAGGATTACCTTAAAGCATGTTTATTATATTTTCTATATAGTTGTTCACCCTTGCAGAAGTAAATCTTTTTGTGCCTTTCTTTTTTAATGAAAATGTCTTACCTGGCTATACTAATATCTTTTTTAAACTGTGTGGATACATAGCAAACATCTTCCTTCATTTGGTTGATTACATAGGTTTCATCCATAACCATCAGCTGTCTGAGAAGTAAAGCATTCCGAGAGAAAAACTAAATTTTCAAAACTGATTATATAAAGTTCAATAGATAATGTTTGTGGCAGTATATGAACATTGCATGTCTTTTTACTAGCCATATCACTTAGTGATATCACTGATAACCTTGGCTAGGCCAATAATAGAATATGTATCCTCTGTTTGGGACCCATCAACTCAAGAAAACATTAAGAAACTGGAACAGACACAAAATAGAGCAGTGAAATTCATAACAAATGAATATTCACATTTGACTAGAGTAACACCTTTAGTAAAATCACTAAATTTAGAAAGCCTTCAGAATAGAAGACTTAAAAGTAAGGTAGCAATTATACATAAAACAAATACAAAATTTAATAAAATACTCAGAAAGACACAAAGATAAAGGCACATTTCTCATTCCATATGCTAGGACAATTTGCCTGAGCCAGCCAGGAAAACCAATGACTTGGCAGAATTTAAATCAGTGGTTATCATGCATGACTAGATTGAGCTAGGAACACGCGTAGGAAGTAATAATCTTTTTTGAAGTAACGTCTATATTTTATAGTTTAAGATAAGATGAAAGCAATGATTTGTAAATAGAATCATATCAATCACAACTTTCATATTAAACTAATTTATTTTATGATGACCTGTCATTGAATGAAATTTTATCCAAGGCAAAGGACAGAGAGGAATGGAGAAAGACAGTATACAGATCTTGTGTGATGCCCCAATGGACTAATGGATAGATAAAGATGATTTTATGATATCCACAAAAAATGGCACAGGACACTAAATTTTACTTGCTTTGTTTTACATGTTTCCAATGTTCCTTCAAAATTGAACATTTTTACACCCTCTCACAGCACAGGATGGTGGGCAATGGCTGCAGGCAGGGTTCAAGTCCATAACCATTGAATACAGTCTAGATCACATATCCCATGACTTCTCTGACGTTTCCAAGAGTCCATTTAATAGTGCAATGCAAAATGCAATAGAGATTTTAAAGCATGTTTTTCCACACAATTCTGGGCAGTGAGACGGTCAAGCTTCTGTTTTATTAACACTAATTAGAAATCCCCATCTGCAGTGATGAGTAATCTATAACCTTTGTATATTTATTAAGACAAGAGAATTAATGCTGAATTTACCTGTATGATATAACTTCTTTGAGATGATTTGTTAAAACTTTGCCACCAACATTTACACTGAAGAAACAAAAATAATATCTATGAAGAGACTTAAAAAGAGACATTTCTTCAATATGTCATTTTTTCAAAGAATTTTATCTTGAACCTATAATAAATACATTTTTATATACTGAAAGCTACTTGAAAAGTCAAACTGTAAACCAGGACTTTGACTTGCAATGCAAAAGTCTTCAAGCTCCACCAATAAATTCAGTTTATCTAGACATTATCTTGTGCACTCTTTTACTTTAAGAGCTTAAAGTAGGCTGTAGCAATTGTCAGTAAACTACCTGTGATGTCAAGTTCACGACCAATGAAAAAAAAAGTTTAATCAAAGAAATTTTCTCAATGCTTTTAAAGCAGAACTTACATCCTACTACTTTAGGGTTTGTGCACATCAGACAGTTAACTCACCGTATAATGGCTTCTTTGAGAGGTTTGTTTTTATAAAATGGAACAATATGTGAGAAGGAATAGCCAGAGTCAACAACTAAGGTCCCAAAGAGACTGCCGCTTGTGACTTTATCTGTTTGATGTTTGTAACATGAAAGTGTGGGTGCTAAAAAAAAAAGAAAGAAAACAAAGCAATGAATTATGAAAAATTATCTAAAAACATATTTACATAATTGATGATATATAGAATATTCTGGAGTTACTAAAATATAATACAGAGAATTTTGTTTTCTTGAAGTAATTTCAATTACACTTTTAATTGTTCACGATAAACCTGAAGTTGAGTAAATAAGTGAATTTTAAAAAAAAGGGAAATTCTACATTAGGTTTAAAGTCTTTCATTAGCTATGATATGAAATAAGAATATGGAAGTATTAGTTTATAATTGCTAATTAAATATAGACAAACCTAGTTATATCAATATTAATGGGACATATTCAGTAAGATCATAATATCTTTATTAATGTTCAAAGTAACCCAATGTAAGCTTTACTTTGAAATCCTAGAAAAACTGATTTCTGTACTTTAGCAGTAACAAGTGTATGATTTTTTTTAAAAACTTTAATGAGTTACAATTTATCTAGGTAATTTGCACATTACGTAAGTAATGTGAAAAATGAAACAATTTACTGCACATTAAGATATTTTTCTAGAGTTAATCTATAGAATAACTGATTTTGCTCTTTCAAATATACTGTTACATTTTGTATTTCATTTGAGCATAACATGTCTTGCTAAAAATGCTATAAATATATAATATAAAATATTTAAAAAAACTATTAATGTGAATAAAATTAATTAACACTCCTGGACTTTACCTTGAGTTCTGTGTAAGGCCTGGAACTGGTATTCTTCAAAGATGACTTCGTTAATGGATTCACCAATGGAAGGAAAATTAAAGAAAGGTTCCGTCACTAGCAGTGCCGTCTCATTGAAATCAACCTGGAAAACAAGAGGTTTGAAAACACTTAAGATTTTATACATACAGCATTTTTGAAACTTTAAACAGAAAAAAAAATTTACATAAATTTTTTAAATTTAATATTCTGCACAAATAAAGAAAAAGTGTGAAAATTTATTTATTAAAATAATACTGTAGAAATAAATAAAAATTGTAATCATCTCACCTGACAGACATCTTTGCTAAACATATGATCCCAAACTTGTTTTTCTATTTCCCAGTTAACAAGGAAACCCTGCAAAATAAATAAGATAAAAAAAAAAGTACAACCTTATTATCTTATTATAATTAGGCTTTTTGAAACTAAGACTAATAACTGATAATTTTGTGTTGACCTTCTGAAATGGCAGCAAATAATACAGGCTCGACAGGTCTTTGCATTCTTCAATTTGGTCTCCAATGAATATTCGTGTTCTGACATTTTTGGCTTTTGTCACACAGTTGGGTATAATTCTGAAACAAAACTTACTAGCTTAAGACTTGTATATATTCACAATATTAAAATAATTTTTCTTTGTTAAAAGAATTGCATTTCAAGACCTACAAAATATGATCTAAGTAGAATAGAGGAGAGGTGGGGTGGCTGAGTGGTTAAGCGTTTGTCTTCTGAACGGATGTCCCAGGTTCAAAACCTGATGAAGACTGGGATTTTTACTTTCTGGATCTTTACAGTGCCTTTGAGTTTACCCAGCTCTAATGGGTACCTAACATTAGTTTGAAAAAAAGAAAAGACGATTGGTCATTGTTCTGGCTGCAAGACACCCTTGGCCTTATTAACTATGGGCCACAGAAACAGATGACCTTTACATCATCTACCCACAGATCACAAAGTCTGAACTTTACTTTTTTTTTTTTTTTAAAGAATAAAGTAATAGAGCAACAGCTATGAATGTATTCTCAGAACTTCTGATCATATTTGACATTAAAATATGGAAATTAATTGTAATATATTTAGATTTAGAGTATTTAAGAATTGAGATTATTGATAAGCTCTATTTACTTTTCCATTATTAATGTTAATAAATAATAAACAAGAAAAAAATAGTAAATATAGGTGTAGTGGATCTAAATCTAGATGATGACTACTAAATCTAGATATAGTCTAATATAGATCTAGAATCTATATAAATAATCATGATATTATGATGATCCGTATTATGGTCACAAAGATCTAGAGAGGTTTAGAGGCACATTTCTTATTCCATACACAAAGACTAAGAACAAATTCTTAAGTGCTCCTTCTTCCCTCTTGCCATATCATTAGTGATCTAGGAATGGGTTGCCTGAGCTAGAAAGGAAAACCAGTGACTTGGCCCTTGGCAGAATTTAAGTCATTGGTTAATATGCATGACTGAATGCATGACGCCTAGGACGTAACCATCTTCTTTTTTGAAGTAACGTCTGTATTTATTGAATTCTATGACTAGATCTATATTATAGTATATGTATTTAATTTTAATAATATAAGTTCTAGCTCCTCTTAAATTAAAAAGTTAAACTTAAATACATTAACGAAATAACGCTATAGATTTAGAAAGTTCTGGAGTAATACATGGTAGATTCTTATAACTGAACACCGACTTTCGGGAACTAGGTCAAATTTTTATTTTATTTTTTTATTTGGTGAAGGTTTAATTTACACAAAAACTGAAATCAGATTCTTATTCTGCAACTAAAGGACTATAAAAATAGCTGTGTTCCTTTGAATTACCACCCATAGTCAAGATTTTATTTTAAAATAAATTGGGTCACTTCATGCTCCTGATTTGAACGCAGTTTTTGGGCTCTCTCCTTTAGTTGAACAGTGAGCACCGGTGTTGAACACCACTACGTAATTGCTAATAAATTATATCTGTGTTACTTAAAAATTATTTAGATTGTAGTAAAAGAAGTAGATTCACTTTTGCAATATGTATTTATAGTCTATTTCTCTTTATATTATTTATATATATATATACAGTGCTTTTTTTAAAAAAAAATAGGTGCCGGTACCCAGTGATTAGGTGCCGGTACTCAGTAGTTGAATGCCTAACTTTTAACTACTAAAAATTAATAATATACGTTAAAATACAAGAAAAATAATAACTTTTTCAAAAAGGTGCCGGTACGCAGTACCGGTACGTACCGTCACAAAAAAAGCCCTGTATATATATAATATATATATGCTAAATATATATCGTATATAGTTTGTTTATTTAAATACCTATATAATCTATGTGTAGAAACAGAAATAAATTTATATAGATTATAGAGCTATAAATTAATTATTTTAATTTAATAAACATGATATTTTCTACTAGGCTACTTGTATTTTCTCTGTCTTTCTTTTAACTCCCATCCAAGGACCCTCTTCTTGTTTTCCTAATTTTGGATGTTCGTTTTGTGAAACCTTAACATCCCCTCCCTCCCATAGATGCTTATAATTCTTTTCATGACTCTCTCCCCCTTCCCTCCACTGCATGTTGGATAGTTTGTGACACTACATGCCGAGTGTATACCTCTCCTCACCGCCAGCTTATCTTACGTGATCACATGCAGTGGGCATGGTCTCTGGCTTCTATTAGCAGCCCACACTTTTTCTTTCATTCATAAGTTATATATTCTAGATATCTCGATCTGGGTCATGTTTATTCATTGAAAAAAATCAGATTTATTAATCCCAATAATATTTCTTAATACGATTTTGCTGTGTTCAAAAAGGAGAATGAGCTGAATTCATTATTATTTGTTTGGACACCCCTTTTTTAAATTTTATTTAACAGCTAACGGTATAAATGTGGTTGGAATGTCTTTCTAAAGATGTTTGGAAGCTTATTTTGATATGCCCATCAGCCTACGATCAAACAGGCTCATAATATAGCCTTCGTACTTATATGGGTATGAATTGCCGGGGGAGGTTAAAACAACAGCTTTACATACATGGTTACCGAGAATCTAAATAACTCCCATCTGCTTTGGAAAAACGGAACAAAATTACCGGAACTTATCTAAAATTGGACATGCGCAGTCCTGAAACGTCGTTTTTAGCTCCAAACATAAAAACAAATGAATTACTAACAAAAAAGCGACCCGTTCAGAAAGGAGAATTCGATGGAGTGTTCAAACTATAAGAGCCTCCTCTAGAACTAGATTTCGATCTATGCTAGCTCAAAGTAATAACATTTAGATCTAGAAGCTTACTTAGGTTCTGAATCAGTTGAAAATCCTACTTTGGCTGTTCCCGCACCATTGTCTAGTATGAGAGTCGCCATCTTTGTTGTCAAAGGAAACAGTTTAAATTACGGCATGTTGCTAAAAGAAGTAAACAAAAATAGTAATCTATGTGGTAAAACTTCCCATCGAAGGACCCTAGTTTTTTAGTACCAAAATGATTATCAAAAGGGGGAATAACCAATTTGTTTTTTAAATGACGGACGGATAGAAAGAGAGAAAATAAACTAATAGAAATAATAGAGCTGTATAGCTCACAGACCTATATAAAATACCGACCGTAAATACGGAGAGCTATGTAGATTGAATAAACAACTAGGAATATACACTATTACAAGCAGTAGTTTTGAATAGGGGGGAGGAGAGAAAATTACATTATTATATAATTAATAAATATATTCTTATTAATTAAATCTAAATTTCAATAATTGCAGAAAAAATAGTGGATCTAGATGTGGCATTTGTATTTGATATAGACTAGGTCTAGGAACAGATTTTTTGGACTAAAAGTTGAGATTAATCAAATGAATGAATGTTTTTCAATTACTTATAGTTTCAAAGTGGAATAACCATCTTCTGAGTAGAACACACAAAAATAGAGCACAAATCTGAATAAGGAGAAATAATTTAATTTAGCACTGTTAAACATAATGTAGTCTCAATGTAGAAGGCACCCAACTTTTTTTTTTCCTCATGAAGGAATGGTGCACTGCCTGATTCTTTTGCTTATTCTTTTCACGCTTAAAATTAAAATCCTAGAAAAGTTATCAAAATTATTAAAGATGAACAATACAAAATTTGTGATGTCAATTTAAAGTAAACTAAAAAAAAAATAACTACTAGATTACTAGCCATAAATCAGATAATCAATGAGAAATTGAAACTAATTTGAACATTTTTAACTAAAACTACAAAAGTTTTAAATAAATTTTTAGATGTAGATACATACAACCTATGTAATTTCTGCCGATTTCTTGTTTTGATTTATGCAAAACATGGACTATCCTGTAAATATTATTCAGCTCATAAATTACTCATGTATTTAGCCAGTGAGCCAAGACTGTTGCCCAGGGTGTGGCATTCGAGGAGCCATACATGAGCTAGGTAGTTGAGAAATGTAGGTGAATGACTATTCTTAAGTTGAAAGAATATGGCTGTCATTCACCTTTCTCACTTAACCTATAGCTTAACCTTAACCCCGGGTTAGTAGTTAGTAGAAACAAGTCCGACCGCGTCGATTTGCAGAGGCATTATATCCCATACGGTAGAAATCACTTTCTGCGAGTCACATTTGCTTCTAATTTCACTTAAAGCTCACAACCAAAACTTAATCATAACCCAACATTCAATCCTAACCTCTGACTTTCAGACAAGGCAAAATCTAAACAATCCATTTACCATTTCTCGTGGTCAGTCAGAATTAGTAAGGTTAATAACATGTGAAAAAAAAACATGCACAATAATAATTTCTTTTAGCAGAGAATTCTGAAAGAAAAACTAATTTTTTTATCGGGTGTAAGAGAATATTCAAAAATATTTTCTATTATATCTAGAAAGCTGAAAAATAGATGAATTGTCATAATTGCAATTATGTGAATCGACAGTTCCATTATATCTGGAAAAAAAAAACTACAAATATTTTTTAAAAATAAATAAGTTATGTCTTTTATATAGCGCTACTTTCATGCTTATTGCCTGCTTAGAGAGCTATGGTCCAATCTCATTTGTAGACCAGTTAAAGGGGGGTTATCTGGGAGAAGGTTTTCTGTGCTGCCTTTAGACGCTCAGTAAACAATTCTGCTTGAATCAGGAGTCGGGTGTTTTACCTCAAGCTGCCTTCATAGGTAGCCAAGCCAAGCAAAGTTCAAGCGTACTTAGCCTCTCAACCATGCTTCTGCACGCTATAACGAAGTGACACTATGCTAAACAAATGAAATAAATCAAGAAGTTGTTGACACTTGTACAGAAGTTAGAAGTATCTTTTATTTTAGGCTTGTGTGTTTTAAAGGAGAAAAAGTTGTTCATTAACTTTTAGGAAGAACATTTTTACATTTCTAAGAAAAAATATGCAAAGGTAAACAGGAACAAATGTATAATGTATAATCCCTTTCAGTGATTATATGAACACATAACCAATTGTCTCATAAGACTTATGTTTAACATTAGATATAATTATATAAGAAGATACATGACACCAATTACAAAAAAACGTGTTCCTTTGACAATTAAACCATTGAACAATAGGTAACTTATTTTTGTCCATTTCGCATGTAATGTTAAAGAGAAACTGGGGTATAAAAGTATATCTTGGGTGCTATTGTACAATTGTTTGCTCAAATCATGTACTGTTTTATGTAATGCACAATTGTAATTACAAATTTCCCCACAAATAATAAAGATTATTATTATTATAAAACTGCATTTTTATACCCACAGAAACAAGATATCACAATCATAATGCATCTCTCTCTTGTATGTAACAACACAGAAAAGCAAACTAAATATTTTCTCACAGGAACACTAAAAGATGGTAAAGATACTACTTAGAAGTGATAGTACATTAAGAGGAAAGGGATTGTATAAAACTATAAAATTAGTGTTAAGATCAAAAGTTCTAAACGAACCAATGCTGGATCTTGTTATAAATAATTACTAGCATTGTCATACAAGAGGAGGTCCAGAAGTTTAGCATTTTAAAATTAAAGTAACATGTTTTCTTTGGTGTTAATTGGATGCAACAATTTTGTTGATGTAGTGCAACATTTATCTTAAAACACATATTAGCAAGTGATGTAATAAAAAGCTTTTAATTCAAAAATGTATGGTGTTTGTTTAATCACACATGCCCCAGTAGTCAACAAAGCACATGAAGTACAACACCAAAAAAATGCAAAAATAGTCCATTTTAGCATTTCAAAACTCATAAATACCACATAAATGTTGTGTGCTTTAATGCAATAAGAGTTATGTGCATAGTACAGTGTAAATATTTAATCACACAAGCCCCAATAGTCAACAAAGCACATGATATACAACGGTAAATAAAATTGCAAAAATTTTTTGTAAAGTTAGCATTTCAAAACGTATTATTACCTAATAAATGGTGGGTGATTTAATGCAAAAGGAGTTATTTCCACAGCCCAGTGTAAATGATTAATGACACACGCCCCAGTGATCAATAAAGCACATGATGTAGAACAGTAAATAAAATGCCAAATATATAGTCCAGTTTAGCATTTCAAAACTCATTATTGCCAAATGAATACATGATTTAATGCAAAGAGAGTTATGTGCGCATCATTGTGAATGTTTGATCACACATACCCCAGAGGAGAGGTCAACAAAGCACATAAAACACAACAACAAAAAACGCAAAAATATAGTCCAGCTTAGCATTTCAAAATTTATAATTACCAAATGAATGTTTTGTGTGCTTTAATGCATAAAGAGTTTTGTGCACAGCAGAGTGAATATTTATGTAATCACATGTGCCCCAGTGGTCAACAAAGCACATGATGTAGAACAGTAAATAAAATGCCAAATATATAGTCCAGTTTAGCATTTCAAAACTCATTATTGCCAAATGAATACATGATTTAATGCAAAGAGAGTTATGTGTGCATGATTGTGAATGTTTAATCACACATGCCCTGGAGGTCAACAAAGCAAATGAAGCACCATAAAAAAACGCAAAAATATAGTCCAGCTTAGCATTTCAAAATTTATAATTACCAAATGAATGTTTTGTGTGCTTTGATGCATAAAGAGTTTTGTGCGCAGCAGAGTGAATATTTATGTAATCACATGTGCCCCAGTGGTCAACAAAGCACATGATGTAGAACAGTAAATAAAATGCAAAATATATAGTCCAGTTTAGCATTTCAAAATTCATTATTGCCAAATGAATACGTGATTTAATGCAAAGAGAGTTATGTGTGCCAGATTGTGAATGTTTAATCACAATGCCCTGGAGGTCAACAAAACACATGAAGCACTATATAAAAAAATAAAACGCAAAAATATAGTCCAGCTTAGCATTTCAAAATTTTTCTAATTACCAAATGAATGTTTTGTGTGCTTTGATGCATAAAGAGTTTTGTGCGCAGCAAAGTGAATATTTATGTAATCACATGTGCCCCAGTGGTCAACAAAGCATATGATGTAGAACAGTAAATAAAATGCAAAATATATAGTCCAGTTTAGCATTTCTAAACTCATTATTACTAAATGAATGTTTGTGTTCTTAAATCCAAAAAGAGTTATGTGCACAGTATAGTATGAATGCAGAATGTCGCAAACGCATGTTGAAAGAGAAAGAAACAAAAAAAATGGAGTAATTGTAAACAAGATTATTATGAACATTAAAAGTGCTCATAATCTATTATTAATTGTTTTGTTTTGGTGTATAAAAAATAGTCACATCTGTGTGCAACATGTGTTGTTCAACATTAAAGTAAAACCCTGGTAATTGATCTCCTGTCAACAGTAATTCTAGACTGTGCTCATAATCTATTATTAATTGTTTTGTTTTGGTGTATAAAAAATAGTCACATCTGCGTGCAACATGTGTTGTTCAACATTAAAGTAAAACCCTGGTAATTGATCTCCTGTCAACAGTAATTCTAGACAAAAGTCTAGATCTAGGAACAATACTATTGGTAATAGACAGTGGTGGACGAGACTGAGGTAGCAGTGTTGAGGGATGAGGGGATGTTGTTGGATCTGGATGGATGGAACTAATTAAATGTGTTCACAAAAGGTTGATGCAGAGAGAGATTAGCAATGGAGAGGAAAAAGGAAAGACAAGCCAAGGAAAAAGAAAAAAAGAGAGATTAGCCATGAATAGAGAACAAGCAAAATACAAAACATACTTTTTAAGAACAAAATTAAGGTTATATAAGGTGCAGTTGTATCAGTTTGGATAAGTCATGTAACTAAATTTGCTATTGTAAACAAGATTATAGACCTATTCGTTGAGCCAATATTAAAGTGTTCATAATCTACTATTGATGGGTCTGTTCTGGTGTATGATCAAAGAGTCTCATCTGCTTGTAACAAAGAGAGAACATCATTGATAATACAGATACAGTAAAGCATGGTTATAACATAAGTGTAGTCACTCAATGTTGTATCTGTTCTATTGAAGTGAATGTTTCTGTTGTGTTGCTTTTATGATAAAACAATCCTTGTAATCACAACCAATTTCCATAAGGATCACAAAAAGAGATCTATTAGCTATTGCATTTTATCAAACTAAAGACAATATATCACAGCCCAGATCACATGTGTACAACAGGGTATATCAATTATATGCATAGTAAAAATTCTATAGATTGAGAGTTGAATTAAAGTATAAAGAAGGTGAAATCATTCAAATGTATGATTATGTTTAAGTTTTTTTGTTTTAGTTTTAAATATACAGCTCATTGTATTGTGTAACTGAAAT
Organism: Biomphalaria pfeifferi; assembly: GCA_030265305.1. Taxonomy (NCBI): domain Eukaryota; kingdom Metazoa; phylum Mollusca; class Gastropoda; family Planorbidae; genus Biomphalaria; species Biomphalaria pfeifferi. The sequence goes on from JASAOG010000052.1 coordinate 2,782,011, forward strand.
ACAAGTGGTTCTTTGCTATTAATGCAAACTAATTACTATTCCAAGACCTCAAACTAAGACCCAATAGTGTATGTTAAAATATTACAGAATAGCAAACTAAACAACATTAGACATAGAAAGACTGGGCAGACAGCAAAAAAAATGTATCAGACCACAGACCAAATGCAGCTCACACCTGAGGTCTATATAAGTGAAATACTGTACTATTACTCTAGCTCGATGTACATACAAGTTTTAGTTAATCAAAAGAAGCATACAACAAAATTGACAAATTGGATTTATTTTATATAGTTAAATTAAAATCGGTAGGCATAACTGTGTTTAAGGTGAAGCTTAAATACCAAAAATGCAAGAGTTTCATATTTCATAGTACACTGGTTAATACACTGGTTAAATAATGCAGATTGTCTTAAATCCACTCAAATATGTCAAGGTAGTATCTCATTTGGCTGATCGAAGCGACAAATGATAGATAACAGGTACAACGATACCTGCCCGGATGAGTCCTCAGATGTCAGAGGTTCAAATTATATATATATTGCTTGTCTCTTGTTATTGTGTTTCTTGACTTGGTTCCTGTGGCTCTTTAGGGGTTTCTTGAATATTAATACTTGCTTGATACTTTCTTAGTTACTCAATTTATAATTCATCAATACTTGCTTAACTCAAATATAAACACTTATATATATCAACTCTAACTCCTTATACTCATGAATATCGATAATACTTTAATACTTAATAAAGCACACAATTATATCACTCTTATAAAATAGTAATACACAAAACACCAGTCCATCAACTTAATATATAAATGCATAAATACCAGTCCAGGAAGTAAAAGCCCAACCTTCCTGGACCGGGAGCAAGACCTTACTGACTAACACACTCTCTCGCACATTTAACGAAGACTTAATCACTCAGTTCACAACACGTGCAACACGTCGCATTCATAACAAGGGGATATAACAATCACACCAAAATATTAAAGTAACATTCTCGCCATACCTCTCCCTGACACTTCACTACATTTCTACAAAAGTTTACTGCAGTCAATCACTGGTCAAAAGAACAAAGAACCCAATCTCATGGGTTGGTGCAAAAGTTTGAAATTATGAAGTCACTTTAAATCAAAGTAAATAGTCATTTGTATGTCATATTTATGTATGTCACTTATGGTACAGTAGAGATGCAATATGTACCCCAGGAGTTACAAACATAATGGTATTCTACTGAGCACTCACAAAGTATTTCAATGCAAAAGTAGTAGACAAGAAAATTGTTTTAATGCAAAGGGAGGTAACATAACTGTTGTATGAGTTTCAATGTAAAGGGAGGCAACAAGAACTAATGCATTTTCAATACAATACAGAAACAAAAACTACTGTACATGTTTTAATGTAAAGGGAGGTAGCAAGAGCTGCATTTTTCAGTACAAGGGAAAGTAACATCTAAACTGTCAAATATTTGCCATTTATCACTATTGTGAAATAGTTGCTATTTCAGAGGATGTAAATGCAGACAATGTAAAGGTCAAATGTTTCTTAGGCCAACAGTTAATGAGCAGGGTGTCATATGGCCAGCACAACGATCAACCGAGGGTAGAAACAGAAAAATAAATATTTTGTTAGCTTTTTTCAGTAACCAAAAAAAAAAAAAAAAAAAAATCCATAATAACATGACAATGAACTTTAATCTAGATTCTGACTACATGTGAAACAAAGCAACTATTAAATGATGGCTGGTCAGGTTTTGTCAGTAGAGTACCACAATATTTTCTTCTTATGTTGCAAAAAAGTCAATTTATAAAAACAGGCTGAAAGCTGCAGCAAATATTGGAATTTAGCTTACCAATTTCTAGACTGAAATCAAGAACATATGGTCTTCAAGAAACAAATCTTTTTCATATGGATATAATAATTCTAAATTTAAAATATGGTAAAAAAAATTAAACAGTAAATTTTCCAACCTAAAACAAGCAAAGTGTTCTAAATTCTCCACCTGTGAGAAGTGTTTTGTTAAAAAGTGTATTGAAGATAAAAATTCCATTGCCCTTTCTGTAACATACCACTGTAATCTCATTAGCATCTTCTGTATTCCCATTGGAGCTGACAAAAGGTCCTTTGAATTTTTCTCCAGAGGTTTGTTGTTATTATAAACTTCTTTCTTTACCAAATATGTAGCAGTGAAATTGGTTATACTATACACAATTGACAGCATTTCCTTCTCAGCATATCTTGTTTCTGCATCTGTGAGAACTCTTGAAAGAAAAAGTGTGCAATACTGAGATCCTTGCGCGGTCAGATATTCCCAGCATCTTTACAGCCTTCAGACAACGCCGTTTGCGCTGGCTTGGGCATGTTTGCCGGATGGAGGACAAGCGCATCCTGAAAGTCATACTCTATGGACAACTCGCGACTGGCACAAGAAAAACTGGTTGCCGTTACATAGATGTAATAAAACGGGACCTCAAATCAGTGAACATCAATACTGACAATTGGGAAGACATAGCTCTAGACTGCACCAAATGGAGAGAGACAGTGACCAAGAAAGCTATGGACAGTGAAAGAACATGGGTCTCAGCTTAGGAAGAAAAACATACAATCCAAAAAATGGCCAGCTACTCTACCACCAAAGCAAAAGCCACCTTAACCTGCGCTATTTGTGGACAGGAATGTCTCTCCAAAATAGGGCTCCCAGCCACACGAGGAAGTGTGCTCTGAGATGAACCATAGTCATTCTACGACTGAAGGATGCCAGAGAACTCTTGATATGTATGCTATTACATAACTATCCTGGAATAATACTGCTCCCAGTCCATCTTTACTAGCATCACATTCTGCTCCAAGTCCATCTTTACTTGCATCCCATTCTGCTCCAAGTCCATCTTTACTTGCATCCCATTCTGCTCCAAGTCCATCTTTACTTGCATCCCATTCTGCTCCAAGTCCATCTTTACTTGCATCACATTCTGCTCCAAGTCCATCTTTACTTGCATCCCATTCTGCTCCAAGTCCATCTTAACTTGCATCACATTCTGCTCAGTCCATCTTTACTTGCATCACATTCTGATAAGTCCATGTTTACTTGCATCACATTCTGCACCAAGTCTATCTTGCACCACATTCTGCTCCAAGTCCATCTTGCATCACATTTGTTTTGCCTTATCTTGCGCTTGTCATAGTTCAGCTTTAGATTGTTATCCGCATGACTTGTTTCAAAATGAGGTCATGTTGCTCAATATTTCTTTCCAGCTACTAAAATGTTGTCTATGATAACATATACTCCTTCAATACCTTGAGGCATTTCATCCATAATTCTGATAAATTTATGGTGTAAGGTAACTAACCATCTAGATCAACCTAGAGGTGTGTTGAAAGTTGTGAGAAAAAAGGATTCTCAAGCTTTATTTGCATAAAACCTAACTTGACATCAAGTACTAAGAATATCTTCAAACCAGAAATGTTAGTAATCACATCTTCAATAGTTTTCTTAGGGTGATGTTCCCATCCAATAGAATTACATGTCACAATGAATTACACATCTGACTGAAATCCATATGTGACGTTAGAAATATTCATTTAATCATGAAGATAATCAAAATCACATGAAGTCTGGAGTGAACATTTAAAAATAATGAGTTCCATATGAATTTTAATTACTAAGAGTCATCATATAGTATTGGTAGTGTATGGTTTTTTTTACATAGTTTTATAGTTTAATAATTCTATATTGGATGTATCTTCATACATGAAACTGGAGTATACACAAAATATTGAATCTCTAGATCTACATTTTATTCTCTGATGGGAATATAGTTATTACAAATTAACATTTTTCTGTGATAAAAAGTTGTTGAATGTATGACTTTTGCTTGTGAGAGTAATACCAGTTCTCAAGTATAACAAGTCCCAGGATACACACTAGACACATTAAGTCTACAATTTTAATTATTATAAGATGGGAATGAATCCTGCCATTTATAATATCCTATACTTAAAAAAAAAAAAGTAACTTACTGACTATATAGCAAGCTTGCTGTCTTGAGACTTGTTCACCCATTGTTTTTGTTTCCACAGGTACTGGTTCCTTCATCAAGCACCAAAGTATCATCAACAGCATCTTTTCTCTGTTGTAAGGCTGCTTTTGGCTTAACCAATATCCTAGACCAGTGTTTCCCAATCTTTTGAGATATATGTACCACTTCTAGAATTTTCTTAAGATTAAGTACCCCTCGCCCCCCAAAAATGCATGTTTTTTTAGGCCTGCATACACTAAATTATATTTATTAGAATTAAGTATTCAATTAGTTTATTTTTGCAAGTTTCAAAGACACATTGAATGTATTCTTTAAAAAAAGGAAACCTAGTCTTTATGTTGAAAAAGTGAGTGTGTCTACAGAAGGTTTTAACATCCCTATTTCCTGATCTTTGTAGAAATTAATCTAAAAATCTAAAATAGTACCTCAATTAAGTTTGTAAAAAGTTAAAATTGATTTAAAAAGGATTTAAAAATTATATTTCATTCAAATTTTTAAACTAAACTTAAACAGGTACTTTTTTAAAAAATCAGCTCAGTTAATTATGTGTAACTCATACCCCCTTCAAACTCTTACCATGTCCCTGGGGCAACATATATCCCACTTTGGGAAACACTGTCCAATACAAAAAATTGTTTTACTTACCAAATGTGTAGCAGGCTTTCTTTCTTGAGACTTGTTCACTCAATTTCCAATTTTGTTTCCACAGGTACTGGTTCCTCCCTCAAGCACAAGTATCATCTTCTGTACCTTGACTTTTGTCGTAGGGCTGCTGTGACAGTTTCTTTAACCAAATCCCTTCAATTTTTTCAGTTTTGAAACAGATGATATTTTGAATTAATTCCGACTTTATATTCATTTTTTATTCGTCATTAAAAAAATACTTCTGTAGGGATCTAACCAATGACATTTGCTTTATTAGTGCAAAGGTCTGTCAACTTCACCACCCAGCTAAATATTAGCTTAAAGACATTTTGCCAACCAACATCCAAAATTTAAATTCCAATCTATCAAGAAAGTGTAACAAATCAAAATTGTTAAAAAAAAATTAAAAATTACAAGATCAGCTAAAAAAAAAGGCTCAGTATGCAGAGTAACAGTAACAATTACTTAAGTTCTTTTAAGTAGCTAAGAAATTTAATTTAAAAAACTACTTGCCAAAATAATTGCAAGGGTCTTCAAGCATTAAACTTCTAGCTAGGTGTTTCTGTATGTCTTGTTAAAATTTCTTGCAAGGGATTTCCATCATCAGGCAAGGAATTTCTGTAAATCTTAATGTTCTTTCTTCTACACAAACAAAAAGTTGTTCTAGATTATTAATATCTCAAAATTTAATTTGAAAAACTACTAGCCAAAATATATCGCAAGGGATTTCCAGCATTGGTTTCCAAGGTAGAGATTTCTGTAAGTCTTGCCAAAATTTCTTGAAAGGGAATTCCATCATCAGATTTCTAGCATCTGGCAAAGGATTTCTGTAAATCTTTTCTTTCTTACACAAAAACATCAGCTGAAAATAAAAAAAGGTATAGTATGCAGACTAACAGAAACAAAAAGTTGTTCTAGATTATTAATATCTCAAAATTTAATTTGAAAAACTACTAGCCAAAATATATCGCAAGGGATTTCCAGCATTGGTTTCCAAGGTAGAGGTTTCTGTAAGCCTTGCCAAAATTTCTTGCAAGGGATTTCCATCATCAGATTTCTAGCATCTGGCAAAGAATTTCTGTAAATCTTTTCTTTCTTACACAAAAACATCAGCTGAAAATAAAAAAAGGTATAGTATGCAGACTAACAGAAACAAAAAGTTGTTCTAGATTATTAATATCTCAAAATTTAATTTGAAAAACTACTAGCCAAAATATATCGCAAGGGATTTCCAGCATTGGTTTCCAAGGTAGAGGTTTCTGTAAGCCTTGCCAAAATTTCTTGCAAAGGGATTTCCATCATCAGATTTCTAGCATCTGGCAAAGAATTTCTGTAAATCTTTTCTTTCTTACACAAAAACATCAGCTGAAAATAAAAAAAGGTATAGTATGCAGACTAACAGAAACAAAAAGTTGTTCTAGATTATTAATATCTCAAAATTTAATTTGAAAAACTACTAGCCAAAATATATCGCAAGGGATTTCCAGCATTGGTTTCCAAGGTAGAGGTTTCTGTAAGCCTTGCCAAAATTTCTTGCAAGGGATTTCCATCATCAGATTTCTAGCATCTGGCAAAGGATTTCTGTAAATCTTTTCTTTCTTACACAAAAACATCAGCTGAAAATAAAAAAAGGTATAGTATGCAGACTAACAGAAACAAAAAGTTGTTCTAGATTATTAATATCTCAAAATTTAATTTGAAAAACTACTAGCCAAAATATATCGCAAGGGATTTCCAGCATTGGTTTCCAAGGTAGAGGTTTCTGTAAGCCTTGCCAAAATTTCTTGCAAAGGGATTTCCATCATCAGATTTCTAGCATCTGGCAAAGAATTTCTGTAAATCTTTTCTTTCTTACACAAAAACATCAGCTGAAAATAAAAAAAGGTATAGTATGCAGACTAACAGAAACAAAAAGTTGTTCTAGATTATTAATATCTCAAAATTTAATTTGAAAAACTACTAGCCAAAATATATCGCAAGGGATTTCCAGCATTGGTTTCCAAGGTAGAGGTTTCTGTAAGCCTTGCCAAAATTTCTTGCAAGGGATTTCCATCATCAGATTTCTAGCATCTGGCAAAGGATTTCTGTAAATCTTTTCTTTCTTACACAAAAACATCAGCTGAAAATAAAAAAAGGTATAGTATGCAGACTAACAGAAACAAAAAGTTGTTCTAGATTATTAATATCTCAAAATTTAATTTGAAAAACTACTAGCCAAAATATATCGCAAGGGATTTCCAGCATTGGTTTCCAAGGTAGAGGTTTCTGTAAGCCTTGCCAAAATTTCTTGCAAAGGGATTTCCATCATCAGATTTCTAGCATCTGGCAAAGAATTTCTGTAAATCTTTTCTTTCTTACACAAAAACATCAGCTGAAAATAAAAAAAGGTATAGTATGCAGACTAACAGAAACAAAAAGTTGTTCTAGATTATTAATATCTCAAAATTTAATTTGAAAAACTACTAGCCAAAATATATCGCAAGGGATTTCCAGCATTGGTTTCCAAGGTAGAGGTTTCTGTAAGCCTTGCCAAAATTTCTTGCAAGGGATTTCCATCATCAGATTTCTAGCATCTGGCAAAGGATTTCTGTAAATCTTTTCTTTCTTACACAAAAACATCAGCTGAAAATAAAAAAAGGTATAGTATGCAGACTAACAGAAACAAAAAGTTGTTCTAGATTATTAATATCTCAAAATTTAATTTGAAAAACTACTAGCCAAAATATATCGCAAGGGATTTCCAGCATTGGTTTCCAAGGTAGAGGTTTCTGTAAGCCTTGCCAAAATTTCTTGCAAAGGGATTTCCATCATCAGATTTCTAGCATCTGGCAAAGAATTTCTGTAAATCTTTTCTTTCTTACACAAAAACATCAGCTGAAAATAAAAAAAGGTATAGTATGCAGACTAACAGAAACAAAAAGTTGTTCTAGATTATTAATATCTCAAAATTTAATTTGAAAAACTACTAGCCAAAATATATCGCAAGGGATTTCCAGCATTGGTTTCCAAGGTAGAGGTTTCTGTAAGCCTTGCCAAAATTTCTTGCAAGGGATTTCCATCATCAGATTTCTAGCATCTGGCAAAGGATTTCTGTAAATCTTTTCTTTCTTACACAAAAACATCAGCTGAAAATAAAAAAAGGTATAGTATGCAGACTAACAGAAACAAAAAGTTGTTCTAGATTATTAATATCTCAAAATTTAATTTGAAAAACTACTAGCCAAAATATATCGCAAGGGATTTCCAGCATTGGTTTCCAAGGTAGAGGTTTCTGTAAGCCTTGCCAAAATTTCTTGCAAAGGGATTTCCATCATCAGATTTCTAGCATCTGGCAAAGAATTTCTGTAAATCTTTTCTTTCTTACACAAAAACATCAGCTGAAAATAAAAAAAGGTATAGTATGCAGACTAACAGAAACAAAAAGTTGTTCTAGATTATTAATATCTCAAAATTTAATTTGAAAAACTACTAGCCAAAATATATCGCAAGGGATTTCCAGCATTGGTTTCCAAGGTAGAGGTTTCTGTAAGCCTTGCCAAAATTTCTTGCAAAGGGATTTCCATCATCAGATTTCTAGCATCTGGCAAAGAATTTCTGTAAATCTTTTCTTTCTTACACAAAAACATCAGCTGAAAATAAAAAAAGGTATAGTATGCAGACTAACAGAAACAAAAAGTTGTTCTAGATTATTAATATCTTATAAATTAAATTTAAAAACTACTTGCCAAAATATATAGCAAGGGATTTCCAGCATTGGTTTCCAAGGTAGAGGTTTCTGTAGGTCTTGCCAAAATTTCTTGCAAGGGATTTCCATCATCAGATTTCTAGCATCTGGCAAGGGATTTCTGTAAATCTTTTCATTCTTCACACAAATACATCAGCTGAAAATAAAAAAGGGACAGTATGCAGACTAACAGAAACAAAAAGTTGTTCTAGATTATTAATATCTTATAAATTCAATTTGAAAACTACTTGCCAAAATATATCGCAAGGGATTTCCAGCATTGGTTTCCAAGGTAGAGGTTTCTGTAGGTCTTGCCAACCTTTCTTGCAAGGGATTTCGATCACCAGATTACTATCATCTGGCAAGGGATTTCTGTAAATCTTTATGTTCTTTCTTCCACACAAATACATCAGCTGAAAATAAAAAAGGGACAGTATGCAGACTAACAGAAACAAAAAGTTGTTCTAGATTATTAATATCTTATAAATTCAATTTGAAAACTACTTGCCAAAATATATCGCAAGGGATTTCCAGCATTGGTTTCCAAGGTAGAGGTTTCTGTAGGTCTTGCCAACCTTTCTTGCAAGGGATTTCGATCACCAGATTACTATCATCTGGCAAGGGATTTCTGTAAATCTTTATGTTCTTTCTTCCACACAAATACATCAGCTGAAAATAAAAAAGGGACAGTATGCAGACTAACAGAAACAAAAAGTTCTAGATTATTAATATCTTATAAATTCAATTTAAAAAACTACTTGCCAAAATATATAGCAAGGGATTTCCAGCATTGGATTTCTAGCCAGGGCTTTCTGTAAGTTTTTTTTTTTTCAGGTGCTTTCTCTTCCTTTAAGAGCCAAATGCATCAGCTAAAAAAAAAATGACAGTATGCAGACTAACAGTAAAAAAAAAAAATATTCTAGATTTTTAATATATTCTAAATTATTTAAAAAAACTACTTTCCAAAATCTGTTGCATGGGATGTCTAGCAAGGGATTTCTGTATGAATATTTTATGAGTATAGTTCCACAGACAAATACATCAGCTGAAAAAAATGAAAACTATGCAAAGCAACATTAGAAAAAATTATTCAAGTTTTAAAATATCTAATTTTATTGAAAAACTACTTTTTGCATAAATTCTCTAACATTCCACAGAATGTAAACAGCTGAAAAAGAAAATTAGCTTAGTTTAGAAAGTTGACTATATTATTGACTTTCAAAGTCATTTGCTAAAAATAACCCAGAAAATCTTGCTGTTTACCTGCCAAATCTAATTCCTACGACTTGAGACATCTAATATGTTTAAATACTTAATTACTTACTAAAGATATTTATAATTAAGCTTTAATTTCTGCAATAAGATAAAGTAAGAAACATTTATTGTATTTGTCCAAACAAATAAACTTTACTTTGACTACAAGTGTCCACCAAAAATTGGAACACCAAACATACCCACACATACACCCAGAAATTGAGGTATATACAATGTTACAGTAATGTAACAAAATTAAGCTCATTTTAAGTTATCTCAAATTTAAAAAAAAATACTTGCCAAAAATATCTGGTATGTGAATTCTACACCTACTCTATAGCTTCTGCACTTGATTCCATTCCACCTAAGTATACAAAAGCTGTTTAAAAAAATGCATGTTATCCATTTAAAATCAGACTTGTCAATAATACTTTGTTATATATACTGCATCTCTCTAACTTGGATTTCCACTGATTCCCAGACACTTTTCAAAGGCAACTTCAAAGTTGTACATCAACTGAAACAAAATTACAAGGGAACTGCGCAAACATGCAAAGCAACAAAATATCTATACTTTTATATCTTTTTATTTAAAAAAAAATCCTGTTTGGCCTGTAGATCAAAGCAGGAGTTGATAGAGGCATTCCTATAAATTCCAAGAACATTTCTAATTAACATCAATATTTGATATGCTTAGTGGCCTGAAAATAACATTTAATTACAAAAGAAATAATGCAATAAAAAGATAAAAGTAGGAGTTGTTAGTGGCTTTCCCATTTTAGGAACATTTTTAATTAACATTTGATAAACATTACAAGTATAATGATAGCATTTTAAAAATTACATTTAGGCTAATTTTAAATTTACATTTGTAATTGATTAATTGAATACTTACACTACTCAGTGACTACTGACTACTGTCAATAGTCAGACAATACTCCTCAGCTTGCTGAGCACATTGATCGTTTCACTTTGTAGTCTAGATAGATCTCAGACTCTTTAGAGATCTATAGATGAGATATAAGATCTAGTACAATTTCTTGTCAGTGTAGTGTTCCAACTCAGACACAAGGGAAGATCTTAGCTAGCTTTGAGGACCTTGGGGTTGGATTTGACTTGTGACAAATGAGCCTATTATTAGTATATTATTTAATATAAATATTAATTCCTATGAGTATGATTACTTACTAGATTTAGAATACGAACCTACAGTAAAGAATGTTAAGAAATGTTTTTTATGCTGCATTAACGTAAAATATACTAGAAACCTGCAATGTTTTGTAACTAGATTCTAGATCTGCATTTTCTATTTCTGTACAAAAATTAAATAATAGATCAAGATTCGAGTAGATCTATATCTAGTCTAGAACTCGACTACTTTCAAAATTCGCTTTGCACGGACTTTTCAATGATTTATACAAGAGTTATGGAACTTTCATTTCTAACCTACGTTATTGTTTCACTTCTCCAATTTTCTTTGTGACTTATAAATCTCTAGGTCTAATCTTTCATAGATACAGAAGGGCATATAGACCTAGATATTGAATGAAAGTCTATTAGTTGAATCTTAATTTAAAATTCTAATCCATTCGATGAAAATGTCTACTAGATCTAGTCTACTTAACTTTATTATAAATTCTAGTTTAAGAGGGAGATTTATTCAATTAATCAGTTATGAATGAATACTAATAAATAAGTAGGCTGACCTCATTGATAACGATAATGTTTACATCCTTAATAAGCATAGGGTCAGTTTTACGTCTATCGGAAATTTTTTTCTTTATCTTGACTTTACGACACAATTTTCTTGTTAAAAAAAATTCCTCGATGCAAAGAGCGCTAGCGCTGTGGGACCGTGAAAATCTAATAAGTTCAAGCGGCAAGACTTACAGGGGTTCTCAACCTGTGGGTCACGATTGACGATTTGCCAGGGATCGCCAAAGACTAACGAAAAAATGGATTATTTATTTTTTCTTCTTCTATTGCTGTATGCGTGAGCGGGGGGGGGGGGGGGGGGGGAAGGGGTCGCGGTAGAGTGGGAGATTGTAAAAAGGGGTAGCCGAGCTTAAAAGATTGAGAACCGCTGGGCTAGAGAATTTCGAGATCACGGGACCTGTTGTAAGATCCTCTCAGGTTGGCTATTTATATTGACATTATAATCAAAAAGATGTCTAGTAGTGTCGGTGTATCAGTACACATCAACATAGGCCTACACATTTACACACTAAAACAAATTAATTCCACTTATCTTATCCATGGCAAACCAGTAACACAGACTAAAAACGCAAAATACCTAGGTGTTATAATAAATGAAAAACTGTCATGGAATCCACATATTGATGAAACTATAAAAAAATCCAACAAAGCATTAGGGTTTATTAAAAGAAATTTCTATAAATCAAATAAGAACATAAAACTAAAATGTTATTTAACCTTTGTTAGGCCAATAATAGAATATGCATCCACCGTTTGGGACCCCTCAACTCAAGAAAACATTAAGAAACTGGAACAAACACAAAATAGAGCAGTGAGATTCATAACAAACGAATATTCACATTTGACTAGAGTAACACCATTAGTAAAATCACTAAATTTAGAAAGCCTTCAGGACAGAAGACTCAAAAGTAACGTAGCAATTATACATAAAACACAGAACCATAATCTTCAAATACAAAGACAAAATTTAATAAAATACTCTGAGAGACACAAAAATAAAGACACATTCCTCGTCCCATATGCTAGGACAAATTTGTACAAATACTCCTTCTTCCCTAGTGCTATTAGAGCATGGAATGGGTTGCCTGAGCTAGCCAGAAAAACCAGTGACTTGGCAGAATTTAAGTCATTGGTTAATATGCATGACTAAATGCATGACGCGTAGGACGTAATCATCTTCTTTTTTGAAGTAACGTCTGTATTATATAAGATAAGAAGAAGATAAGATAAGATTGGCGTATTTAATTTAAAAAAAGAAAATAAAAAACTAAAAATAATTTGAAAGATGAAATAAAGAATGAACAACCGCCTGTCGCTGTTGTCAGTCTGTCGCACACATTAGACAACACACTACCGTAGGCCAATGGCGAAGCAAGGTATGTGCGGGTGTTGCGGGCCGCACGGGCCATCAGAAGGTGGGAGCATCAAACTGAGGACACACTCTCTTAGTAAAACTACACATTATAATTGTTTGAAATCTCTTAAATTAACGCATATTTACACTTTTTTTTTGAAGTCTTGCATATTGTAACTTACATTCATTGTTCAATGCACTGGTTATGAACAAGTTTATGATTGTGGTTTTTTAAATTACTAATAACAGTTGATGTACATCGCTGAGAAAAACAAATTACTAGATCTAGCTCATAGGCCACATGGGAAAAACTCTAGTTTGACCGTTATAATTTTTCAAAGTAAATAGGCTAAATGTAAATTTTCTTGACTACTAGATTTAGATCGCTTTTGAAAGGACTATCGCGTTCGAGAATTTCCCAAAGTAAGGCATTATTGATTCAAGATTGTCAGTCATAAACGTGTCCACCCAACTTGACCAAGTTTATTTATCTCCCCTCGCCCAGCCCCAAATTCCACCGGCTCTAATGTTGTAAACTTGGCATACGGGTATCACATAAAAAACTACCTTGTTCATCCCTATTGTTAAGTTTTAATTGTTTACCGCTCCGAATGATGGGCAACATAATAGAAACTGTACCACCGCTAACCTGCAGGTAGGAAGCACTAGTCCGTAAGGAAAGAATCGAAAATAGTGGACAAAGTTGTACCTGGTTTGGTTACGTAGTCATACGAAAGGGGAACAATTCCATACATTAAATCTACACTGACGGTTGACATCTTTCGGCATTTAGATGAATGTGTGAAAATGAATTTTCTGAAATTAACATTCCCCCCCCCCCCCCCAAATCCAGTCACCCCCCCCCCCCCCCCCCCCAAAAAAAAAGAACCAAGTCGAATCTATATAAGAGAGACTCACAACCATCTTAACATACTACGGTACTCTAAAATTCATAAATTTGGTTTGTAAACAGTTGTTTGGCATTGTTATTTTGTACTTCTTTACGATCTGCTTTGTGCCTGTGATCTCATAAAAGTTCTTGTTTTAAGGTAACACATTATATAAGTGCACAATACAGAAATGGCCGTTAGACGTACTCAAATAGTAAATTTAGATCAAATCATGACTGATCAGCAGATAAAAGAGGAGAGGTGGACTTTAACAAGATTATCAGCAGCAATCAATACAAAATAAAACTGCCTGGCCTGGTTAGCCAAACGTCAATTGATTAGAAATACATACGACTGTATCATTTGTCATCAGCCAGCAACATTGGTCGATATGCCCAAGGAATCGACAGCTTCCGTTGATCATGCCGGGGATGTGATTTTCGAAAATCAGTTCGAGACGATTCGTTCTTCAGTGGTAGTCACTGTTTTACTGTTGGTGTTATGACATGCCCCAGTTTAACATTATCCATGAAGCAGACAAGATGACTGCCTGGTCGAGGATGGCTGCCTGGTCGTGTGGTTTGCGCGCTTGACTGTCGTTCGGATTTATCGACGGTCTAAGGTTCAAACCCTGCCCTCTCCCATCTCCCGTCGTCCTGAGGGAGGTTTGGACTAGGAAGTAATCTATCTTCAACTCTGAAGGAACATCCGAAACATGCAAAACATTTTACAAACATTTTTTTACAAACAAACAAATATTTCTTGCAAAACTATTATAGACTGGTGCAATTTTTGCAGAGGCGAATGTGAAAACTAGATAGAAAGACACAGACTTTCAGAAATTGGTGGCATCGACGAAAATGGAGATCCAATTGTTGTTGAGATTGATGAGACAAAATACTTTCATCGAAAATACCATAGAGGTCAGAGGAGAGAAGGCCACTGGGTGTTTGGAGGTGTTGAAAGTCTTTCTAAAAAATGTTTTTTAGTCAAAGTGCCTGATCGCACTGCAGCAACATTAGCACAAGTTATAACACAACACATTTAGCCAGGAACGCACATAGTATCTGATGGATGGGCTGCTTATGCTAATATAGCAAACTTAAATAATTGGGTCTTCAGTCATTCTGTAGTAATACATCAAGACAACTTCGTAGACCCCAACGACAGCGATACACACACACTGAAAACGTCAAGAAAACTTCGAAGACCCCAACGACAGCAATACTCGAAATGACACGCCTCCCCCCGCCAAAAAAATCTAGCTAAGTTGCTGATCAAGCCTTGACAACAAAGAATGTCGTGAAAATGACGTGGGGCGCTCATCTACAGCATTACCTAGAAAAATTCTGTTTTTATTATAAAATCTACACACACTTTAGATCTAGATTCTAAATTGAAAAAAAAATTAATTAATTAAATATCTTTAAATGTTTTCGACGTACACTGAACTAAAAAAACAACAAAACAACTATTTCTATGGGTAAGTGCTTTGTTGCCTGGTTATCGACCCGAACTATTCAACCGTAAACATACCTATTATTCTATTCTAGACGTAGGCCTATATATTACAGGCTGTAGACCTGGATCTGTAGATAAGCCGGCTTAGAAAAGTAAAATGCTTTTAGATTTATGAATCCTTGTTGATTAACTTAGCAATAGATTTCAATTAGTAGTCTAGTCCAATACGAACTTATTCATTTTATTTTTTACATGTTTTGCTATAATGTGTATTTCTTCTTTTTTTGGATTCCTGTTTTCTTATAACAGTAGGTCTAATAATATAATTTAGCGAAAAAATTATAATTCCTATAAGACAAAGTAGTCTACTAAAATAAGTCAAATTTAGATTATTGTCACTTTAGTTGTCTATGCATGACGCGTAGGATGTAATCATCATCATTTTTTTAAGTAACGTCTGTATTATATAAGATAAGATTTATTAATATTTATGTCCTAAACTGTAGTCTATGCATGTCACCGATTCGAAAATTCTCATAAAAAATACATCATAGATCTATTTAATCTTTGTTAAATTTATATTAGTGATTTTTATCACATGTGAGCAGACACTTTTTTTTGAGTTTAGCTGTTTCGTTTATTAAAAAATAATGAACGGGATAGAGTTTCTTGTGAGTCACCACACTTTGGTGCGCAAACATTTAAAGGGAGAAGTCATTCCCCACTTGACCGCTAGCGCCTTCAAAAGAACAAAGGATGAATTCAGCTCGAGATTGTCAAGTCTTGATGTAGCAGATAGTAGGACAGGGAGAGGGCAGCCGTCATCCAGCGGGGTGGAGTTTAAACGGCAAATGGAGCACCTCTCCCACTCTCTCCGCCAATGGTCACACCAACAGGTATGTTAAATAATGAAGGAAGATATGAGCTAGGCACTGGCTACAGAAATCTATGTGTTCATCCCTTTTATGCCCCTCAAGGTTTGTCTTTACTGGCCCCACGATGGGTTTATCTGGCTCCCTTATTACGCCCAGACTCACCCCATAAGGACCCCCATTTTGAACTGATTCATCCCTTTAACGGCTCCCATATGTCTTTAAACCATTCCCTACTGACCCACCAGCGTTTTTGAAGGGTTTTTTGTCTTGGCCTTTTGTCCGAGACCAAGCTCAGCCATAAGGACCCCGTTTGGGTCATTGTTAATTACCCGAATGAGCTTCATATGGTTAGTATGGTTTAACCAGTTGTAACCGAAAATCTTTGCTATCAGGGTATAGGTTACCATGCTAAAGTTTATAATAACACGGTAAATTCACGTATAAGCTTATATTTATGAGAAGTATGTGTGAACATTTGTTTGTTTGTTTACAAAGTTTACATCAACTCACTATGTCTATCTGTCTGGTACCAATTTTGAACACTTTATTTCTCCCACTTTCCTATCTTGTATCAAGTTGAAACTTTGCACAATTATTTATTGTTTCTAACAAAACATAAATCAATAAAATGAAAATTAACCAGTTAATTAATTAAATTATTAATTTTGTTTGATATCGAAAGGGGGAAATAAATCTTATAGTATTGGGATATAGGGCTGTAAATGTGGAGCTCTTCCCCTTAGATAAGCCCTTTTTAAAATTATATTTTGCATGTTTATAAGTTTCGGACGTTTCTTCAACAATAAATATTATTACGTCTTAACCCAAAGTTCCTGAACGGCAGCGGGCAGGGTTTGAAATGACAACAGTTAGAAGAGCATACCACTCAACAAGGCAGCCACCAATAGTTAACTGTTAAAAGGCTGATTATTGAACAGATTAAGAGTAGGGGTAGGATGGATGGCCTAAAACTTATACTTATATATCTGCGCCATTCGGCGCATAGGGCGGCAAGCTCTCTCTACAAAAATTGGTCACAAGGGCTTTCCACAGCGCTTTCCCAGTAGGCCCAACTATTCAAGCCGAAATAGAGTTTAGTCTAGTTTAGTCCTCTTACTCTCTCCTATTTAAGGGATTTTATACATTATCTCAAATTCACAAAGTGTACTGTTGAAAGGGATTCATGTGGAAATCCTTATGTTATAGATTTTCACAGATCCACTTCGTATTTCTTCCATATTTTTATCTAGATTAATATCTGGACTGCTAAGCTAGTTGGACTGTACAGCAAGTTTAAATATGCCTACGTAAAATACAACATCGAACATAGTTTATAAATGAAACAAAGTTTTACTGTTCCTGCTGTGTCTGTCTAGTTTCAAAGTCCGAGCGTTATCTAATCAACAGCTATTCAATTGGAGATGTTTATATATGGCGAAAAAACTATAAATAAAGAACTTTTTTGGTGTATACGGCGTACAAAATAAAGGAAGCCTATTGAAAAGCTATTTAAAGTATTTGACTTTTTTTTTCCACTTTGTTAACAGTACAGAATCAAATGTTCAAAGTTCTTCCGTTTGAAGCACAGAATATTTTTTGTTTTTTTACAACATGAAGAAAGCGTTAGACTTTGACCTCAAAATTTATTTAGAAAGAAATGGGCAGCTAACTAGAGGTAATAAGAGAGATTTGTTACGAAGATCAACTGCCACACTTTGAGATAGTTTTCACATTTTTGCTCAATTCTTTTTGATTTAGCTAACAACCAGTGAACACGGTGGCTGCTGGAATGTCGTTCGATCTAATATCGGGTCCAATATCGAATCGGTTCATCACCCCCCCCCCCCCCCCCCCCCCCCCGTCGTCCTGCGGGAAGTTTGGATTAGGAAGTAGAGTGTCTTCAACTATGGAGGAACATCCGAAACATGTCAAAACAAACAAAAGTTCATTTTGGCGTCCTTGACACTATTTACGTCATCGTGAAAATCTCCAATGATACACAACTCAAAATATATTGCATCATTATTACTGCGGGGAAAAAAAAAAGGAATAAAATATAGAGCATCTTTTATTTTGAACCTAGAGAACACACACAAAAAAACAACAAAAAAAAAAAAACTGCTGTTAAATGATTTTCTATTTATTATGCCATTTTTTCTCTGTGTTTATTTTGTATGTGTAGACCGATAGGGCCTATGTTGTGTTTTGTTTTTACTTGAGTGCAGTACCAGTTATAATTATATAATAAACACATTTGTCTCTAATTCAATTTGATTCTATTATTTTGTCGAAAATACTACAATTTTCAACCAAAAAAAAAGTTCCCCTTTCAGACCTTGTGGTCTATAGGGCAGATGATGTAAAGGTCATCTGTTTCAAAGGCCTACGGTTAACGAGGATGTCATGTGGCCAGCACAACGACCACTTTTCCCCAACTAATTTCAGGTATCCATTAGAGCTGGGTGGAATCAGAGGCGCCCAAAGATCCCGAAATTAAAATCCCAGTCTTCACCAGGATACGAACCCGGGAGCCCGGTTCGGAAGCCAATCGCTTTACCGCTCAGCTACCGCGCCTCCAACAGTCTCTAGTAAGCTAAATATAAAAACACGTAGCTTATCTAGAGAGAAGAACACATTATAGATAATATCATAATACTGTAAAAATTCTTTTCTCTTTATATACCAAACAAATCAATGTATTAACACTTATCAATGAACTAACTGGATTTTATTTTTTTATTTTTGTGTTGTCATCGACAATGAATAATTGTTCAAAGTTTCAACCAGATCCGAGAGAGAGAAGTGGGAGAAATAACATGTGGGAGAAATAACACAAGGGAGAAATAACACGTGGGAGAAATAACATGTGGGAGAAATAACATGTGGGAGAAATAACACAAGGGAGAAATAACACGTGGGAGAAATAACATGTGGGAGAAATAACATGTGGGAGAAATAACATGTGGGAAAAATAACATTTGGGAGAAATAACATGTGGGAGAAATAACATTTGGGAGAAATAACATGTGGGAGAAATAACATTTGGGAGAAATAACATGTGGGAGAAATAACATGTGGGAGAAATAACATTTGGGAGAAATAACATGTGGGAGAAATAACATGTGGGAGAAATAACATGTGGGAGAAATAACATGTGGGAGAAATAACATGTGGGAGAAATAACATGTGGGAGAAATAACATGTGGGAGAAATAACATGTGGAAAAAAAAACATTTGGGAGAAATAACATGTGGGAGAAATAACATGTGGGAGAAATAACATGTGGGAGAAATAACATGTGGGAGAAATAACATTTGTGAGAAATAACATGTGGGAGAAATAACATGTGGGAGAAATAACATTTGGGAGAAATAACATGTGGGAGAAATAACATGTGGGAGAAATAACATGTGGGAGAAATAACATGTGGGAGAAATAACATGTGGGAGAAATAACATTTGGGAGAAATAACATTTGGGAGAAATAACATGTGGGAGAAATAAGATTTGGGAGAAATAACATTTGGGAGAAATAACATGTGGGAGAAATAACATGTGGGAGAAATAACATGTGGGAGAAATAACATGTGGGAGAAATAACATGTGGGAGAAATAACATGTGGGAGAAATAACATTTGGGAGAAATAACATTTGGGAGAAATAACATGTGGGAGAAATAACATGTGGGAGAAATAACATGTGGGAAAAATAACATGTGGGAAAAATAACATGTGGGAAAAATAACATTTGGGAGAAATAACATGTGGGAGAAATAACATGTGGGAGAAATAACATGTGGGAGAAATAACATTTGGGAGAAATAACATGTGGGAGAAATAACATGTGGGAGAAATAACATTTGGGAGAAATAACATGTGGGAGAAATAACATTTGGGAGAAATAACATGTGGGAGAAATAACATGTGGGAGAAATAACATTTGGGAGAAATAACATGTGGGAGAAATAACATGTGGGAGAAATAACATGTGGGAGAAATAACATGTGGGAGAAATAACATTTGGGAGAAATAACATGTGGGAGAAATAACATGTGGGAGAAATAACATGTGGGAGAAATAACATGTGGGAGAAATAACATGTGGGAGAAATAACATGTGGGAGAAATAACATGTGGGAAAAATAACATTTGGGAGAAATAACATGTGGGAGAAATAACATGTGGGAGAAATAACATGTGGGAGAAATAACATTTGGGAGAAATAACATGTGGGAGAAATAACATGTGGGAGAAATAACATTTGGGAGAAATAACATGTGGGAGAAATAACATGTGGGAGAAATAACATTTGGGAGAAATAACATGTGGGAGAAATAACATGTGGGAGAAATAACATTTGGGAGAAATAACATGTGGGAGAAATAACATGTGGGAGAAATAACATGTGGGAGAAATAACATGTGGGAAAAATAACATTTGGGAGAAATAACATGTGGGAGAAATAACATGTGGGAGAAATAACATGTGGGAGAAATAACATGTGGGAGAAATAACATTTGGGAGAAATAACATGTGGGAGAAATAACATTTGGGAGAAATAACATGTGGGAGAAATAACATGTGGGAGAAATAACATTTGGGAGAAATAACATGTGGGAGAAATAACATGTGGGAGAAATAACATGTGGGAGAAATAACATGTGGGAGAAATAACACGTGGGAGAAATAACACGTGGGAGAAATAACATGTTGGAGAAATAACATGTGGGAGAAATAACATGTGGGAAAAAAACATTTGGGAGAAATAACATGTGGGAGAAATAACATGTGGGAGAAATAACATGTGGGAGAAATAACATGTGGGAGAAATAACATTTGGGAGAAATAACATGTGGGAGAAATAACATGTGGGAGAAATAACATGTGGGAGAAATAACATGTGGGAGAAATAACATGTGGGAGAAATAACATGTGGGAGAAATAACATGTGGGAGAAATAACATTTGGGAGAAATAACACAAGGGAGAAATAACATTTGGGAGAAATAACATTTGGGAGAAATAACATGTGGGAGAAATAACATGTGGGAGAAATAACATGTGGGAAAAATAACATTTGGGAGAAATAACATTTGGGAGAAATAACATGTGGGAGAAATAACATGTGGGAGAAATAACATGTGGGAGAAATAACATGTGGGAAAAATAACATTTGGGAGAAATAACATGTGGGAGAAATAACATGTGGGAGAAATAACATGTGGGAGAAATAACATTTGGGAGAAATAACATGTGGGAGAAATAACATGTGGGAGAAATAACATTTGGGAGAAATAACATGTGGGAGAAATAACATGTGGGAGAAATAACATGTGGGAGAAATAACATTTTGGAGAAATAACATTTGGGAGAAATAACATGTGGGAGAAATAACATGTGGGAGAAATAACATGTGGGAGAAATAACATGTGGGAGAAATAACATGTGGGAGAAATAACATGTGGGAGAAATAATATGTTTAAAATGTGTACCAGACGGACAGAGTTCTTTCATTCTTGCTTACATGCTCCCATTCCTTACTACTCTCTTACACTCATTTTTCAATCTAAACTCTTTCCTTTTTCTTTCCCTATTTTATTCATCATTACGTTCTTAAATTCCTTTAAGTGTTCCTTCATTTCTTCTTAGCGTGTCTCATTCTTTCGTAAACTTTCTCACTTCAAGTGTTCCCTTATTCCCTTGTTTTTAAATTCCTTTGACTTTCTTTCATTCTTTCTTTCTTCTCTTTTCGTTTCTTTCTTTTTTTCATTCTTACTTTTTTTTTTCTTTCTTTCTTTCCTTTCTCTCTTTCTTGTCTTCTTTTCCTTCCTTCTTGGTGTTATTTCGTTCTTTTCGTTTCTTTCTTTCTTTTTCTTTACTTCTCTTTTCTTTTATTTCTTTCATTTTTTTAATTTACATGTTATTTTTTCTCGTACATATTTATGTCACCACTTCATCAAATCCATGTATTCTATCCCAGTTTTCTACCAGCACTTACGTAAATGATGAAGTGCACTGGATTTAGAAGATTAGCAACGACAAAGAAACTTAATCCCTGAACCTATAAATTCCATAGAAAACCCCAAACATTACCAATGTTTTCATTAGCTCAGACTTCAGACACTTTTTTGTCAGTTTTGATTTGTTGGAATCTTTCGTGTCAAGCAAAGTACGGCTTTTAAAAAGGCGAGGGGTGAATAAGCGCGGCTTTAGAGGTGACATATATATCAACCTAATCGATATTCCAATATTTAATAGGTTTCGATTTAAAGTCTATGTGAGAAACGTAAGTCGCGCGTGATATGAAGACATTATACAGAGGTGTCCAACCTTTTTTTGGTGTGGGCCATTAAAAATTTTACAAAGTGTATATCAAGTCACTCTGTCAGTCTGTCGGGTAAAAAGTTTGTACACGTTATTTTTCCGACACCCAATCTCAAATGAAGCTGAACTTTTGCACACTTTTATCTTTTACCTGACAGTGAAAGAAAAAAAAGCAATTAGTTAATTAACAATTGTTAATTAATTATGTGTTTGCTTCTCGAATAAGAGAAAGAAATTGTACTTGACTGATGTCGTCATTATAAGTTGAATTAGTTCCCTTCATACTTTCCAAAGAGAAAAGTTTGAAACTAACAACAGGTAACTATAGTAACCTTCTATTTTCATAAGCACTTCCATGGGACAGTGGTTAGTGTGTTCGCTTGAGGAGGCTGATGAGGCTTTAGTCCTCGAGTTTGAATTTAGGTCGTTCACCTTTTTTATTAACACTCATCATGTCGCCAGCCGCATCGTCAAAAAAAAGTATCATGTTCAGTGAAAAAGAGTATCTACGGCTTCATAGTGTATCTAAAAGTACCCCTTTCAGTCCTTACGATGTTGATTCACAATGCACAGTGTTTCAGGAGCTAACACTCTAGTTTTTTTTTATACTAGGTTTATACCTAGTGGCTAGGTGGTTAAAAAATATTGAATGAGGGGGGCCAAATCTGTATATATATATATTTTTATTAGTTGATCCAGGGCAGTAGTGTAGCTAGGAATTTGCCATCATTTGGGGGCCCGGGGGGGGGGGGCTTGGCCTCGTTGGGGGCCCCTACATTGTGCGTAATATTTAATATTTAATGTAAGAAAAACCCTACTCATTTAGGGCCCACCCTCAAGTGGGGGCCCTGGGGGATTTTCAAATTCTTCTCCTCCCTCCCCCACCCTAGATACGCCAAGCAATTTTTTTTTTTTTTATTTGATAATTTTTGTAATGTTTCCATGTTAGTAGTGGCAAGCTATCTCCACATTTTAGATCCACCATGATGGATAGTAACGGGCAGGATATGGCCCGAGGTCCGTACTTTGGGAACCACTGTACTAGACCACAATGACGTAGATAATAACAGGTCGATTGCTGAGTGACATAATGCAGTTCAATGAAAAGTATTTTAAAAAGTTGTTTCCGTATCTTTCATTCAATGTTTTCATTGTATATCACTTCCTAGTATATAATGAAACATTTGCATCGATATATCAGTTATGAACGTAATTTTAATAAGTAAGCAAACATTTAAAAGAGTTTAATCTTATATGAGAGGAAGATTTTATTGATCTGACCATAGACTTATATACTATATCGATCAGACTATATATGATCTTCTTTTCTATTATTAAAAAAGACCAGATTTTTTTCTGGTTGAATAATGCAAGCCAAATCGCATTATTTATATAAACCATATATTTCTTAACAGCAAATTATTATTATTATTATTATATTTTTCGCAAAATTATTGGAGAATAATGTCAAGGTTATCTTCAGCTCTGAAGGGAACATCCGAAACATGTCAATCAAAATATCTACTTATTATAGAGTCGTGATATAATGATGTGATCACTAAACTGTAGTATCATAACATTTATTTTCTTTTAAATAAACTAGGCAAAATTATTAATGAAACACAACTCTCCAAAGAGTAAAATATCATGGCATTTAAAAACAACACTTTATCTTATCTTATAAAATACAGATGTTACTTCAAAAATAATAAATAATTACGCCCTACGCTTGTCCGTAGGTCAATCTAGTCATGCATGTTAATCAAGGCTTAAACTCTGCCAAGTCATTTAATATTTTGAATAGACATAAAATACTAAATCAGGAGTAACGAACCACTTTGTGCTGGTTCATGTGTTTGACTCATATAGGCCCGATTACCAGGTGTTTACATGATAATTAATCAAAAGCTTGGATACTAAATCCAAAGACACCACTTGCACACACGCACTATCAAGGTCTATCACGCACATAATCTCTCAAATGGGATATATTATATTAATTAATCAATCGGTCACGAGTTTCAGAAACAAAAAAAAAAATTTAAGTTTAAAAAAGACGTTAATAGACTCAGACGGATGTTTTCTCTGTTGTTTTTTATATTTTAATATTTCTAAAAAAAAAAAAAAAAAAAAAAAAAAAAAAGTAAATGATAGTTTATTGATAAGCGGTGAGTTTGGCAGAGAATGGAATAAATGTCGAAGGCTACTGTAATCTATACGATAAGATAAAATAAAATAACGTAAAATACGATACGATACACGAAATCACGTGGTCACAAATGACGCTGGGAAAGGCAAACTAGTGTTTGAAACTATAGAAGAGTATTTGTCTTCGTTTAGTATCAATCTACAAATAGAATGTCGCTCATATTTTTCTTCAGATGAAACAGTTATACATGTCATAAATTTTAAAACTTAGATCAGACTTCCATAAAGCTCAAAGAAATAAAGTAGTTCCATGCCAAGACTTTACTGGACCATTAGCCCAATCTTATCTAATCGGGGTCTATTTCAGGATTCTCAGCAAACATTGGGTATAGGCCTATAGAACAATATAACGTAGTCATAGACTTGAATAGGTCGAATTCGGGGGCTAGTCACTTAACAACTTTGTCCTAAATTAAATATTAAGTACGGTTAGGTTTTAACTCTTAAGTCACTCCAGTACTTGTATGATTTAACTCTTAAGTCACTTTAGTACTTGTAGACTTTAACTCTTAAGTCACTTTAGTACTTGTAGACTTTAACTCTTAGGTCACTCCAGTACTTGTATGATTTAACTCTTAAGTCACTCCAGTACTTGTATGATTTAACTCTTAAGTCACTTTAGTACATGTAGACTTTAACTCTTAAGTCCCTTTAGCACTTGTAGACTTTAACTCTTAGGTCACTCCAGTACTTGTATGATTTAACCCTTAAGTCACTCCAGTACTTGTTGGCTTTAACTCGTAAGTCACTCCAGTACTTGTAGGCTTTAACTCTTAAGTCACTCCAGTACTTGTAGGCTTTAACTCTTAAGTCACTCCAGTACTTGTTGGCTTTAAGTCATTACGCTACTTGTTGGTATCAAACATGTGAACTATTTCTCTAACTGCTAGCACAGTTCAGAAACGACAAAGGCTCTTAGATTTCGGCATTGCTTGCTGAAGAGAACAAGAGAGAAAAAACGAACCTAATTATCGCACGCAAAACAAGTAAAAACTTTGTTTAGCCAATGTTTCGCAGGTCCTTTGTAAGTAATGAGTTAAACTTGTCTGGAGAACACAGTGACGTGATATTTGTGCCGTGAGTTGCGCATGGCTGCATACAAGATATTGTCACGTGATTGTATCCTAATGAGATCAATCAGGTCACAACGTCAATAGCGTCACAAAGACAAGGGAAGGGGGCATTATGCGCGCACTTGGTGCCATGTGGATTTTTTTCTTTTTCGAGGGGAGGAGGGAATAGGAGAAGGAAACGTTATTTAACATATCAACATGTAGTTATTTGTTGCTTTTTTTTGTTTCAAGATAAACGTGCTTTCCTGGACAGGGGGAGTGTAGACGGAGCTACAGCACAGGGGAATCCATAAGAAAGGGGTTTATGAAAAAAAGATAAAAATATATCCTAATTTTGAGGGGTCAGAAACTTTAAAAAAACATTTTAAACATTTATTTTCGCATTTAACGCCTGGCAAAAATTGTGAGTAAGAACTGTAGGCTTGTAGCATGCTCGGAATAAGTAAATACAGCTCCAGATTCACGATAGTGCGTCTAACAAGGGCATTACCCTCCACAAACTCAAAAATATGCACTTTTAAAAACTAAACTATTAAATTTCTAAAAAAAGGTAATTTAAATCTACAATAACTCTATTTCTTACTTCTAAAATACTGCAAGCTTTCATTTATAGGTGGATCTTTATTCAAGCTTTCGTAAAATTGTAGAGGCCTCAAAAAAATCCTGCCCCGGGGCCTCCACACTCTTAAATCCGCCCCTGTATGTGGGAATGAATTTTAAAAAATCATTTTTGTTTTTCCCCAGAAATGTTGTTTCCTGGAAGAACTCCTTCGTCACAGCTCCACTGTACAGATCCAGTTTTTGTACACAGTTCTACAGCCATCAGTGCACAGAGACTTCATGTACACAATGCGTACACGGTTCCCTGAGATCGAGTTCTCTCCCATCAGTACACACATCACTAGACACATCAAGGTTTGAGCTTAGATATCTACGCTCTCTGCTTGGTCCATAAAGTATTAAAATATTGCTACTTTAGCCGTATTTCAAAATCATTTTCCAGGTTGTTTTTCTTAAAACAGTGACACAAATTGGATTGACAGTTCCTTTAACAGTTCCTTTATCAACTTCATTCCTTTGTGTTCCTCATCGAACACGGTGCGCCAGTAAAAATACGTCACTCTCGCGCTAGTCTTTTAATGGCTTCCCACCCCTTACCTGTCCTATCCGCTTCCTCCAGTATACTGTCTCGACTTTATGTTGTTGTTTTTTTGTTTTCATCTGTTTCTTGTCTGCACTGGGAGGGGGTGGGTTCCAATCTTTGTTTCTTAGAACGTAACCAATCCATCTTTCTTTCATACTTGTGCACCTCAAATATTTCTCTGTCCTCCGGTCTCCCAGAGTTTGATGTTTTCTACTTTCCCCTGCAACTGTATTTTTCAACACATTTCTCAAACATCTGTAAGTGAAGATCTGTACTTTTTACAAAGCTTATACCAACTCACCCTGTCTGTCTGTCTGTCTGGTAAAAAGTTTGAACACGTTTTTTCTCCCACTTCCCATTCTCGGATCAATTTGAAATTGTGCATGATTATTCATAGTCGATAACAATACACGAATCAGTTTCATTATGTACTAATTAATTAATTAATTTAGTTTTATTTAGTACAAAGGGAGGTAGTCCCTGTAATTTTCAGATACATTGTAGTAATAAGCGGTTATTTTCCGCTTAAACTTTCTATTGACTTTTTAGTTGTTCTCCATGTTTCAGACCAATATAGCAGACTAACTGTAGAACTGTCTTGACATTAGAGTTATTTGTCCTGACATTAAAGTTGATTGCCTTGACATTAGAGATGACCGCATTGACATTAAAGTTGATTGCCTTGACATTAGAGTTGACCGCCTTGACATTAGAGTTGACCGCATTGACATTAAAGTTGACTGCCTTGACATTACTTTAGTCTTCTAAGAAATGTGCTAAGATCTCCAGCTTTGTTTTAGGTGGGTAAATGTCTAGATTTATTCGACGTTTAATGTCTTTATCTGTTTCCCTTGACACGATGACTACATTCCCAAGGTAGTGCCTATATAAAACTATCTACTTGGTCTATGCGGCCCAGGGGCTCTCAACCTGTGGGTCGCGACCCCTTGAGGGGTCGATTGACGATTTGTCAGGGGTCGCCTAAGACCATCGAAATTATGGATTGTATTTTGTGTATTCTTCTATTGCTGTATGTATGGGGTGGAGGGGGGTCGCGCAGAGCGGGGGATAATAAAAAGGGATCGCCGAGCTTAAAAGGCTGAGAACCGCTGGATGGTCCGAGAATCCAGTTCTATGTCTTCATTCTGATTGTTTACTTTAAGTACTTTTGATTTTCTGTCGATTTTTTTTCTTTCTGTAGGCCCACTCTTTGTCCTGCTTCATGTAAAGATTTCCCATTTTCTTGCATATCACGTATTCTGTTCATTCTAGGCCTATGCCTATGTCGTCTGCCAAGTCCATCAGATTTCTTTCCCCGATTTAGAGTATGATACTTTTGTGACCTACATTCTTTCAATAAATATTTTAACTATTCAGCCTCAACACATATATTCTTCGGCTGATAAGTGACACGTCAGGTAAAAGAGTTGTTTTTCTTTTTGTCCAACAGAAAAGGCTACGCGAAGTGAAAAAACTGCGGTCATTTTACCGCGTGGACAGCGCATACATCCAACAAGATGAAGAAGTGGCCAGGGTGAAGTTCCCTCCCTTGTTACACAATAACTTCTTCCCGCCAAAGAAAAAGTGAGTTATTTTTTTCTGTTGTAATTATAAGTTCCCGCATTTAGAAAATGAGGTTAAACCATTTGAAGGCCAGGGATGCAGACAGCAGAATTAAAAAAAAACAAAAAAAAAACAGAAAGGTTTGGAAGAAAAAATAAACATGACCAGGGTTTTATCCAGGAATTCGGTTCAGGGGGGGGGGGAGTTGGCATAACCCAGGGGGGATTCCCAAAAAGGGGGCTGGGGGACGGTAGTCCCCCAGTGGGGTCCAGGGGCAAAGCCCCGGTAGTGGGTCTGGACGATGTCCCCCAGAAGGTGAAGCAAAATACCAGTGTCAAAATGAAATTTCTGAAGCATTTTTAATTTAATTTACACAAATAACAGCCTGTATGACAATGATTGACAGGAATAAAATCGTATGGAGTTGTGGACGTGTGTATGAATATGAGGTATATAACTGGCAAAAATCGCACATGCCAAAGCTTTATCAATAGCTAGTTTGAACAAATGTAAACACTTCAAACACAATAGTGGTAGTAACATATAATCATACTCTATTTCAAATGATTATGCTCAGTATAAGCTGCTAAAAGAAATAACGTTAATTATTCTATTTAGATAAGTCAATCAGCAAATGAATATTTTTTATATCTTCTTATTATGAAGGGCACTATAAGTAGGTGACCAAAATATATTAGGAAAAGTGGAAGGGCTAAGTTTCTGGCCTTAGGACTAAAGTACTGACTCTTCAATAGTAATTCTAATTTTAGTTTTATCAAAAGTTTCTTTAAGTATATTGTTTTAATTTAGTTTACTGCGTACCGATACATTGAAGTGGGTTGCATTAGCAAAATTTAGCATGGTATCAAATTTTGGCCATGCACATGTGTCTAACAACTAACATAGTAGAACTAGATTATGAAACTGACTAAGTCTCTCATATTCTGGCGGCTAACCAATAGTTTTCACCATATTGCCGCGTTTTAGGCAGTCAGGCCGTGCAGGGTTTTAGGCGAAACCCTCACTCATGCAAGGGCAAATTCCAGTAATGCTGACCTATTATCGCTCACATGAAAGGCGTTGAAGATTAGTTAGGCGGTGCCCACGAATTAACTAAAGTTTCATAAATTTATAATCATACCTTCAATAGTTTTGTCTAGAAGAATTTCCCGATGGTCTTGTAAATAACTGACCAATGATCGTCTAATGTCAGTTGCTGAGCGTGATTCACGATTGTTGCCAGGATTGAACGATAATTGATGCGCGATGGCCGAAAACATGCAGTTCCCATCAGGTGCAGTGTTGTGTACCGTAAACCCGGGAAACTCAAATGTTGATTTTGCTCCATTCTCATTTATTCGAATTTTTTTGGCAAAGCTGAACATCGATAATTGCCGCTTCATGTTTACACTTTTATTTGTTTTCCTTTCATCTATTATTAACGATTTTCCCGGGATACCAAAAGTAGGGATGTCAAAAACCGGACGGTGGAAAACCGAAATAATTATTGTACAACATACAATTTTATTTCCTTTATTTCTTCTTTTAAAGCAACTTAGTGTTACTCTGATCCCCCTCTGAGGGGGTGGGGGGAATAAAATAATTTCCTCAGGGGGGGAGGATACACTAGTAGCACTAAGTTATTTGATCTTATTTTTTTTTTGTTGAGATCCGGATGGTCTAAGTAGATGTTACACTGATACCATGTAGTTGGGATGGGGCAGGGTCGAGGTCCGTGGTTCGAGTCCTTATCTATGTTTCGCCGTATTTTCGTTTCCTATTTCTTTCAATAGCTTTACTAACTTAGTGCTGCTAGTACATGTTACTTGTCATCTTTATTCGTAATTTGTTTCAGTATTGAAAAGCTTCAAACTCCATTTAGGCCTGTGTTGTTTAACAGTTTCATTACTACCACATCTGAGTCTATTCTATATATTAATGCGTATTAATGGCGTCTTGTTGCTACTAGGGTATCTGTCTGTCTTTTTGGAGAAACATCGGGCTCCAATATGTGTTGACCCTAAATATAGAATTGTTTCGGAGGACGATAAGGGAGAGAGATGGGAGGGGAGCTCGTAATCTCTTGACCCTGTTTACCGAAGCGGAGGTGAGATACCATCACTTTTTTTTTTTTTTTGAGATCCAGATGGTGTATGTAAGCAGATGCTATGCTGGTACCTGGTCGCTGCTAGGCGCCGGGTCTGTGGTTCCAGCCTTCCTTAGGGCTTATCCATGATTCGCCATATTTTCATCACCTTTAAAAACCATGGTAACGTAGGGCAGCTAGTATGTCAAAGGACATTTTCATTCATAATTTTGTTTCAGCCCTAAACAGCGTCAAACTCTTTATGTATGTTTCAGTAGCTTGGAGGAGAGATAGACGCTATGTCCACCTTCTTAAGATGTCACGTGTTACGGCACGATTAGGAAATAGTTATTTCTTTCATAGACAGGGAACGTTATACTTAGAGATAATGACTAGGGTTATAGAAGGAATAGCGAAATGTAAACAGAATACTTTTGACGGCTTTAGAGATATGCAGTTTTTATGGACGTAGAGATTCAGCTTGACGACATTCGACGTCTCCCTTCGTTATTATTAAACATCTTGTTCGACATTCGCTTTCAGCTTCGACTAACTTCTAGTGTTGGTCTTTTCGCCTGTTATTTGACTTCGTTTTTTGATTCTTACTTCCGTTCGATTTATCTGCACAAAACACAAATCGCCTAACACATGCTAGGATCATTAAGGTCGATCATCGTCTTCGTCTTTACTCCCTTGATTTTCATCGTGGGAAAAAGGGGGGGGGGGGGTTCTGCCACATTTTTTTTTTGACACAACCCTAAGAATATGACCAAACCAGCTCAGCTTTCGTCTCTTTACAGTGTTGAAGAGCTCATCTTTGTTTTTTCGCCAGCCAGAGTGTTGACTTGTAAACGCGGTATAGCCTCCTATCTAAAGATCTCGATCTTCATATCATGGCCAAACATTAAGCCTATAATGCACTTTTAATCATGGAAGCCACCAACACGTCGAGAACCCAGCCCCTAGTGGGGGAGGAGGGGGAGAACCCAGCCCTAGTGGGGGAGGAGGGGGAGAACCCAGCTAGAGTGGGGGAGGAGGGGGAGAACCCAGCTAGAGTGGGGGAGGAGGGGGAGAACCCAGCTAGAGTGGGGGAGGAGGGGGAGAACCCAGCTAGAGTGGGGGAGGAGGGGGAGAATTGGAGAATCCCTCCCCCCAGGCCACCAAATGAGTGTACGAAATTGTTTTTTTTTACATTATATATTAAATATTATGCTAAATGCAGGAGCCCTCAAACAGGTCAACCCTCCTGGCCCCCAAAACGATGACGAATTCCTAGCTACGCCACTGCGACAAACAGTCACAATTCTTAAAGATCTAGTAAAATATATAAATTCACTTAGGCTTTATACTCAAATTCTTACTTACGACATTAGAACTCATCAACATTATTTTATTATTTGTTAACCAAATCACTTTTTTTCTTGTTCTGACTAGGTACATAGGCTTTGATTATTTCAAGCATGAAGCTAAAAAGTCACGTGGTCACGACACGGAAACAGACGATTCACTCAGTTCAAACAAAATGTCTTCCAACTTTTCTTCAACTCTCTCTCTTAATCGAACGCCACGAAACGTAAGATATGCACAAATTCAAAAGCTAATGTTTAAACAGAATTAACTATTTCATAAATGTATTCGATTCTATATGGACAGTGCTGCTGCGTTGCATACTCGTATGTTACATAAATGTATTCGATTTTATGCGGACGTTATTTTTGTACAGGATAAGGCCTATCTATTTCATAAATAAATTCGATTCTACGGCTGCCCAGATGCGTGCTTATCGTTCTTGACTGTGATTCGATGGCTAGGATGTAAAAATCTTCAAATTTTAAGGACCTTCCGAAATATTTTGAAACAAACAAACATGTCTTTTTCTTCTGAACTAATAAGTCAGCTTTTATAAAAGGCGTTTAAGTCAAAGACACACAGGTTGTTGTAGTCGGACGATTGTCGTAACAACTGATAACTTATGTACATCTCTGAAACACAGTAAAAAAAAAAAAGTACCCCTTTCAGACTTTGTGATATATAGGGAAGATGACGTCATCTGTTTCTATGGCCGAAGGTAAACGAGGGTGCCATGTTGCCAGCACAACGCCCAACCGTCTTTACTTTTATCCAATGCTTCCATAAAACACAGTGAAACGCAAATTTTTTTCAAAAGAGATTTGCTGGGAAAGAGAAATTGAGTCCGTTGAAGTCAAACACACATTTACCATTTAAAATCATTTACCATTTAAAAACTCAATGGTCTTGCACTTTTGTCAATGACTGTAAAATAGTGTTTCCTAAACTTTTTCTATAACGGAGCACTTCGTATAATTGGAGAATTTAGTTGAACACTTTGCTTTTTTTTTTTTTTTTTTTTTTTTAGGAAACCTCAGAATTTGCATTATTCAATATTAGCTTTGTCATCTTAGGAATCCCTGGACCTTAGGCCTCTTTTCTTTGCTTTTTTTTTAGTATGGATTTTGAAATATATATATTTGTAAAAATTTGCTATATTAAAAACAATGTTCTAAAATTTAACTTTATTATTTATTTTCAAGTAAATTAATAGGTATATAAGAAAATACTTACAAAAAAGGTATGAAAAAATTAGGATGATGATTAACTTTGATAACATTGTGTACTTTAAAGATCATAACTTTTTGTTAGCAGGCGCGATATTGCTAAGATAAACTCTAAAATCTGGTGAGGTGTTTGTAGACTTTGACTTCTGCTGCAACCTAATAAGAAAATCCTGCCGCACTTAAATATATATGGCTTCTTCTGTCTCGGAAGACAATGGATGCGCCAGGTGAGTCACTGGCTTTGGTTTCGTCTTGAAACGGGGCAGAATCAGGAGTGACTGATTAAAGCCATTTCTGAAGCGGCAGAGTTTGCCACTTTCGTGCATGTATATGTATCTGACTTAGGACTAGTTGGCAGTGCAGCTTACTTTTTCTTTCTCTTGGCTGATGCAACTTCGTTTCTTTTGCACTCGGCGAAGTTCGTACCAGCACGTACAGTCTGTCTCCATGGTGTCCGGTCTTGGACTATCTCCTCCCACATACTTTCGTTGATGCCCGTGGTTCTCGTGTCTCGCTTGCAGACATCTCTGTAGGTTAGTCTTGTGCGGCCCTTGAGTCTGATTCTCTCTGCAAGCTCAGCGTCTATGATGTCTTTAGGGATTCTTTCATCTGGCATGCGAGTGACTCAAATAGGCTGTAGGAAACTGAAGTACAACAACCAAAACTTGTTTAGAAATATTCTGGTAATCTTCAGAGTCACTTCTGACAGACTCGACCAGAGAACATTAAATGGTTGATCCTAGTATTTTTGTTTCAATAGTCAGAATCTAGGTCAGTTCAAAGTTCATAGTGATATTGGTATAAAAATAGGCCTATTTTCGTTACAGAGAAGAGCTAATCAAATTGAATTTTTTCTGTATTTTACTTATTTATTAATTCATGAGTAGGCCTACTAGATAATTATTCAATATTTTGTGGAATACCTAGTCAGGCCTCGCAGAACACTCGGGTTTCGCGGATTGTTCCGCTGAAAACAGTTTTGGAAACACTGCTGTAAAAGATCTACATTTAGAGTAAGATCTAGTCTATAAAAAATAAAATCTCAAATGGATGTTTTAATTTGTTCTTGCAGAAGAAAACGAACAGCATGAATGATACAAATGTTTCCATGGTAAATAAATGATGTTAAAAATTAAAAATATATTATTCTAAATATTAGACCTAGACTAGATATTGGAACATAGGCCACCTTAAATTACTACAAAATAAAAAAAGGGAGCTATGGTGAATAGATAGACATGTTAGCACTGCAGGTAGGCCTACGTATCTAAAGCATTCGAAAATCAATGCTGTAATCCATTCCTGAGTATTTTTATAAAGCTTATATCAACTCACTCTGTCTGTCTGGTAAAAAGCTTGTACAAGTTAATTCCTCGACACCCAATTTCGAATCAAGCTGAAATTTTGCACAATTATTTCTTTTACCTGACAACACAAGAATCCATAAAAAAAATTAACCAAATCGGTAATTAATTATTTTGTTTGGTATCTCGAACAAGGAAAAGAAATATATAACTATACAATCTTCTTTAGTCATAAGTACCTCACTAGAAGAGTGGTTAGCACGTCGGCCCGAGTAGACGTAAGCCACATGTTTGAATTCAGGGCGTTCCCCCCACCCCTTTTTGTCTATGCTTTTAAAAACCAATGACGGTAAAATCCAACAGATATACCTTTCTTTCCTCCTCCCATGTTCCCAACTGGTCCAGGTGATAAGATCATACCATACTGAGAAAGCTAAAACATTAAAATAGAACTAAACAAAATCAATTGGTAAAAATATTATTAATGGCACAGAATTGTTGTTGGTTCAGATCTGTTACAAATTTAATTACATGACTTATCCAAACTAATTAATACAATTCGTAGAAGCTTTGTTATTTTTAAAAATTATTTTTAAAAGTGTTTCTTGTTTGGTCATAACTTTCTGTAGCAAGGGTTTAAAAGGTTCAAATACAGCCAGACTTGCTTCCATACAGATATAATTCACATAGATCCTTATGTTCCCACACTAAAAAGTCTAGTCCATGTCAATGTCCATACAGTGGTGTAGTAGGGTACCTGTGTGTCCAGGTCCAGGAATACTTTAACAACGCGAAGAAGATAGAAATTCACTTATTGAACTGGGTGGATATAGAAATTCACTTATTGAACTGGGTGGATCTAGAAATTCACCTATTGAACTTGGGGATCTAGAAATTCAATTAGTGGGCTTGGTGGATCTAGAAATTAACTTAGTTGGATTTAAATTGAGAATACATTTCCAAGAAAATAGCACACAAGACAACACACAAAGTTCACCATTTCTTCATGGGGTAAACGAGAATGAGGTCCTCAAACCTCGTGACATTTGAAAGGTCCTTGGTCAAGCACGTAGCTTGTCCTCAAACCTCGAGTCATTTTAAAGGTCCTTGGTCAAGCATGTAACTTGCAAGGATTCCGAGTCACAAGATGCATCTTCTGATATTCTGAATGTGTATTAGTCGTCAGTGTGTAGGAACCTACAGTGCAATTGTTATGACCGAATGTTTCACATCATCTTCGCAGGAAACAAAAGGTTATGAAGCACCTTTAGTAAGATCGTTGCATATCCTTCTCAGTAGAAAGTCGTTCATGATCTCCAAGGACTTATGTCTGGAGATAATACGATCAATTGTTTTAACATATACATTTATTACAAAGCTTATATCAACTCACTCTGGCTGTCTGGTACAATTTTAGTTCATGTTATTTCTCACACTCAAAATCGGGTCAGTGTTTTTTTTTTTTTTTTTTTTTTTTTTTTTTTTTTAACATAATTTTAATTTTATGTAAAAGTAATTATGATTTAATGAAACTTTGTACTCATACTATTAATTAGTGTATTTTAATAAGTTAATTTATACCTTGGAATTAAAGAAAGTAAAAACAATTAACTAATACAAAAAAACATACATAATTTTATCTAATAAAGCACTTTAACATTGCTAACAAATTGTTATTATTATTATTGTTGTTTAAAAAAATATAACAGATTATAAAGTAATGAAACTATGTACTGACAATTAAAGAGTTACCTTCCTTTAATAGTATGTTACATCATCTGCCCTAAGACCATAATGTTTGAAAGGGGTATTTAACTCCTTTAAATTCATACTATAGTAATTATATTATCCTCGGACACCAGCGAAATAATTTAAAGAAAATAAATGTCGATGACTGGAGTAATGCAATAATTTGAAACATTTAAACTCTTAAAGTCAACACATTTTTTCCAATTAGAAATGCCAATTGGGCCCCTATTGGTTGTGAGCCTGGGCGCAATGCACCCCTTGGCGCCATGGTTGTTAAGCCACTGTATCTTTACACATCCACGAAACACATACACTTCGAGTCACAAGATGCATCTTCTGATATTCTAAATGTGTATTAGTCGTCAGTGTGTAGGAACCTACAGTGCAATTGTTATGACCGAATGTCCTTTATACTCTCTGAACCATCACTTCCTTTATACTCTCTGAACCATCACTTCCTTTATATTCTCTGAACCATCACTTCCTTTATACTCTCTGAACCATCACTTCCTTTATACTCTCTGATCTATCACTTCCATTATACTCTCTGAACCATCACTTCCTTTATACTCTCTGAACCATCACTTCCTTTATACTCTCTGAACCATCACTTCCTTTATACTATCTGAACCATCACTTCTTTTATATTCTCTGAGCCATCACTCCCTGAACCAATTACGACAGTTCAAGCAACAAAAAGACTTAGTCGGTCTACTTCCAAGGAAACTGGCTACAATTAAACGCACATTAATTACGAATTCATAAACACACACAAGCAAGCACGCACGCTCACACCGTCATGACATAAAGGCAAACTAACGCAATATACTAATGACAAGTTTCATTAGTTGAATTCTAAACAGCAATAACTTTATTTGTTCCCGGCACAAGGCTTACATTCAATTAACCCTCAGAGGCCCAAGTAGTCGCGG
Organism: Biomphalaria pfeifferi; assembly: GCA_030265305.1. Classification (NCBI taxonomy): domain Eukaryota; kingdom Metazoa; phylum Mollusca; class Gastropoda; family Planorbidae; genus Biomphalaria; species Biomphalaria pfeifferi. The sequence continues at coordinate 2,818,921 of JASAOG010000052.1, forward strand.
GTAACCCTTAACGAAAAAAAAAACAACTTTTAATTAACCCTTAAAACGCGTGTGGTAGTTTAGCCTCTAAACATCAGAATTGTAATTCCATTTTGTATGCGCTCATTGTAAAACAGATTAGCACTGTAAGGGTTAAGCACAGTAAAGACATATACCAATCAGACATTGTACATACTAAGGCAAGCAAAGCTTATAAACCATTTCTGTTTAAAAACAAATTTTATGTATTTTTCAACGATAATAGACTTGTTGAATATTGAGGGTATGTATGTGTATCTATTGGAGAAAAATAGTGACATGAATCTACGTGCCATTAACAGAGTGATACAGTTACCGTGTCAGTATTAAATCTACCCACAGAAGCTAAAGAGCTACTCAACTGTTACAGATACAGATGGACTGGTACGTAATAACAGGGTCTCATTGTTTAATGGTGCATCTATAGTTTTTAGAATTGCTTATATGTTAAAACTAGCCGGTATTACTGCTCTAATGGACTGAATTTAGATCCATGTCAAACATGGAGAATGTTCCCTTCACATTTTTTAAATATTTTGCCACGAAAATAAAAGTAGAGTATGAAAATGGGTTTATCCGTTCAGTTGACGTATTCCTATCCAATATAATAATAATAATAATAAAGCTTGTCTTCGAGTCCGAAGATCAGTGAGGAATGCAGTATTTCCGGTGGCCTGCGCAGCCCCAACTGTGAAAAAGGGGTATATCAAATTTTAAGAAAAACATTTCGTTCTTTAATAGAGTTACAATTCAATAATTTGTTTCCTATTTTGGATCAAGTTGAGACTTGAAAATTATTTATTGGCGTAGAGAATACAGTATTTAGAGATATGGCTAAATATTTTGCGTATTGTCTCCTTATATAATTATTCACGCTATTTATCCTACACCCATTCTCGACTCAAGTTAAAACTGTAAAGTTTTTTTTTTATTAAACCTAACAAGAAATGAATCCATTGAAAATAACCTATTAGTCAAGTAGTTATTAATAATTAATTATTTTGCTTGATATTGAATGAGGGAAATAACTTCTATATTATTGAGAGATGAGATTGTAAGTGTGGAGTTCTTCCTCTAAAATACGTTTTATTAAAAGTATTTGTATATTTTTGCTTGTTCATTTGTCAGTTGGTTACTTGTCTTTGTTGTTTAACTTGCTGTGTGGCTACTGGCTAATAGATCGTGTGAATGTGTGTGTGTTTTAGGCAGACCACTTTCAGCTTTGGTATACGTTCGTCCCCACATACTAATCTTTAAAATACAGGACAAGAGCATCCTTTTCATTCAACCTTCTATGTAGTTTATAAGGGTCATGATGCTAATTAAGACTAGATCTAGTCCACAGTCATTATATCATTCAGTTATTTTGTCTGTACTTTCTTAATGTTTATGAAATGTAACATGAATGACTTCTATCCACAGATAGTAAAAGGAATGAATTTCTCGAGCAACTGATTCTGTCACTAGACCCACGACAAATTTACTTTGTCTCTAAATATCTGTCTGTAAGTTTGTCGTGTTTTTTTTTAGACATTTTATTTCTTTATTGAATCTACGTCTTATGGGCAAATAAAAAAACAACAACATATAAACCACCGTAGACACTGCTGAAGTAATGTGACAAAGTTTTAACTACGGCGTAAAAATTACTATATACTGCTAGCTTTTTAAAAAAATTTATTTATTCGGTGTTGATAAGCTTTGTTTTTTAAAAGTTATAAGATAATTTTTATTATTCATATTTTAGCACCACTGAATCTGATTATGTAAGTTCTTGTATAGTTAATTTTCCTTTTCATTTAGTTGGAAACTGTATGTTTCAAATTAGCACTCCTAAAATTACATAGTCTGTCTTGAATATTCCAAATATATGTGTCACATGACTATGTTTCTAACTTGCAAAAAAAAAAACACAACTGTATACTTAAACCTCTGTAATTGACAGATTTGTTGTATTAGCCAAATAGTTGAGATTTAGACAAGCTTGCATTGGATTACTCCCTAAATAGTATCTTAACTATTAGTTCCTGTATACGCTCTGAACCATCACTTCTTTATACTTTCTGAACCATCACTTCCTTTATACTCTCGAAACCATCACTTCCTTGATACTCTCTGATCCATCACTTCCTTAAATCTCTCTGATCCATCACTTCCTTTATACTCTCTGATCCATCACTTTCTTTATACTTTCTAATCCATCACTTTCTTTATAATCCCTGATCCATCACTTCCTTTATACTCTCTGAACCATCACTTCCTTTATTCTCTCTGAACCATCACTTCCTTTATATTCTCTGAACCATCACTTCCTTTATACTCTCTGATCTATCACTTCCTTTATACTCTCTGATCTATCACTTCCTTTATACTCTCTGACCCATCACTTCCATTATAATCTCTGAACCATCACTTCCTTTATACTCCCTGAACCATCACTTCTTGTACACTCATTTGCAATTTATGATAAAGATAATTATATTTATTATTTAGACTTGGTCCATATATATTTAATATATTTTCTCAACACTTCTCTTTAAATATGTACACGCCTTATTTCCTTTACCCCCGTTCTTTATTCACAGTTCAAGCAACAAAAAGACTTAGTCGGTCTACTTCCAAGGAAACTGGCTCTCAAAATTTTGTCCCACTTGAGTGTTCGTGAGCTACTTATTGCCTGCAAGGTAAGATGCAAAACATTATAAGCTTAATAGAAGATTTAGAGTAATATCTGGTACTACTACTACTCGGGAAGATTCCAACTCCTGTAGCTTCAACGTAGCGCCCTCGTGTAGACGTCGATAGAACTACAAAGGCCGATGACGGGTTGTGAACCAGGCCACTGTGGGCAATCCAGGGCGAGCTTTTTTTCTCTCTCTCGCTCGTGTAAGGATAGAATAGAGACCCTGCGCAACTTCCTCATGGCGTTGTCATTAGCACTGGCCAGCTGGATTGGCGACCCTTTCACGGTTTTTGTGTGACAGTTCAGAATAGTCTTAGGAGCAGTCTGGATCCAGAGGCTGCGCGCTACGTATATGGCACGAGCCAATCGTAGTAATCGTAGTAGGCCTAATCGTAGTAATGGATGCTGCCGTCGTGAAACAATCAGACAGGACTTGGGGTGAAAGGCTTCCAGTCCACGCCAAGTTTGTAAACATGTTTTTCATGTTTCGGATGTTCCTTCTGAGTTGAAGATAATTTACTTCCTAGTCCAAACCTCCCGCAGGACGACGTGTAATGGCAGCGGGCAGGATTTGAACCCCGGGACCATCAACAAGTCCGAACGACAGTCCAGCGCGCATACCGCACAACCTGCCAGCCATCAGGTCGTCGGGAAAAAAAATTCGAACCACAAATCCGGAAAATGGCGCCTAAATAAGAGAAGGAATGTGAGGGGGGGGGGGTGAAACCAAAATGTGGAGACAAAAAAATGCCGAAAAAGGAAATACGCAATGAATGGTGATGGAAAACAAAGAGAAGGAAAGAGAAAGAACAAAACAAAAACAAAGTGAGAGAGAGAAGAGAGAAGCATTGAAAGCGCGACATTGAGAGAATGATGAAGAAAATGATGTAGAATTAAGAGAGAGGGAGAGAGAGGAGAAGAGGGAAAGAGATGGAAAGAGAGGGGAGATAGAGCAGAGAAGAAGAGAAAGGGAGAGATATGGAGATAGAGAGGAAGAGATAGAGGGGGGAGAGAGGGAGAGAGAGAGAGAGAGAGAGAGGAACGGAGAGAGAGAGAGAGAGAAAAGAGAGAAAGATAGAAAAATAGAGGGAGCTATTTATAAAAATTTGCAGAAATTTCGAATTTCTCCTGTTCAGATTGTCAATTCTGTTTCAAAAACAAAGGTTTGATGGACTTTTTAAAATTTCATATCAAAATCAATCTTTGAGAAGTTTCAATTCTTATTGTCTGTTATTATGGACGCAGGTCAGCAAACGCTGGGACAGCCTAGCTAGCAGTAACACCCTCTGGAAGGCCAAATGCCAGGAAGTGACCATACATGTTCCTGTACCCTCCAAACCGAACTGGAAGCTAGTCTACAGAGACAACTGCCACTTGAGATATAACTGGAACAACGCTCGCTATCAATCTCTGGAACTGGTAGCTCATACACAAAGGTAGTTGGAACTTTTTATTGCGTCTATTGCGCCTCCGTTCTACGCTCTGGCCCTATCGCTTATTATTGCTTATTAAGACTTCTTATCTTATCTTATATAATACAGACGTTACTTCAAAAAAGAAGATGATTACGTCCTACGCGTCATGCATTCAGTCATGCATATTAACCAATGACTTAAATTCTGCCAAGACACTGGTTTTCCTGGCTAGCTCAGGCAACCCATTCCATGCTCTAATAGCACTAGGGAAGAAGGAGCATTTGTACAAATTTGTCCTAGCATATGGGACGAGAAATGTGCCTTTATTTTTGTGTCTTTCAGAGTATTTTATTAAATTTTGTTTTTGTATTTAAAGATTATGGTTCAGTGTTTTATGTATAGTTGCTACTTTACTTTTGAGTCTTGAAGGCTTTCTAAATTTAGTGATTTTACTAAAGATGTTACTCTTGTCAAATGTGAATATTCGTTTGTTATGTATGATATTAGGCGCTTCCGCGCTGCATATAAGTCAAACGGAGATAACACTCAAATAACGAAATCCAATAACACAGTCAAAAGGCCAATACGATAAGTTAGTCGACGCTGATAGCAAAAGTTTAATAATATCGAAGGGAACCGTTGAATGTCGTCAAGCTAAATCTCTACGCTCATAAGAACTGCCTCTCTCTAAAGCCGTCAAAAAGTAGTCCGTTTATATAGCGCTATTCTTTCTCAAATCCGAGTCTTGTTTTTACTAGTCACTTCATTGTCTCTGAGTCACAATATTTCCTTTCTATGAAACAAATAACCAATTCCTTTCATGCCATAACAATGGGTAGGGTGGTTACTGCGACAGGTTTCCTTTCTATCTAAAATTTAAAGCGGTGATACTGAAACCATCGCTCGCGGGCTCTATCCGGCCCGTCGGGCGGAGCTATCTGGAATTTCGAAACTTGCTTTCATGCTGCATAATGTAGCGGCAGAGACTTGGCTCAATTGTAGTTGTTGCAGTGATAAATACGGTCCCGTGTACGCGTGTCTGGGACTCATATGGCCCTCTTCCTATTCCCCCAATAACAATTGCTATTTCATCTTATAAAATAAAGTGATAATGTTATGTTTTAAATTAAATAATCAAAGCATTTGCCTTTTTTAAATTTTCGGTTTCAAGTACCGAAATAGTCAGGTGTAAACCGAATTCTTTCTAGAACTTACACAAAATAGAGCAGTGAGATTCATAACAAACGAATATTCCGATTTGATTAGAGTAACACCTTTAGTAAAATCTCTAAAATTAGAGACAGAATGAAAAGTAAAGTAGCTATATAATACATAAAACACTGAACCATAATTTACAACGAAAAACAAAACCTAATAAAATATTGAGAAAGACACAAAGATACAGGCACATTTCGCACAAATTCGTACAAGTGCACCTTCTTCCCTATTGCCATTAGAGAATGGGAGGGTTGCCTGAATCAGCCAGGAAAACAAACGCCTTAGCTGAGTTTAAATCATTGATTAACATGCAAGACTAGATTGACATTGACGTAATTCATTTTTGAAGTAACGTCTGCAATCTATATTATAAGATAAGATAAGATTGACAACGAAAATTATAAGTTAATAAATTTATCCCTCTGCTTCTGGCGTAGTGTCCAGTGTGTGACATGCTACGGAGATAAAGTCGCCACCGGCTCCGCTGACCAGACTATCATTATTTGGGACATCCACACCGGAGTCATGGAGCAGACGTTGACCGGACACAGCAAAGGAGTCTGGTGCGTCCAGTTCTTCACCAAACATCTCCTCCTCAGTGGTTCGTTTGATACCACAATCAGGGTAAGCAACTCCTCAAAATAGATCAACAGAAAAGGGAGACAATGACGTATTTGCCTTTCCAGTGTAAACTGTTAAATTATAAGCATGATAAGAAGGAATAAGAAACATCAAAAAACACATTGTAGTTTTTTTTTTTAAAAACCAATGTCTTCTATTTAATATAATAGTTCTCCATAATCTCTCATTCTATTCATGTATTGTAAGAGGGCGGCCTTAGTTATAGGCAAACTACGCAACCGCCTAGGGCCTCCGATTGGTGGGGCCACTCAATGCACTTTGCCTAGGACCTCCAATTATCGAAGTCCGGCCCTGCTAGTAATAATTCTTTATTACGAGGTCTTCCCAGTGAGTTTTGCACAATCAAGGTTTTCCATTGACAATCCAGCTAATTACGGCTAGTAATTCACTCTTAATACGGTGCGCCGATTGTTCATGTTTATTAAACTCTTTTGGCTTCTAAGAAACATTTGAGTTATCTTATCTTATTTTATATAATTCAGACGTTACTTCAAAAAAGAAGATGATTACGTCCTGCGCGTCATGCATTTAGTCATGCATATTAACCAATGACTTAAATTCTGCCAAGTCACTGGTTTTAATGGCTAGCTCTAATAGCAATAGGGAAGAAGGAATATTTGTACAAATTTGTCCTAGCATATGGGACGAGGAATGAGCCTTTATCTTTGTGTCTTTTAGAGTATTTTATTAAATTTTGCTTTTGTATTTGAAAAATTATGGTTCAGTTGGCTGCGGTAATACCAGCTGAAAACGCATACAAGCCATATTTAATTTTTAGAAGATTATATTTTGAAAAAAAAAAAGGTTAATTCAGAGTTTTCACTGTGCGGCTTATTATGAAGTAATTTTTTCCTCCAAAGATTTGTACACAACCTTTTTTTTTCTTTAATTGTTAGAGCCGTTTTCGAAATCCGTGTCCACCAAGTGTCTCGTCCAGTTTCTAGTTTCGACATTGACCCATGATGGGCTTTGTAATTTGAATAGGATGAATTGTTATGAAAATGTATAATCATATATCTAAACTAGAAATAGGTGTGATTCTTAATGTTTTCAGATGTGGAATCTTAGGACAGGACAGACCACTCGAACGTTCTTCGGACATAAAAATCAAGTCCTGTGTCTCAAATTACGCGGGACTGTGATGGTATCTGGATCCCAAGACAAAATGGTGAGGAATGACTATGTCAGTAAATTGGACTAGAAAGTAAATTATCTTCAACTCTGAAGGAACATCCAAAACATGTAAAACAAAACATTTTACAAGAAGATATTATATTCCTTAGTTCACCAGTTTAAAATTCGTTTCTAATATAATCTATGGAAAGATAATTAGTATTGCTGGTAACACAGCATGGCCTCTTTCAGTCGCGAATAGACCATGGATAATTTCATGGAAATGAGAAGAATGCCTGGGAATGCCTGGTGCAGGCCTATGGGTCTAAAATACCCACATGTTGTGACGTTGCATGTCAGTGCTTAGGCCTTCTATGACGATTGGTCTCGCCTACACAGCAGTTTCCCCTCTAAACGCAGCTGATCTATCCAGAAGCAAGTGTCGATATAACTTAGGACTTTAGAAATATATATTAGATTTATATCTGATGCAATAAATATTAAAATGATAACATTAACTTTTTTTTGTCAGGCCAAGTTGTGGGACGTAGGACGAACTTTGCTCATTCATACACTAAGTGGTCACTCTGCTGCTGTCTTCAGTGTTGACATGTCCGAGGACTGCCAGGTCATAGTGACAGCAGCCGGTGATAAGGTATAATTTTTATTACAATATATTTAGATAGAAATAAGTTCACTCAAGACAAAAAAATATACCATGTTAATGGGCGAAGGTATCGATGGTGCGCAAAGGCCAGATCGACTACCAAAAGCTTAGCGGGTATTATATTCTAAAAATAGTCATTGAATGGATCAAATAACGATCTTGTGTTAATATTCCCACCGACTCCTACCATGCTTGATTTATTTCTCTGTTGAGCTGGCTACCACAATCCATGGTGATCTTTTTCTTAAAATATATGGGAAAATGATAATTATTCTTAAGTGGAATAACTTTTTTGTGAAGACAATTGCGGGAAAGATCATGGTCGTTTGCTGCAGTAATTATTAAAAACGTATAGGGTATTAAAACGAAGCTAAGCATGAATATATGCATGTCAAGTTGCTGTCTGCGACTGCCTCATTACGTATTGGGTTCATAAGTCATTGGAAACAATGAAAAAATAACTATTACTTTTTTTCTATGCAACACGTGCAGAATCTTGCAAACAAATAAGATAAGAGATAAGATAAGATAATTTTATTGATCCAATCAAATGGAAATTCAGTTTGACTACAATCAACAACCTCAGCGTAACTACTTTACAAAAACAATATAGATGAAAAAATTCGAACAGCAATCACTCACACACATACACATTCACAACCAGCGCTTTATGAATTAGACTTCTATGTACTTCTCGATGACGACAGCTGATCTTGTAACACTCTGACGATAGTCACGACAGTGAGATAAAGGAGTTCTGTTTTAGTCCTAATGGAAAGGAGACGACCACTTCGTTCAGATCTTATGTCACAGTGGTTTAATGAGTGCAAATTGTCTTTAAGAATCGTGAGTGTTTTGGAAATGAATCTTTCTTGAAAAAACTCTTCAAGAAATGGTAGCCATAAATATCCATAATCTTGCAATCAAATGTATATTACATTGCCACCAAGTGTCCAAGAAAATTGCAAGAAAATTTTCTGAAGCTTCCAAGCAAATGTCCAGAATGTTCCAAATAAAAATAATCTTGCATGCAAAGGCCCATAATATTAAAAAGAAATACCCAGAATCTGCAGGGAAAAAAATTACCAGCATCATGCAATGAAATATCCAGAATATTTTAGGCGAATGTGATGAGCTTTTCAATATCGTGAGACGACGGGATGCACTGTGATGCGCCGTTATGCACTGTGATGCACTTTGATGCACTGTGATACACTCTTCTTTCTTCCCCATCCCTTTCCAAGCTGGTGCAGACACATGAGAGGATTATAGCCCATTGAGAAAGCTAAAAGCATGTTATTGCGCTAAACGAAAACAATTGGTAAAATTATTTCTATTCCTACAGATTTAATATTTTTAGTCTAGATCTATTACATTTAATTCCATGATTGATCCAAACTTATTGATACAATTACTCTTTATATAAGCTTTTGTTTTTTCAAAGGTATTTTTGAAAAATATGTACTTTGTGTTTTTCTTATAGACTGTACGACTATGGGACAAGAACTCTGGTCAGCCTATAAAATGTGTCTGGGTGAGTCCGAACAACAGCATCATGACCATCAGTTACAGTCAAGGCTATTTCGTCTGCGCCTATGACTTGACCATCTGTCTCTACAAGGGAAGTAAGGTTGTCCGAACATTTGATGAGCACAGACAGAGGTGAGTTCCCCTATTACCACTAAGTAAATAATTGCTTCACTGTATTCATTTCGCAAATATCCCTTTTAAAAGTTAACCCTTTGTGTCTTTAAGACACTTTAAAAAGACTTTTAAGTCTTTTTTCGAAAGCTCAATACCATATTTTATTGTTCTCTCTGATAATTGCTTTATTCATTTTCCAATCATGAAATATAAAATGTTTATTGAAAGTTTATCAAAACAGTTGTCATAAATAGGTAGACTTATGTTTCAAAACTTCGGGCGTATAGTTGGTGAGTAAAACCTAGTCTTTTCCTTGCGGATTACATTAAAGCAACTATCGCATTCATCTTCACCTATCTTTTAGTCTGTTGGACCGTTGGGGCACCACACCGTTAATCATCTTTCTCCATTCCTCTCTCTATTTCGGCTTGGATAGAATCTCCATCAATGACAAGCCCGTCCATTCTTTGATGTAGTCTTCCATTCACTGTCTCTGCTTAGAGTGATTTTAGTTTTCCATTATTTATGCAATAACTTTTCTGGCAGCGTGGTAACGAGTATTTAAAAAACAATATTATTGAAGTAAGCAAATAAAATAATTTTATAGTGTTTTTTTTTTATTCTGCATTAAAACTTCATACAATCAAAAACGTCCTTTGTCCACCAAGTGGTCGATTTAGATTTTCTTTTCACCGTTTACGTCTGCCAGCGGATTTTCTTTTGGTCTCAAAATGTGTATCCCGCGTCTTTTGTAAGTAACCTCCAGCTGTCACGTTTATGAAGCCTCATGCCACCAGGTGCTCTCTTCTATGTCAGTTAAAGCAAGTTGGCGCCTAAGCCGATCTTTAAAGCGTTTCCGTGGGGCACCTCTGTTACGTCGACCACCTTTTAGCTCACAAAAAAAAACAAAAAAAAAAAACTGCTTTTGGCGAGCGTTCGTCCTCCATACGTACCATACCAGGCGTAGCTATCAGGCCATAACAAGTCCCTCTATAGTACTCTATACTGTCCATACCCAGCGTAGCTATCAGGCCATAACAAGTCCCTCTATAGTACTCTATACTGTCCATACCGGCGTTCGCAAGGACATCGCTGTAGTGTGGTCTGCCACCGTATGTTTATGATTGAGCGCAAGCATCTTTGGTGAAAGCGTTTAAAAAGTTTTAGATCCACATATAAGAGAATTACTTCTTGGTAGACATTGTTTTTTTTTGCAGGCCGGCGGAGCAATTTATGCCTATTCCACCAAGCTTTCGCCTGATAGCGTAAAACAACACTACAATTAAAAATGAACAATTATGACACCGCCAAAACACATTTAATTTCTTTTTTCACAGCGTTACCATTAACATTTAGATCCATTTGAATTCGGGCTCCAGATACTAAAAATATCTCTTCTCAAAGTCCACCTCGTGGATAAATTTAATACACTAACATAAACATAGTATATAGACATATTTTATAGGTATGTTACATAATTCATTAAAGTTTCGCTATTGGCGTTTTCTAGAGTGGAAAGTGTGAAATTGATAATTACTGATGCAGACAATGGAGAAGGTTACTTGGTCAGCGCTGGTCAAGATGGACTCATTAAATACTGGTCTTTAACTGAGTAAGTGATATAGTATAATAATAATAATAATAATCTTTATTATCCATGAGGAAATTTGTCTCACTATTTGTGCACTAAAAATACAATATAACCATAGATACAAAATATACTTTCACACTAGTTTCACTCATACGTTGCATCAATTAAAAAAATAACCAATTAGTTAATTAACTATTGGCAATAAATTATTATTTTACTATTATTATAAATTATTTTGTTTTGGTATCTCGAGCAAGAGAAAGAAATTGTACTTGACTGACATGGTAGTAGAAGTAGAATTAGTTTACAGGTATTCGTCCGAGTTTTAATGAACACAAACCTGAAAAATAGGACGAGATTATAGAAACAATAGAAAACTATACAATCTTCAAATTTCATAAGTCTCACCACTAGCAGAGCGGTTACCGTGTTGGCTTGAGAAGTCTGAGAAGTCATGAGTTCGAATTCGGGTTGTTCCCCCCCCCCTTTTTTTTTATAAATGCTTTGTTATTTTAAGTCTAGTATATTACACATTTAATTACATGACTCATCCAAACTAATTGATATCGGTAGGCCTACATTGGATATAAGCTTTTTTTAAAATTTTCTTGTTTTAAAATTGGTCTTATAAAGCTCGTCCGTACTTAATCAGTACTCTGGTTCAATTTATTGTGTGATCGTGTAGGTGTGTATGTGTAGCCTATCTAGAAGGTCACCGATTGTTTTGTGCCGTCTTAGGACGCAAAATATCATTACGAGTTAGATCCTAATTAAAAATGTCTAGTCTACAAATGGATTTGACATTCAGTCCTTTTGTTAGTTAGCCAAGCAGTTTATGCCACTCAGCCGATTTATTATTACATTTTGTATCTTTACCAACCGTCTCCCTAAAAATCTGACATCCTTATGTGAGCAGGTCAGGGTGGCGCTACTGAGTGAGGCCTTTTTGTTACTTGCTGCTCATCATTTGTTCATTTTTAACAGCAGGCAGGTGGTAGCTCTACTGGGTGGGCCCAATCTGTGCACCTCGGTCTGCGACCAAGGGGCTAGAGTAGCCTAAGCAACCAGACAGCACAATTAAACTAAACTAAACTAGCTAACTAAAGATAAAATAACCAACTACAATTATAAAACAAACTTATATACACTTTATTTACAACCAACTTACAAAGCAATAAAAATATAGGTGAATACGAAAATGAAAATAAACTTAGAAATAAACAAAAACTATATATACGCACTACTAAATAATTAATCAACCCTCAAATAACCTAAATTACCCCAACACTAAACAGTAAACTACTAGCAGCAGTAAAGCAGAACTACACCAGACAGTTAGACAGCCGAAATAATGGCAGTTAGGCAGTAATAAAACAACAGCTATAACTGCGGCAGACAGTTAGGCCTTAAGGCAGGAATTATAGCCTGCAATTACAAAATAAACAAACATAAGACAATATTCAAAAAATAAAATAATAATGGACTATAACACATATATTAGACTGGACTGGTCTAGACCTAGTTAGTGCATACACATAATACAAGCATGAGGTAATTTCAATTACCTACATGTAGCTAATAAAAGCAATACCTGAGTTATTAAAGTCCCAGCCACAACCAACACAGGTCAGGCTAGACTACAATAAACATAAGCTAAATCTAGATAATAGTAGATAAGACTAAACAAGCCGCCATGACAGCGATGCTTAGGCCGCAGCCATCTTTTACATTAAAAAGTAGGACAAAATGCCAACTTAAATAGTGTGGTTATCCTAACGATAAAATATTCATAAAATACATAGGAAACATAAAATAATAAAATATTTACACATAGACATAGTATAGGAAAGCAAAAAGCATTAAGGCTGGCGCAATTGGGTGACGCTACCCATGTCTACAGAACTTCCGGTTCCATCAGAGGTAATCATGGCTAATTAACTAGCCAGTGATGCCACTACACTAATCAGTCTGCATCTAGACTATAGCAATAGATGCAGAAGCAATCAATACAAATACAAAAGAAAGAAAGCAAAAATAAAAACATTTTCCAACTTACAGGCGGTCCCAGCTGAAATTACACTACACAAAAATAACTTTATACAGGCACCACTGTCAGCACTGACCACTGGTCAAGACAAAAGAGAGCTCAGCGTGGTTCCGGAGCTAGCTGTAACTGGTCAGCGCGAACATATCGAAGAGCATGACGTCACGCTAAATATCTAAAACTAAATTAGACTACCGATTTCCCTAATTTGTACCTAGCCGTACACAACAATAAAATCTAGCAAATTACCAAAGACACGGACTACACAACATTATATACCAAATTAAACAGCATTAAAAAGAGAATCTTAAAATTTAAATCTACAAAAATACAAAAAGGAAGATAAAAAGTTATTTCTATTCTAAACTCATATGGAGGCTCTATACCGTTTACAGACCTGCACATAAACTGATATTAAAAAATAACAACTAATCCAACGCTAATGCCAAAGACAAAAATAAGCAGAACTAACCAGGGACAAAAAATAGAAAATAACATCCACAGCTCTAAGACTAGTTAACTATTTTAAAAACTACTTTTCCTCTACGAGTAAAACACAAATAACAGAAAAATACTAAAACTAGCAGAAAGTTATAAATTATAAATACAAAATACACAGCACTGAACTATAAAAATTAAAAAGGACACTGAATTACCAACATCATAGCCCTGGCCTACATAAATAATATAAATTAGATAAAATTTCGTCAAAAATGAGATCTAGGAGCGCCAGCTCACACTTAACTAGACGAAGTTTTTATATTTAGAAAGGTATATGGCATGAGTTAGGGTTAGGACTGTCTATTGAGAGATACTACAGAAAGACGAATTGAACTTGATAACTTTTATTATCACTTATTCTTTGAATTTTTTGTCCAGGGACCAAAGTCTCCAGACATTGTCTGGCCACCAACAAGCCATCAATTCAATTTTTGTAGACGAAGTGTATCTCGCCTCTGCTTCATCCGATAAAACTGTCAGAGTGTGGAATTTTAACGTTGGCATTGACTATCAAAGTTGACAACAGTGTCTTCCTTAGTTAGTATAGTTCCATGGTTGTACCATCAACATTGCTTTGTATTCAGTCATGTTTTGAGTGTTGTCAATTTAAACAATTTCATCGAAGTGTATGTATTGTAATGACACAATAGAAAGACGCGTAGAAGTTTGGGTTTAATTGTTTTTTTTTTCCGTAGTGGACGTGACGAATCATAAAAAAATAAGAACAGAAATATAGAATCAACGGACAAGGACGACCGAGCTAGATAGATGACGAAGACTGTGCCCCTTTTTATTCAATAAAATGTTTTGCAGTTACCAGCAGGGGTTATTCAGTTTATCTACGAACTGTTCTGTTGTTGGCTGTATTTACGAACTCGCGCCAACATCTACATTTATCAACACATCGACTAAAAAAAAGAAGGAATGGCGAACCCGATCTGACTACACCTACAGGCGAGGTTGTCATTTCAAACATTAGTAGGCCTTATTCGGATACAGGAATATGAGGAAAGGAATACTTGGCTGACAAGAATGTTGATAATGCCGGTCACTGCTTATTAAAGATATTACTACGTAAGCCAGGGCTGGGCCATCCTAACCTAGCTCGGTTTTCAGTATGCGACTGTCTATAATTCTATATCTTTGTCAAATATTACTTTTCGTTGTACCATAAGTTTTGTTTTGTTAATTAATTGAAAAAAACAGCTTTTTAAGTTGTTGTTTTTTTTTTTTAAATCGAACTTTATATCCAGTGACTCCGTCTTTCTGGTCGAAATCATTAACACGTGATTTCTCCTACTTCCCATTCTCGGATGAAGTAGAAAACTGCACAATCATTCAATGTAGAAAATTAGGTCGTTCGTTAAAAATTTTAAACTAACAATAGACTTTCATTTTTATGAGTACTTAGATAGCTCAGTAGCAAAACACGTTGGCCTCACATCTTGGAGGCTGGTGTTCGATTAACGACTCGATCGAACCTTTTTTTTTTTTTAGAGGACGGAAGCATTTTCCCAGATGTGTGATTGCCTGATTGAATTGAAAATAATGGATGCAATGTCACTTAATATAAGCGAAGGTTTTTTTTTAAATTTAAGTTTGTTTTATATTTAGCTTGTTGTTTGTTTGATTTTAAGTGAAAGGGTTGGGAAGGGAGAAGGTTTCATTAGTTCAATACACAGATCCTTCTGCTCATAATGAATTAAATCTGTGGTGGGCAGGTGAAAATAACCAGGCTTGAATGAATCTATTTTTTATTTGTTTATCGAGAAGAGGGTGATGAGTGTTAACTTTTTGTTTTTTGCTTTCTTTTTTAATCACCCCACCCCAATGAACCTCATTCACCAATCCTAAACAAACAACCTTGAGCCTCATGCTTCTCTATCTCTCCTATACAACTTGGTGACCCGACTAAATAGTGCCGACAAAAGAGCGTCGACTAGATAGCGCGAAATAGCCCGTCAAAATAGCGCAAGACAAAATAGCGCGGACTATATAATGTGTATAAAAGAACCTGATTATTATAGTGATTTAATGTCCTGGGCATCATTTTTGTTAATGTCTCTATCTTTTTCAATTTTAATAGATCTGAAGGTATGCCGTATTTGCAGAGAGCGAGAGTACTTTAAATTTTATAGCATTTTGAAATGTGGTGACCCCGTTCAAGCAGTGATGGAATTTCTACGTGACATTTCCTACAATTTAACTTTGTGAAAGTTTGTGTGTATGTGTGTGTGTATAAATCTGACAAGTATATTTGCCTGTTTTCAAAGTAGACTTTTGGAATGTAAATAACTGATATATTTTGAAATTATTCAATTTAGCTTATGATAATTTTTTCTTACTGTTTACATATTTATGTTTTAAGATATCTAAAGTGTTTCCTGCAAAATGTCGAAGAAATCATGTTAACAATAAAACAAAACAAAAATATTGGCTCTGTTCATATTTTACGATATGTTAAGTATTTCTTGCAAAAGGACTAAAATAGTGTTTTTTCTACGCTCTTTTGTTCGATGGGGTTGTCATGTGGCAGGCACAACGACCAACCGACTTCGCGCATCTCTATGCATGGATCTTTTTTTTTTTTACTCATACTAGAATCAATGGAGGCGCGGTGGCTGATCGGTAAAGCGCCTGGCTTCCGAACCGGGGACCGGGTTCGAATTCTGGTGAAGACTGGGATTTTTAATTTCGGGAACTTCGGGCGCCTCTGAGTCCACCCAGCTCTAATGGGTACCTGACGTTACTTGGGGAAAAGTAAAGGCGGTTGGTCGTTGTGCTGGCCACGTGACACCCTCGTTAACCGTAGGCCACAGAAACAGATGACCTTTACATCATCTGCTCTTTACTTTTTTTTTTACTAGAAGCTATCATTGATGTAGAAGATAAACTAAAGAGCCTTTATTTTAAGAACTGACGAAGTATTGTAGATATAAGTTTCAAAATTATTCGCGTATTTTGATGATTCTCCAAAAGACGAAATTTAAACAGATATACAATGATTGAGAAGACATCTAAAGGCAGCACAATTTTTCTTGAAGAAACTAAAAATTGGAAGGCCATGATTCATATGTCTGTAAGACCTTGAAGAATGTCTCTGAATCATTTAACCAAGCCTTCGACTATTTCTTGCCATCTGCGTATATTTAACAATTAATTAATGCTGGTTGGTCTCTCCTTGTTTCACGTTAATAAAAAATGGAGTGCAACTTTTAAACATCAGTATTGTTAGTGTATTGTGATAATATAACAGGCCTAACTGACAGCAAGTGGCCTCTGCAAGAAACGAACAGCTAGCTCACGAAAGCCAGGGTCGGGCCACACATTAGAGACCCAAAGAAAAACCCTTGAAGATGGCCTGTAATAGGTCAAGAAGTCTTAAAGAAAACTTTAAAAAAAACAACAGAGGACTTATTAATAACGGCCCTTGAAGATAGCCTATAATAGACAGGTCAAGAATTCTTAAAGAAAACTTAAAAAACAACAACAAAGGACTTATTAATAACGGCTTTGTCTGCGTTAGATGAGAAAAATATGCCAATGCCTTTATTACTATTAGTCACAACTAGAGAACAGACCTATAGAGAATATCTAGGTAAGTGTCATGTCTTTCAAAGTAGGCTCATTACGTCTATAAAGAGGTCAAAGGTCGCTACGCAATCACGTAGTTGTCCTTTCCTGTTATTAGTTAGTTTTAGCGAAGTAAACAAATCGGTATACTCTGTAGATCTTCTACTACTATATCTAGATCTAGATTCAAGTAAAAAGACTGCATGTTCTTTTCATCTTAGACATGAATAGTCTTTCGATAGCAAGATATGCTGAGAGTCGGCAAATTTTAAGGCAACTTATATTTTCACGATTGAAGTTTGGATGTAACACTAACACTCAACCCCAAACTGTTACTGTTCGAAGTTATCAATCGTCAATTAAATCTGGATCTACATTAAGATTTAACTCACTGCAGAAAATATCTGATGAAAGCGGGTCAAGACTCTTTTGTCAAAGATGTCAGCATTTAGAACTACAACAGAGGATTAGCCGACGATATTATAGTCCTATTGTTGATGGTAAGACTGGTGTCGGTGATGGTGTTCTGAGACTGAGTCTATTAAAATTAAGTCTACATTATACTATATAGTTCGTCCATCGTGGTTCGATGATGACTACATTGTCATCCATGGGGCTGAGGGCTTTGCACTGGGGTTTTATGCCTCCTCATGTGGCTGGTGAGACCTATGTGAGCTCGGAATGTTCGGCCGCACACTTGGCAGGTAATTCCAGCTGGAGCTAGTGTCGTTTGTCTTGCTTTTCTTTTCTGGCGTTTTTCTTCTGCCAGCGTTGTTCTTTTTTCCTCAGCAACTTGTGCGCCAGTTTTCACAGCGCGATGCCATGATGCTCTGTCATGTGCCTCTGTCTCGGAGGTGCCGGGTCTATGATGAACGCTTTCTTTGACCACCTTGCAAGCGCTTTCCTTTGCTTAGTTGGCCATACAAGAGTCGTTTAGGAATGCGGTGGTCTTCCATCCTGTAGACATGACCTGCCCATCGCAGCTGGGACTGCATCAGGATTGTGTGGATGCTTTGCAGACACGCTCTTCGAAGGACTTCCGTATCTGGTATTTTGTCTTGCCATTTGACATTTAGTAATTTTCTCAGACATGTCATGTGGAAGGGGTTTAGTTTCTTTGCATGTTTACTGTACACTGTCCATGTTTCTGAGGCATAGAGCAATGTGGGGAGGATGACGGCTCTATAGACCCCTAACTTTGTGTTTGTGGTGATACCACATCTGTTCCAGACATTTGTAGACAGTCTGCCATAGGATGCACTGACCTTGGCGATACGCAGGTCGATTTCACTATCGATTTTTCCATTTCTGGAGAGTGTGCTGCCAAGATATGTGAATTTGTCCACTGCGTTTATATCCTGTCCTTTTATAGTGATGCTTGTATCCGAGTAGGCTTTCCCAGGAGCAGGTAGATGTAAGACTTCAGTCTTGTTTGTGTTGATGGTAAGGCCAAAGTCTGTGCATGCTCTTGAGAAGTCACTGACGATGCTCTGCAGATCGTTTTCAGATCAGGCATTTAGGGCACAGTTGTCAGCAAATAGCAAGTCTCTGATTACTGCTGCATTTGTTTTTGATTTTGCTTTAAACCTCCTCGGGTTGAATAGGCCACCATCAAATCTGTATGATATATTTATCCCATTGTTTTCTCTATTTGTGAATGCATCTGTCAGCATAGCGGAGAACATGATACTGAACAGTGTAGGTGCTAGGACACAGCCTTGTTTTACCCCGTTTGATACTTCGAAGGGCTCTGATGGTTCTCCACTTTCTTGGACACGAGCCTTCATGCCATCATGAAATAGTCTCATTATGGTTATGAATTTTTGTGGACAGCCATACTTTGACATGATCTTCCAGAGTCCTTCTCTGCTAACAGTGTCGAATGCCTTTGTTAAGTCGACATATATTGACAACAGGTCAGCATTTTGTTCTTGGCATTTTTTCTGGAGCTGCCTTGCTGCAAAGATCATGTCAATGGTTCCGCGTTCTTTTCTGAAGTGCACTGGCTTTCTGGTAGAAGACCATATTCTATGTGTTTCATGAGCCGATTTAGTACGATGCGTGCAAGGATTTTCCCAGCAATAGAGAGAAGAGATATTCCTCTGTGGTTGTCGCAGATCTGGCGGTTTCCTTTTTGCTTGTATAAATGAACAATTGTGGCATCTTTAAAGTCTTGTGGTATTGACTCTTTTTCCCACATAATTAAGAAGAGCTTATGAAGTCTTTCAATCAGGGCTAATCCACCTTTTTTGTAGACCTCTGCGGGAATGGAGTCAGCTCCTGGGGCTTTTCCGCTTGCGAGCTGTTGAATGGCAAGATCGGTTTCCTTTAGCCTAGGGGGGTCATCCATTTTTTCATTTATTGGTACTTGCTGTAGCCTGTCTATGGCCGCTTCATTTATAATCGAAGGTGTATTGAGAACCTTTTTGAAGTGCTCTGCCCAGCGTTTTAGGATTTCTTTCTTATCTGTCAATAGGATTGTCCCATCAGCATTTAATAGAGGTGATGAGCCTGACTTTGTGGGTCCATAGATTTCGTTTACGGCATGGTAAAAGTTCTTCATATCGTGCTTGTCAGCTAATTCCTGTATTGTTTCCACTTTCTTGCTAAGCCAGGTATCTTGCATATGGCGTAGCTGTTTTTGCACATTTTTGCGGATGTTAGTGAATGCATCTTTAGTGGACTGGGAGTATGGGTTGTTCAGATACAATTTGTGGAGCTTGTGCTTTTCATCTAATAGTTTTCTGATCTCAGTACTGTTTTCATCAAACCAGTCCTGATGCTTTCTCTCCATAGGACAGAGTATGTTTAATGCTGTGCTATAGATAGCTTCTTTGAAGCATTCCCAGCTTTTATCTACATTTGATTCAGTTAGAAGGGTGGACTTGAGGCAGTTCTCTATCGCATCTGCAAGCGACTTTTCAGTTTTGTCATCTGCTATCGGTACGCATATATTTATAGATCTACATCTGACTTATAAATCAAATTATAATTCTATATTTTAATTAGTCCATAATTATATAATTTGGATTTTGACATTCTAGTTAGAGTCTAATCAAATAATTGGACGCTAACAACAAATGTATAAAATAAATGTAAATGTTAGATCATAGTAACCTTAAGCCTACCTAAGTTGGACACCCCACCTTATTATTGTCACAAATCTAACATATATTATAAAGAAGAATAGTAGAATGTAAGGAGTATGTTTAATATATAGTATATGTCCTGCATAGAAATCAAAACCATTTGACTAATCTTGATAAAATTTGGTTTGCCTTTGACTGATAATTATCTGTTTCTGATTTATTTTTTTTTTCTTTTCAGAAGGGGCAGCCACTCACAAGCCTACACCATTACAGCAGAGGATGTTGGTATGGGAAAAGTTTTATCCATCCCTAGATAAGGTCCCGGATAGAGTAAGGTAGGTATTTATGTGACCATTGAACTTTCTGTTCCTTCTTTACTTCCATTTTGGCACTTGGGTGGTCCTGCTTAGCTTTCTTTGCTCTACATATGAGAAGAGTGTGAAGGATGTCATTGAACATCTAGTTGATGAAACTAAAGGGTCACCAACCACTTATGTATATTTAGCTATTGTTTTATCCTATGAAGGGACTGGTATGCTTATATTCTCTTTTAATGTGCCAGCTCCTCTCCCATTTTATCATCAGAACATCTAGAAATTTACTTATTACTAATCATTGAATCTCCCTTTGTGGTGATGAGAAGATTTTCGTGTGAGATGTGTTTAAGCCTATACAATAATTAATTACAATGCCAATTAAGCCTTCAGTTCTTCTTCATCTAGCCAGCTTCTTGCTGCTGAGCTGTTAGCTCTTTTGCAGTCAGTGCCATGGCAAAGTACCACCCTGTTATTCTCAGTTGTATCCCATTGCCGTACAGAGTGTTGGTTATGCTGGGGTGTTGAGTAGGGTCTGTCCAAGGGAAATTAAATTGGGGCATTTTAAGCAACAACTGGCTACCCATTTTTTCATTGTCTTTAAATAGCAGTCAGTCTGTTGGTGTACAGGGTATAGACACTTATTTAGTTGGCTTGTTTTAAGGCTCCTTAACTTTGGGATTTCCCATGGTCTGGTGCTGTGAGACGCATGTCGAGATTTTTTGTTGTTTTCTACATCTTTCTTGGCAACTTGTTAATTAAGATTAGCTGTATTGGTTCCGAATGTATGTTTTCTGGTTTTATAATCATTTTGGAACAGGATCATCTAATAAGCTGCTAACAGGAGAAGCCAAGGAAAGAAAGTAAAAATTGTTATTCAATACAGCAAATAGTCATACTGGATAGCAAACTGTCATGTGATAACTTTAATGTCCTCACTTCAGTTCCCACTTGAGTGCAATGGGATTTCTTTGGTCTAGTTGAATAACTTTCTGGAACAAAGGGCAGGAGTAAAGGCGATTAAAATTCTTAAATTTGTTTAATTGAACTCTTCCATAGCAAATGTACCAATATGGCTGATGCACCCTTTGCTCATTGGTGTTAAGATTCTGGCAGCACAAGTTAACATAAACTTACAAACATGATGTTATAAAAGCAAGCTTTCTTAAAATAGCGTGCAACAGGCTTTAAGCTTTAAAGATGGGGGAGGGGGGGGGGGGAGCTTATCTGTGTTGATTGTTGGATTGTAGCTCCAATCAGCTAGTCCAACTATACCATTGTAGGTGTATTGATTTCTTAATGCAGAACTTGAATAAAACTTTAAAAACTTTTTAAACAATTTTACATTGATTCCATATCTATGTAAATGTATGTAGGAGCACAAATGATTAAATTATTATTTTGAACACTTGAAACTTACTTTTACTAATAGAAGTCTTTCTGTCACTTATCTCCTGCTATTCTTCTTACTTTTACAACTTTCACTCCATTAGTTGATCACCTCAAAGATCACAGACTTTATCATCACATCAGAATCTTTTCAGCCTACACAACCAGAGAATTTGTCTAGTTTAACTCATGGTTACATCAGAAACATGAGCTCATAATGACATTCTAGTGATTGCATTTATTTGTGTCTGTAGCTTAAATTTTGTCACTGTGCAAGAAATTTTATTTTGTTATAGAATATCATGCCAACCACCAATGTAAAATTATTGTTTCACAATATTTTCCAATTAACTTTTTTTTTTCAGCAAAGGTCAAATGAAAAAAGCAATGGACAAATTTCGAGTTCGGTGCTCCTTGTATATGATAGCCCTTACACTGATATGTGCTGCCATAATGGCGACCATAGGAAGAATGGAGAGAGATCAAGGCAACAGTGTCGCAAAGATAAACCAGTCCAGATATAGCAAAACATGAGTTTCTTTTAGTCTGGTGTCAATAATGTCACCATTAAATAACTTTGACAAGTTTACATTTTGTATGTTTGCTGTGTACAGCAATGAATTAGAAACAGTTCACCTGCATAATGTTATGTGTCAGTAAGAGAATGGGGCTATACATTTAGAGTCTGTCTTTATTTTTAATTTCTAGGATTTTTAACTAATTTAAACTCCTTGCCCAATATTTGGACTCAAATGTTACTTATTGTTAATAATATATATGTGATTTCTCAATGCTAATGAAATGAGGAGTGCGACATAATTTGGTCTATTTATTGATAACTTTGTTTTCTTTTGACTTGTTAACTAAGATAATTGCTGAAAAATAGATAGATGTTTCATGCTAAATATTAACATGAAAAAAAAAACAAAAAAAACATGAAGCTTCAATGCAATTTTAATAATAATAAACAAAATTGATTAAGCTCTTCACCATAAATTTAGCTGCATCAGTTCATTGAACATTATTAATGTAATGTTTGTGATACATAAACTTTTAAATGTCTTGATTAATATGCCTTATTCTTGAATCTCTATATGTAGTAACTTAGTAGGAGTGGTACAAAGATTGTGTAACAAATGTAGGAGATGAAGCTATACAATGACTTTCCTGTTTCAAATAATGTACCAACTGGAGTTTGTGTTATTAAATCTTTAAAACAAATATTTTGTATTCTTGATTGTGTTTTGAGTTGTGCTGATCTTGAAAAAATGTTTTTTTAGTAGTAAACTGAACTGATACTAGTAATTTTAAATATACCTAAAAAAAATTTTTCAGTGTTTCAATTTCCAAGTAAACAAAAAGTCATTGTGTCTGTTTTTTTTTTTTTTATAGGTTTCTTGTATTTTCTCTGTGATGGTAAAATCATAATTTAAAACTGGGAGTGAAATAAGTTTTTTTTTAATGGTTAAAATCTTTTTAGCTTTCTCAAGAATCCAATCATCTAGAACAAAATATCTGCATGTAAAATTGTGTTTCTACACGTTGCTTGTAGCGATAGACTCAATAAACTTCAATAATTTTAAAATCACCTTTAAATAAAAGAACTTTAAAAAAAAAAAATTAAATAACAAAAAAAGGACATTGGAATTGGTAATCTCAAATGTTAATATGCTAAATGGCTCTAATAACAAAATCTGGGAAATTGTATACAAATGTGAACACCTTTTCAATAAAAGTTCCCCTTTCAGACCTTGTGATCTGTAGGGCAGATGATGTAAAGGTCATCTGTTTCTGTGGCCTACGGTTAACGAGAGTGTAATGTGGCCAGCACCAACCATCTTTACTTTTCCTCAACTAATGTCAGGTACCCATTAGAGTTGGGTAGACTCAGCGCCCAAAGATCTCGAAATTAAAAATTCCAGGGACCTCCGGATTAGAAACCAAGTGTTTTACCGCTCAGCCAAAGCGCCTCCACCTTTTCAATACAAACAAAAAAAAAATAGAAAAAAAGTACATGTGATTGACTTAGATCTCTATGTACTAGAATTTTTTTTGAGATTAGAACTTAAAGTTGTACACATTATGCTTCAATCTTCTCTCATTTGTAAAAATAGTAGATTTTTAAAAATTATTTTATGATAACTAGTATTTATATATAGCACTCATAGCCTGAAAACTGTAAAGACCGGTCAAGGGAGTACACCCATTCACCAGTATACGTAAAACAAAAAGTAGCCAAAGGTGGTTCAAGAGAGCGCACCCATCAACCATAATTTTTTTAACCTATCTCTCACGTAGACTACCGGTACATGCCACAGTGACTGAATGAGTGGCCTAAAAAATTTGCTCCTCTCAGAGCAAGAGTGTGTACTTCGTGTGAAGTGAGAAATGGAACATAGTCTGCTAGACTCCTTATTTTACGCTGCTAGAATCTGTGTAGAACTAGGCTACTGGAAAGTAGATCGAAATCAAGTAGCAGAACTAGAACTGCCAGAAGGTGAGTTGTTTTTGTTGTTCTAAATAAATGAATGGCGATTTAATTTGATTTAGAATCTAGAGAGTAGAGTCTAGAAGTTGTTGATAGTGGACTATTTATTTACATTTAACAGTGTATTTTTATCATTGAAAAATACATAATCTACATAGATTCTAGATCTCTATAAAATTGTAAACTTTTATTTTTTTACTTTCTCTTAACTTCCTGTGTTTCTTATCTTATATCTTACAATACTTACAGTAGTTACAGACGTTCTTTTAAAGAATAATAATAGATCTAGAATATATAATTATATCTACATCCTACCCGTATCTAGATCTATATTGTCAATCTACCTACCCACTATTAATAAATGTAAAAGAAATCTAAACAATAATAGCAACATAGAAGAAAAGTAATGTCTGTATTAGATAAGATAAGAGCAATATAAATCAAGATTCTAAATATAGGATTCAGTAATAAATATATTCTTCATTTTAAATCCTAGAACTATTGCAGTTATTTTTAGATTAGCTTCCTATTACAGATTTACTTAATTTAAAATGCAATACAGTAATAAACTTTATCTGAGTCCACCCTTCTCTAATGGGTTCCTGACTTAAGTTGGGGAAAGTAAAGGTGGTTGGTCATTGTGCTGGCCACACGGTATCCTGCTCATTAACTGTTGGCCAAAGAAAAGACCTTAACATCAATGTCATACTCCTTCTGGTGTAATTTTGATGAAATCAGCCTTCTGATCTTAGGCAGGCCTGTCTAATTGCACAATTTCATATTGTATACTCTTGTTACTGCTTCAGATACAGATTTTGGTGTCAGGTTCACTTTGTCAAATAGCATGTTTTTTTTTTTATTTCTTTTGAAAATAGGAGATTAAAGCTTCTCAATACAAAGATGTGATGGCACAAATAAGGCTTGAACTAAAGATGTAGCCTCTCACTTTAAATCTATCTGTCTCATTTCTAAGTTTGTGATGCATTAATGATGACATTATTGCTAAATAATGACTTAGCAGAGTTTAAATCTCTTATTAACATGCATGATTAGATTAACGCATGGATACACATAGGAAATAATTACCTTCACTTTTGAAGGATTGATTGTAATTATGAGATAAAATTAAATTTGTGCTAAAGTTGGAGTTAGTCTGCCATTCATCTCAGAGTTGACATTCAGATGTCTCAAAATCACAATTAAAAAGTAACTATAAAGAACGTCTGCTGCATTTAGTATTTTAGCTTCATTTTTTTGTCCAGGTTTGTTAAGTTAAGAAAAAACAATACATTTTAAGTTCCTGGCACTTGTTGGGTCTTTGTCTTTACTTGTGTTTATTGTTCCACACCCATTTTTACATGTCACGCCTCATGAAGCTTTTTAGTATTTTGTATTGACAAATAAAGGGCTGGATATGCTGAGGGTTTAACCACAAGGGGTCACAAGTTCAAATCACTGTTAAAATGAGGATTTATACTTTAGGATCATTATGCTAACCCTGAAACCACTCAATTCTAATAGATACCTGATGTTAGTTTGGCAAAGTAATTAAGGCCATTGGTCGCATGTTCTAGCCACTTGCCACTCTCTCATTAACTGCTCTCTCATAGATTTGATGAGCTTTACGTTATGAACCGCAAGGTCTAAACAGGAAAGCTTATGGCAAAGAAAAAAAAACTAATCCTAAACATGTTGAATTAAGCCTAATCTACATGTCTCAAATGCAGTCAGCTTTTCAGGGGAAATATTCAATTCCACAGACATCTTCCTGTACTCATAAAAGAAGACCAAACTCATCTTCTATCATGAAATATGAGCTTGACTTGTCACTTCTGCTGTTTGAACTATGACCTGGAACTCTTTTTTATAACTAATATTTGTATAAGAAATTCAATTTCTTTCCAATTACAATTGTTTTCAGCCCTGCTCTAAAATTTAGTTAATCTCTAGGCATAGTTTTAATAATTTGAAACCTTTTATTTTTCCATTTTCCAAAAAAACTTAAGTCAAAGCTGGAGAAACAAGCTCATGAAGCAGTAGATCTACACAGTGTGAAGGGATGAAAGAGGAAAAAAGGTGGACAGTCTGAACATCACATGTCAGTATGGTTGAAACAGTTTACCAGAAACTCTACAAAATTGAGATGTAATTATCATAACATACATGCATGATTTCTGATACGCTTTTCAAATATATACCTGTATTGCTTCAGAATTTTAGCTTCATATTTGATTAATATTTTCATCCCAGTTCAATAAAGTTTTCAACTAGCTTAATAATTAAAGGTTTTTTGAATATGCATAATGTTAGTCTAGTTTTATCTTACACAGACAGAAGTTCCTTAAATTTTTTTTGCTTAAATATGTGTGTTAATCTAGACATTTATGTCAACTATACTCTACTAAGTTGTTGATATTCTTGGCTGAGTTAGGCATCTGATCTTTGCAAGTATGAAAGACAATTGGATAGATAATCCTGTTTTATTTCTTCAATGTTTTAAAATATCCCATCATCTTGTACTTTACACATTATCAACATTGTATATAATTTATTTAATAATTTTTGATGCTATTATTTGAGGATGTGGTGCTTTATCACTTTGCTTCAAAATTCAGAATTAGGATGTAGTTCTACATTTTTCCATCTAATGCCAATGTTACCTGACATAAGTTTGAAAGGAATAATTCCAATGTTACCTGACATAAGTTTAAAAGGAATAATTCCAATGTTACCTGACATAAGTTTGAAAGGAATAATTCCAATGTTACTTGACATAAGTTTGAAAGGAATAATTCCAATGTTACCTGACATAAGTTTGAAAGGAATAATTCCAATGTTACCTGACATAAGTTTAAAAGGAATAATTCCAATGTTACCTGACATAAGTTTGAAAGGAATAATTCCAATGTTACTTGACATAAGTTTGAAAGGAATAATTCCAATGTTACCTGACATAAGTTTGAAAGGAATAATTCCAATGTTACCTGACATAAGTTTGAAAGGAATAATTCCAATGTTACCTGACATAAGTTTGAAAGGAATAATTCCAATGTTACCTGACATAAGTTTGAAAGGAATAATTCCAATGTTACCTGACATAAGTTTGAAAGGAATAATTCCAATGTTACCTGACATAAGTTTGAAAGGAATAATTCCAATGTTACCTGACATAAGTTTGAAAGGAATAATTCCAATGTTACTTGACATAAGTTTGAAAGGAATAATTCCAATGTTACCTGGCATAAGTTTGAAAGGAATAATTCCAATGTTACCTGACATAAGTTTGAAAGGAATAATTCCAATGTTACTTGACATAAGTTTGAAAGGAATAATTCCAATGTTACCTGGCATAAGTTTGAAAGGAATAATTCCAATGTTACCTGACATTAGTTTGAAAGGAATAATTCCAATGTTACCTGACATAAGTTTGAAAGGAATGGTGGCTAGTTGATGTGCCTGCCACAAGAAACATCATTAACCTTCAGCCATAGAAACTTGTGCCTTGTTGATTGCACAATCTGAAAAGGAAAGTTTACTTTTTATCTCTGTTATTATAATTTGTCTTCAAAGTACCAAGTCTTCATGCTTAGTATTTTCTGATGCACTTTAGTGCACTTGTGGATAATGTAAATGTTATAGATTTCCATGTTGCCTAAAGGTTCCAGCTAACATAATGTATGAAACTTAAAATAATCTTGAATTTTAAATTCCTGTTTCCTTTGGAATATGAACTGCAGAACCTCATTTTTTTGCAGCCAATCGGCTTATGCTTGTCAGCTATATTATTATTATTTTTTATTAATGTTTAATTATTATTGTTAAACTTTATTTTTTTTTAAACTTATTAGAAATGACAAAGAACGGTGCTAATAGAGTTTACATTGGGGACAACTTACACACTCACTCAAATATTTTGTTTTTATAACATAGACAGGGATACAATCAGCTAGTTATTTTATTTTTTCAGTTCCTAGTCACTGTCCAAGTTTGAGATATGCTCTTCAGAAATGGGGAAAGGAAGCACTTTTTGGCTTCTTAGCCTGTTCAAAAGAAAACAGTGGCTGTGTTTATTTGCTGTCTTCCTCTTGATCAGTTTTATCAGTTCTCTCATCTACACATTGCAGAAAAACAGTAATTATACAAAATTAAAGCTAGGTAAGAATCGATTTAGTTTTAAAATAGTAAAAACATGCCATGTGCTATATGATGATACATATATAAAAGATATACCATATACATCAATAAAATAATAAAAAATAAGAAATATAACAAAGTGGCAGAATGTTGTACACATGAGATAAATAAGAGTGCACAGAAATTAAAACAAATGTGCATTCCTCTGAGAAGTAAACATCTGTATAGCTGGTGAAGAAAAACAAATGTGCATTCCTCTGAGAAGTAAACATCTGTATAGCTGGTGAAGAAAAACTGTTGTTTTGCCTTACAAAACTACCTTTTCATTTCTTCTACCAGAGCTTATGGACATATACAGTTACAACTTATAATTAGAACTCTTCTACCTCCCTTGCCTACCATGTCTTCTTTCTCTAGATGCCCACCGTACCTGTGTTTTTCACATGTTCTGCCCACCATGCCTTTTTTCCCCATATTCTGTCCAAAATTCCTTCTTTCTCCACATGCTCTGCCAACAATATCTTTATTTTCCATATGCTATGCCTACCATTTTTTCTTTCTCCACATGCTCTGCCTAACTTTATTCATGTTTGTTTAAAACTTCTTTTTTTTACTAGCACAATGTTCAGACATGCATCTTTATATAATTGTAATATCTTTATCTAATTTGAAATCTGGACAAGAAAGTTAACACATTAGTCTACTTGACAGCTGTTTCAATATTTTCCACTAATACAAATACTTGCAGGATCTCTGTCACAAGCATTTTATCTCAGAGTTTCACATCATCTTGAAAAATGTGTTTACGAATTGAATGATACTACAAGTAAGTATTTTGTTACTAGATAGCATTTTCCTTCACCTTTACCAGTAGTTTTTCCATATACATTTTGGGGTATGTTTAATGTTATTATTATGAGAATCAAAAAGTTATCAACAGATTATTGTATACTGTATACAAGTATAGATCAGATCAGAACCCCTAACCCATACTGTTCTTAAAAGCTTTAAATTTAAAAAAAAAAAAAAACTACAACTCTAATTATAAACAAAGTAAGGCCCTCCTTTCAGGGCAAATTATATAAAGGTCATCTATTTCTATGGCCAATGGTTAATGAGGTTGTCATTTCGCTAGCACAATGACCACCAGCATTCCCCCTTCCCCCTCTCCCATTTTTAATGAGTGTTAGTAGAGTACTATTTTAAGATTGCTTGTACTTAAATAATGTATTCTGCCTGGCCATGTTGAATTCGCACTGGACAGTTGTTAGGTGGGCTTGGTGGTTCTGAGTTCATACCCTATCCACTGCTGCCATCCCAGTCATCATGCAGAAGGTTTGGACTAGAAAAAAGATTATTTTCAACTCTGAAGGAACATCCAAAACATTTAAAACATTTTACAAACATTTTA
The DNA here is from genome assembly GCA_030265305.1 of Biomphalaria pfeifferi. Classification (NCBI taxonomy): domain Eukaryota; kingdom Metazoa; phylum Mollusca; class Gastropoda; family Planorbidae; genus Biomphalaria; species Biomphalaria pfeifferi. The sequence continues at coordinate 2,848,855 of JASAOG010000052.1, forward strand.
CATAATGCTATGCTTTTAATATTTTACAAAACATTTTGATACAATAAATAAAATGATTTATGCTTTACAGGAGGACCAATTAAAGCAGACACCAGATTGATTCTTAAGTATGAAGAGATACGAGAGGACCTGTCACACAGTCTCAAGCTTGGTGGACACTTTAGTCCCGCATCTTGCAAGTATGGTGCTGAGAACACACAAATAAATATATTTGGTTATAGAACATTTTTATTAGTGCATAATATTTTTGTCCCCTTTGTTAATACTTGATATATGTGAGTTATAGCCCTTAGTTATTGTTAGTTATGTCTTTTTTTATGAACAAGGAGTTCCGCCCAAGATGGCGTCGTGTGATTAATGAATAAAAGTGTACGCCTAACTTCTACTAATTAACACCCTTGAAATTTCATGACTCAATAGAATGTGAATAAATGAAACTCTTGTTTACATTAAAATTAATAATCTAATTTTTTATTGTCAAACTAAATGTACATCTAATATTGTTATGCCTATTCAACTATATTGCAGACTAAGACTATTGATACATTAAAAAAAAATTTTTCATTTACTCAGAATGGCTCTCTTTCAAACCTACCAAAACGACTTACCTTAAAATGAGAGAATTATTGGGCATTAAAATGACTAGTAACCCCTTTACTCGAACAATCTATCCCCCCCAAAAAAATTCCTAGTCTTTGAATTAGTTTGAAAAATGGGTCCATGCACCAGAAAACCTCTTTCTATTAGCTGTACTTTGGTCTTACATACATACAATTGAAACTCTGCACACAGCATCAGTTGATGTGCTACATAAAATCACTGAAGAATTTTCAAAACCAGATTGGAGTTAATAAAAAATGAAATAATAATTTTTGATGAAGTACCATAAAACCTTTTTTAATTATTTTTAATTTTTTAAATTACTACTTTATTCAAAGTCATATTTGTAATTTATCATTTTAACAGATCGAAACATAAAGTCGCTGTCATTGTTCCATTCAGGGATAGAGAAGTGCATCTTAAAATATTCCTCATTCACATGCATCCATTTCTCCAGAGACAAAACATAGTATACAGTATTATCATAGTAGAGCAGGTGTGTTGTGTTTTCTTTATTAAAAATTTCTTATCTATTTTATAATAAGAGATCCTGGCAATTTTTTTTTTTTTCATAATTTAAAGAATTATAAATTCATCTGCATTTTTTTTCATCATTCTAGATTTGGGTTGCAGTGCCTGAGAGGTTAAGCCCTTGGCTTCCGAACCTAGGGCCCTGGGTTCAAATCTTGGTGAATACTGTGATTTTGAATTTCTGGATTTTAAGGGTGCCCCTGAGTCCATTCAACTATAATAGGTACCCAACTTTAGTTGGGGAAAGTAGAGGCAGTTGGTTGTTATGCAGGCCACATGACACCCTATCGTTAACCATTGGTCAAAGGAACAGATAACCTTAATATCATCTGCCCTAAAGATTGCAAGATCTAAAAAGGGAAACTTTAATTTACTTATTAAGTTATAGACATTTCAATTGATATAGAAAGGCACAAATAAATTAGAAACAAATGAATCATTAAGCTTGTGGCTGAGTGGTAAAGTGCTTTGCTTCCAAACCAATGGGATTACTGGTTTAAATCCCAGTGAATACTGGGATTTTTTATATTGGGATTTTTTGGCATTCATATGTAAACAAACCCAACTTGACATTAGTTGGAGAAAAGTAAAGACGGTTGGTTGTTGGCGCTCCAAAGAAAGACCACAAGTACGTTAGTTTGATGATGTTGATGCAGATCTACAATGGCATGAAAACATAAAGAACCGGATAGATTAGAATGGAGAGAAGTGCTAGAGCAGGCCAGAGCCCTCCATGAGCTGTAGCACTAGGATGGATGGATGGTTGGCTGTTGTGCTGGCCACATATTACACCCTTATTAATAATTGAGGCCACAGAAATAGACCTTACTGTCCCGTAGAGTGCCAAGTCTGAATGGAGTAGGCCTACTTTATTTTCTTTTTATTGTTCTTTAAGTTGTACTAAATCTTGAAATGTATATATTCACAGGAAGCTGGTGTTCCTTTTAATCGAGCTCTTCTGCTGAATGTGGGTTTTGTGGAGGCTTTAAAGATTCATGATTTCACTTGCTTTGTTTTTCATGATGTAGACCTTTTGCCACTGGATGACAGAATCCTGTACACATGCAGTGATGAGCCTGTCCACTTGAGTGCTACCATAGACAGCCATGGAAATAAGTAATAGTTGCATTTTATTTCTATATGTTTTTTAAGATTTTAATTTGGATTTGAATCTGAATAGTTAATATGATAATATTTTGTTCTTCAATACTACAACATAAGCAATTTCCTGTGTTAGTCCATGTTGCTTGTTTCTTAATTGTTTTAAAAATTGATTATTTCAACTAGTACAGCAGATGTGGAATGGTTGCAGATAGGTAAAGCCTTTGGCTTATGGAGTATCGAGTCTCGAGCTTAAATCTTGATTTGTAGGACCCCTGAGTTCACCTAACTCTAATAATTATCTGATTTTTACTTTGGGGAAGTATGGCATATGAACAGTAGGTCAGAGATACAGAAATGAGCTTTATATCAACTTCTCGCCTAGATTGCTAGGTCTATAGGAGCATCTTTACTTTCTTTTCACTTTACTAATGCAGCAGGTGGGATGTAAAAAGTTCCTGCCAAAGTGATTTACTTTGAAAATTTTAGTCTCACTCTGTTGTAATGTCTATAACTGGAAGACTAAGACTAATATAGACAGCTAATTAGTTTGAAAGCATAAAATGTTGGTTTTGGTCTTCTGCAGATTTTGTAACAGATAATCTAATCTCCTAAAAAAAAAGGCCACTTAAAAGACAGACAGGCTCCCATATAATGATTAGGATTCTAACAATTCACAACCATGACTACATACATTTTTTTTAACTTATTCATAAGTGTTTCAGCCAATATGGACCTGTACAAAACTATATATATTCTTTTGTGTGGATCTATTAGCTATTATGTTATATATTGGTACATGTTCTCAGGTTTTCTTCAGTGAGAAGTTATTTTTTTAAATTCATGTATTGAATTTAACTGATCTTTACATTTTTCTTCACCTAAATTAATTCTGAAACTCATATAGGCCTACTTGTCATCATACACAGATTTAAAACTTTGCCCTAATGTTTGAAACAAAGTCATTCTCAACACGATGTAAAAGATTTGGTTGATAGCTCCTATCATGCTACACATTTAATTAGCCATAGATATGCTCATTTTCAGAGCAATACAGGATGCAAGAATGCAGAAAATAAAACTTTTCTTAGTATGTGTCTATCTGTGAATAGCAGAACAGACTTTAGAAGATGTATCAAAATAATGTGTTAACAGGCATCACTCTATAACAGTGTTTCCCAAACTGTGTTCCACGGAACCCTAGTGCTCCACAAGGCCTGAATAGGTGTTCAATGAACTATTGCAATAATTAACTGGTAGGCCACCACCTAAATTAATCTATCTAAAAAAACAAGCAAAGTGTTCTGCTAAATACTCAGATGTGCCGTTAAGGAAAATAGTTTGGGAAACACTACTCAATAGTGTTCCACTAAGAAATATACTTAGGAATGAATGGAAAGAAAAAAAACTTTGTGACAGTCTTGTATTTAAAGTATATGCAAATATTTGTTTGTTCAAGAGAGATGAACATAAAAGATATTCACATCTTTCTTTCTACTCTTTTCTTCTGTTAAACAAATGTAGTCCACTAATCACCTGTCTTATATTTCCCATTATACTAAAGTTCCCTTTTCAGACCTTGTGGTCTAAAGGGCAGATAATAGAAAGGTCATCTGTTTCGTTGGCCTACAGTTAACGAGGGTGTCATGTGGCCAGCACAATGACCATATGCCTAAGGCCTTTACTTTCCCCAACTAATGTCAGCTACCAATTAGAGCTGGGTGGGCTCAGAGGTGCCAGAAGATCCCGAAATTAAAAATTCCAGTCTTCACCAGGATTCGAACCCCGTCCCTGGTTCGGAAGCCAATCGCTTTACCGCTCAGCCACTGCGCCTCCTCCCATTAGGTATACTTTCTTTTCAAAATACAATACAATAATAATTTTCATACATACTGAGTAATATAGCATGTTTTTTGTTACAGGTTGATGTACCAGAATATATTTGGTGGAGCTTCCATGATGACCAAAGATATGGTTGAGAAAGTAAATGGGTTTTCCAATCTTTACTTTGGTTGGGGTGGCGAGGATGATGACATGTCTTACAGGTAAATTTTTTCATTGACTCCAATACTTTTCATCCTTGAATTCTTAGCTGGAATTCTGACAAGTTACATTAAGATTCAAATGGGCGATTTCATTGTCAGACAGATATATATGTATCACATCAACTTTACATCATCTGCCATATAGGCCACATGGTATAAAAGGGAAACTTTTTGAAAAATAACTGATTTTTGTTTGTGTATATCTTTTTCTAGGGTTAGGAGTCATGCCATGATGATAGTTCGTTATGCTCCTGAAATAGCTAAGTATACAATGATGAGACATGCCAAAGAAAATCAAGAAGACAGGTTTGTACATTAATAAAGAAGTCTGTGTGTATAAGTGTTTATTTTCAATGATTTAACCAGTTGATGCATTCCACCTCTTAGCTATATAACTATCATTTTGGGAATCTTTGACTTCAATTTTTACAAGGAGATTTAAAAGTTTTAATTAATTTGTATATAAAAAGTCAGTGAGACTCTGTACTGTTGTACATATTGTATTTATGTGCTTACATGTAACTTACATTTATGATTCTATTTACAGATCTAGTCTCTTCTCTTCAAGTAAGAAAAGAATCCATCATGATGGTTTAAACACATTGAAATATCAGCTGTTAGAACTTAAGCTTCTCCCATTGTATACATGGCTGTATGTTAGAGTAAATATGACACAGATATTAGACAACCCATATTTATATGTAAGTACACTTACTTAAACTTATTTATTGAGATATAATTTTAAATGTAGCCAATCTGCCTTAATGAAACAAAAGATGTTTATGTACTCTTAACTGACCAATAAAATGTTCTAATCTGGTTTCTATTTATTTTATGTCTTTGCAGAACTCTAGTAGTTGAAAGAAAGCTGCTTTCATATCTTGTACTTTCTATGGAATAAGTTCAAAGCAATAAATGGATGAAATATTACATTAGTTAAAAGAAGAACTTTAGAAGATGTCAATTTATATTGCAAAAAAATGTGTTTAAATAATTTGAATAGCAAACTACCCTAAATCAGTTTTATCTGGCCATAGTTTAAAACAGCTTTGGTATATATATTGTTACGATTCTCTCCTAATCAGGCCTTCTGTAAACACTGCTAAACACAACACAACACATCAACACATCAAGAACTTGACAACAAGGCTCCAAATAATCTGGTACTTTAATAAGGGTCAAATAAAACAGCCAATATGACACAATTGGCAACACAATCAACTACTACAAAGCTAGACTGTATATCACTTTACTAAACTCATAAACTCTACCTGGACTCATACGTTTCACTGGAGGACTACACCAGGACCGACTTCATGGTCAACTAACAGTCCTGGTCTCAACGCTCTCCAGTCTTGAACTGCCGCTTTCTTACACACTATGTCTCTGGTCTGCGCAGGCTTATGATCAGATGACCATAACACGGGCGCTATTCACGTGCAAAGTTCATGCCAGTACTGTCCCTTGCCTTTCAATATAGCACGCTAAACTGTGTTACTGGCCTGTGTCACCTATGTCAGATAATCACACACAGTTAACTCTTTTGCGCTGCGAATAGGATTATAACAATATTGTTGATGTGTGTATGTATAAAAAATATTTTTAACATTGTGATAAACATTTTTTTTGTTGTTGTTTTGTTGAACTGTATGTTTAGTTCCTTTTTTTTTAAACACATGTACACTTTGAAAAAATGAATGTTATTGTAAAATTTATAAATGTAGTTCTTTCAATGTATGAAAATGTTTACTCTACTTTGATAAAACATCTTGCTGTAATGATTGCCTTATTAACATGAATTTATGCTGTAATTATTGCCTTATTAACATGTATTTATGCTAAGAGCTAATATAATGGTGTTATTGTTTTGATATGCAACATGTTAATTATTATTTTTTTTTTAAACTTATAAAATATTTGTACTTGTTGCTTGAGATAATCAATTATATAGTATTATATGGTATATGATTAATCTCTTATATGTTCTTATATAGGCCTATATGCTAAAAAATGAATTTTGATTTTGCTAATAATATAAATCTATGTCCCTGCTGCATTAGTTAATAGGCCTAAGCCCCTCAATGTATTTTGATAACTAGGCCTCTGGCTCTAAACAAAGCAGTGTGTATAATCTATAGCTAAATAAACATTGAATTTTATTGTTCAAAATTAAAATATCTTTTCATTAATACCTATGTTGAAATTTTGTTTTTTAATGAGTTTGAATAAAACTTAAATATTTTAAAATTTTATTGGTTTTTTTTTTCAGCTCTTCAATCAAATCTTACTATTCTTCTCTAATTATTTACCTTTAGTAATGAATTTAATGCTTTTGCTCCAGCCTCAGCTGAGCTTTATAAATCTATATATAGGTACAGGTACCTTTATTAATGGCAAATTCATTAAAATATTCTTTTTTATTAGAGTAGGAATAGATGGCTTGAATCAGCTTTTATTAACATATTTAACATATGGATAATAGTTATAATATTTAAATGTTTTTAATTTTTTTTATATAATTTATATGAATATTAATAAATTATAAAAAGTTGTGTGAAAAAACAATAAAACAAACAAACATGTAATTTCCCTTTATGCTAATAAAAAAGGGCAAAAAAAACTAGCTATGCTAGTTACAATATTTGATTTTACTATCACCTTAAATCAAAATAATTCTCAAAATATGAGGTCATGCATATGATGCTTAAATTTTATTCTTCTGAAAGAAAACATTTTTTAAAATTACAAACATATACACCTTACATAAAGATGTAAAAGTCTTGTGTATTTCTAGTAAAACTTTTGTGGCAAATGCCCATGTTCAAATCTAAGGGCCAACTGAAAAAAAACAACATATAAAGCCTATACAACAGAAGTAATAAACTTTGAATTTTCATTTTTTTTTCAAGCCCCTCTACCTTACAATTTTGTTTTGCTGTATAGTAAACAAGTTATACATCTAGATCTATATTTGTGCCCTGCCTTAATTAGATTTACATCTAGGAGCTGATATTTTTTCTAATCTGTTCAGGATATTTTTTTAAATATTTATTTTAAAATTATAATACAACATGGCGTTTAGAAATTCGAATCTTTTTATTTTTACTCAAGAGTTCATTTCCGGCTAGATATCGAGTCTAGGTCTGGAACATAAACAATAAACATTAAATTAATGATTTTTAATGATTGTTAATTAGCTAGATATAGACACTAGTTCTAGATCTAGATTCTAGAGTTAGACTGTCACTGGACTAACTGTAGGTAGATCTATATTCTATATATATATATATATATCTAGTACTAAACTAGATTCTAGATCTATAGATTCTAGTGAGTAAGTATACTTTAAATCTAGATCTAATACTAAAATACTTGGACTTGGTTAACTTCAATGATTAAGTCACTTAGTGACAGACTTAGTTAAGTCTTAGTGACCGCTGGGTACCATATTTGCAGAAACCAGGAAAAAAAGACAAAAAGGAAGAATCCCTAGATCTTAATACTGTGAAGAGATAAGATAAGAGATGAAAGCTGAGCTGGTTTGGTCATATTGTTAGAGACATGAGTCATGACTCACTATCAAAAGTCATTCTAAAGTTTAAGGTAGAGTGGAGGGAGCATGAAGAAAGGGTCATATAAATATAAAGAAAAGCTGGCTGGATAACATATATGATGAAAGAATGGACTGGCCTCTGTCTTGATCTCCTGCTAAAAAGAACTGCTGACTGAGAAAAGTGAAGGAATTTGGTTTTGCTTTGAAACTAAATCAGTAAATGTTAAACTCCAACCTAGTTCTAATTCTAAATATAGATTATTATAGGTCTATTAGAAAGATATAGATAGATCTTTGATATAATTTATTAATATAATTATATATTAATATATATCTATCTATCTATATATATATATAATAATCTTTATTGTCCGTAAGGAAATTTGTCTTCAGATTTTGCAATACACCTTGCAAACAAAACATTGTAACTATAAAAAAACATAATGTACATTCACACAAGACTCACTGATAATTTACATGTGAAAAGTTTATATCAGATTGTTTCTATTTAATAATTTGATTGCCAGTGGCACAAAAGAGTGTTTGTGTCTGTTTGCCTTTGCTATCGGTGTCTTGTATCTCTCTTGTGATGGTAAAATCATGACCCAAAGGGTGATTTTTTATTTCCAGAATCTTCTTTAGCTTTTTTTTGGATGTTTGTCTCAAACAGCTGCCCAAATTTTTATTTTTAATGCTCAGATTGCTCTACCAGGCAGTGATACTAAAACTTAAAATATTGCAGATATTAAATTGTGAGTGTGATAAAACATAGCAAAGGCCTTTTAACTAACATTAAACAAGGACAGTTTTCTCAGTAATTGTAATATTTGCTGCCCTTTTTTGTTGATATAATCAGTATTTGCAGTAAAATTGAGTTTATTGTCTTGATAGTATATAAAGCAGAAAGTAAGGTGTATGTATGACCCGCATAGAAATCAAAATTGTTTGACCAATCTTGATAAAACTTGGCATAAATGTTCTTTAGATCATGGCAGAGACAGTAGTATATGTTTAATATCATCCTGTAACCAGGAGGTCCTAAAAAGAAAAGAAAATACTTAAATTTATCTCTGTTAAACACATTTACAATCGGGTGAACCCGTTTATTTCATTAAGTGAATATGTGGGCAAAATTAAAATGTGAAGGGAACATTCTCCATGTATGACATAGGTGTAAATCAAATCCACAACATAAGTAATACCCCAACTAAGTCCTGCAGGCTGCGAGTAATATGTGGCTAGTATAAATATACATATAGGTCTATAAGATCAAACTATAGTTAAAGTGTCTTTTAATGTAGAATCTAGTACTCAATTATCTGGTAAATAGATAAGGACATCAAGATCTATTTATCTATTTATAGATCTTGGTGTAGAGAGTCTAGGTCTTAAAAAAAAATTAAGCCAAATGCTTCTACAAAAAAAGCATAAAACTTTCAACCAAAAATTTTATTTTATAAAATAGATCTAAATAAAATTTAATTCAAATTTAGAGTACACTACTTTACAATCGATTTTGTAAACCAGTAGACTAACTGTCTGCCATGTGGTATTATGCATACCCTTCAGACTGGTCCTGTGGTCATCACCTTCTGTTCTTCAGGCTTGGCTAGTGTTGTAAGTGTGTAATAATTCTTTTTCTTGAAGGAACATCTGTAACTTTGAAGTTATTTAAATCCCAATAATGTTTTTAATATTTTCAGCATTGGCTACTTTAGCTAGCCAAGAATGGCTTTTGTCTTTCATGTTGAGTTTGGGATGAATGACACCCCCTTGACGCAGGCTTTAGAACAAGGAAACTATGCCACCGCCGAACGTTTAATATTGGAATGTCCGAATGCATCATATCTTGATGATGGTATGTGATCACTTTGCAACTTTTCTTGTGTTCCAAAACATCATCAACTTATAAATATATTATTATTGTTATTGCATAATTCAGTTTCATACAAAGTAACAATATAATCCATACTTATAAATAATTTTTATTTTCATAGACATTCCAAGTTAAATTGAACAGTGGTTAGATTTGTTTGAAAATGTTATTGAATAAATATTATGCTTCAATTTACTATGGGAATAGAAATAGTACTATGTTAATGTACTGCTGGAAATTTTTTCATTGGCTTGTTTAATTAAAGAAATTAAATCATGTTGTAACACTTTAGTAAACATTCTAGATCTAGTAGTTCTGTTTAGTCAACTTTCTTTTAATTTAAAACCTTATGCTTAACAGGAAAACATTGGAGAAATAATAATGCACTTGGGTTCCTAACTGAGGGGTCCAAAAAGTAAATTTCCCCTTTCAGTCCTTGCGATCTATGAAGTAAAGGTCATCTGTTTCTGTGGCCCACAGTTAACGAGGGTGTCATATGACCAACCCCCAATTTTTAATACCAATATAAAACTGATACACAGCCATTTTAGGTTATCCCAGCTTCCCTGAATACTTAACCCTTAAAATGTGGGTGGTAGTTTAGCCTCTAAACATCCGATTTGTAATTCCATTTCGTATGCACTCGCTGTAAAACAGCTCAACACTTTAAGGGTTAATATTTTTTTTTAGGAAAAGTAATCCCTTTTTATTCCTGTCTTGAAACTTTCTTTATAAGACCTTATGATCAAGAGGAAATTAATAATTTAATGCACTTGGGCTCCTTACTGATGAAGTTTGAATCCCATTGAATACTGAGATCTGTATCCTAAGCGTTTTAGGTTATCACAGCTTCAATGGATACTCAATAATTTTTGCCTTGTTACTAGCAAAATGACATGCATATTAGCATGTGGTCATAGAGGCATTCAAGGTGTCATATTCTAACCCTTAGAGCAGCTGTTTTATGCTGTTGATGATTTCTAATCAAATTTAACATTTCCTTTATCTGTCGAAAAGATCAAGAAGTAAAAGTAGCCTTTTCAGATCTATCTATAGCGCAGATGGTGGGGGGCATGTGGTCATCACAATGACCAATCATTTTTACTTCCCCAAACTAATGTCAGGTAATCACTTGAGTTGGGTGGACTCAAAGATGTCCTGAATTTCAATATCCCAGTCTTCACATAGATTCAAATTCAGACCTCTTGGTTCAGAAGCACTTTTCCACTCCGCCAGCATGCCCCCTTTTTCTGAATGAATGTCTTTAATTTATAAAATAAGATATATTGTTGTTGATATAAAATGCATACATTTTTTTTTTCCATGTCAATCTTTGTAGGCTGCTATCAACGAACACCCTTATATATATGCTTGTGTGGTGTTGATGAATATCATCAAAAAGTTTCTACTCGAAATTTTTATCTGGCCAGGTTGTTAATAGAAAGAGGAGCCAATGTCAATCACAGGGTGCCAGTGGTGAGTTGCAACTGGTTCAGGTGATTTTAACTTTGCCTCAGAGCAATTGGAAAAGTTGCTGGTATTGCTGACTAAAATTTTACAATTTCTGACTGGTCTAAGTTTATGTGGCCTATTTACATTCAAAAGTTTATTTCAGATGTCAATTAGCTATATTTCTTTAAAACATATACCTGTTCAGTGTGGTAAAATAGCTGAAGAAGAATATTCATCTTTTTTAGGCTTTCTTAGGAAAAAGGATGTACTGTTGAGTGGATAGTAATAACATTCAGAAAACACACATGTAAAGAGATATAGGTATGCTGAGAAAAATAAAGGTAGAGATATGTAGCCTCCAGATATGAATATCTTTTCAGTAAATTACTATGAAAGCTATTTTGATGACAAAAATATATCACGTAAAACATTACAACCATTTAAAAAACACATTTTTTTTTTAAATCCCCATTATAAAACTCAATGGTCACAATGGCAAGCAAAAAAGAAGGCAAAAAAAAGCAACAACAACAAAACTTAACAGTGTCGTGTGTCCAACATAATGCCAACTCTATTTATTTGACCCTTAGCTGACATCAGGTGCACATTTTCAGCTCTGTAAGCTTGAGGATTTTAGTCACAACCTATAACACCAAATAATATTCCAGTGTTTCCACTTTGTCATTCAGTCACATAACTTCTCTGTGTGTTGTCCTCTGTTCTATTATGTGGAATGCTGTTGTTGTTTTTAAGTGAAAATAAGAATCGAAGAATCTAAGTCTTGAATGTGGGTGAGATGGCAAACTGGTTAAAGGCTTGTCTTCCAAACCTAGAGTCCTGGGTTTGAATCTTGGTGAAGACTGGGATTTTGAATTTCGGGATTTTTTAGTGCGCCCCTGAATACAGCCAACTCTAATGGGTAGCTGACTTAAGTTGGGTTAAAGTTAAGGCCGTAGGTCATTGAGCTGGCTATGTGACACCCTGCTTGTTAACCATTGGCCATAGAAACAGTTGATTTTAACATCATCTGCCCCATAGATCGCAAGGCTGAAAGGGAAACTTTACTTTTATTTTTTCTAAGTCTTGAACCCAAACCTGATTAATTACCCTGACGTGCTGTTCTATACATCAGTAATGAATTTGTTAAAATGATTTAGACTCAATTAAATCTAAATATTTATTATTTTTTGCAAAAGTGTCTACATTCTAATTTGTACCCATTTATTTTTTGTTGCAGACTAATTATGGGTCTGAGTACATCAGTCCTGGTAAATCTAGCTTTGAGCTTTTGGTGGACTATTATAATGACCTGACTTGTCATCCAGAGAGCTTTGATTGTGAATCACCTTGGTGAGTTTTTTACATAATATATAATACATTGTCAGCAGCAGACGTTAAAAACAATCACCTTTCACCCCCAAAAAAGAAAATTTTAATTGATGTTACTGTCTAAAACCCAAAGAAATTTGATTTTTCTCCTGCCATACCTCAATGTTCAGAAATTTCCTTATTATCTAATTGTGTTAAAATCTACATTCAGTGGTTAGTTAATACGTTTTCTTTAACAATTAATTTTCCAAAAAAAATAAATTCAATTTTACCGGGTTGATTATTTTCTGATTTGAGTATTTAAAACATTTAAATTTGTATGCATAAAATGGACAAAAAAAGTATGTAAAATAATTATCTAGATAAACAGGCTAGCATTTCATGTCTTGTGTTTACAGTAATTTAAATGTTTAAATAGAAATTATGTTTCTGATAAATATATTGAAACAATTTGCATTAAAAAAAATTTTTTTTTTTTCAAATGTCTTCCTATGACAACAAATAAAAGTATTTTTTATGCAAATTGTATTCTCTAAAATGTTCAATCCTTCTAATCAGAAATGACACTCACTAACTTTCTTTTGGTCAAGGACTCATGTCACACAGTGTCTCACACTATTTCAATTCTTTTCAGAGCTTTCAAGTATTAAGAATTCTTTTGATTTACCTTCTATATAGCTTTAGTTGTTTAGTTTTTTTTGTTTTTTTTTGTTGTTGTTCTCAGTTGAATTCCTTTGACAGTTCAGTTATTAATCCAGAGGTGTATGGGGTATCTAGGAGGGGTAGCACCTCTAGTGGAACAGGCAGTCGTACCCTCTTTTTGAGGGTAGCTTGGCCCACTCTTGGTCCCCACTCGGTACCCAACTCTCACCTGTGGCTCCCAGAAGCTGTAGCATGCGCAGCGGCCACACCCCAGCTTTGACTGGCCAGCTATACCAGGTACAGAATATCTGACGTGTCCATGGCACTCATTACACTGAGGTTCTGTCAAACCTAGCATGTGAAGTCTGGACTTGGCTGCCTGTGCGTAACGTCACGAAACTAGACTAATCGGATAGAAAGGCAAGTACCCAGCACAGTGCTGTGGAGCACTCAAGAGCAGGACAAGACACACAGAAAGTCTCTGATCATCCACTGCACCCAAACTTGTCCCCGGACGTCTTGACCAAATCTTGCTTCCGGAAAAGGACAGGCTCTAGGGCGAGAGAGTGAGGTCAACGTGGTGCGCGAATCCTCCTCACTTTAATCCAAATTCCAGTGCAAGTCACTTGTCATCCCCCCAAAAAAAAACACAGCAAGGCAACCGACACTAGCTCCAGCTGGAATAACCTGCCCAGTGTGCGGCCGAACATTCTGGGCTCACATAGGTCTCACCAGCCACATGAGGAGGCATAAAACCCCTGTGCAAAGCTCTCAGCCCCCTGCATGACAAAGTGGTCATCATCTGACCATGATGGACAAGCTATATTAATCCATCTTTCCTAGTGGCACTACAGCTCCTGGAAGGCCTTGGCCTGCTCTAGCACATCTTTCCATTCTGATCTATCGAGCGCTTTATGTCTCTATTTTCAGATTTTTAGTTTTAGATCTGTTTCATGGTCTGCCTTTGTAGTGCCTTCCTCTTGGTTTTTGCCTGTGAATTTACTCCCATTAGCAATATTTTTTTTACAGCGCTTACATTCAGCGTTTAGTGATGAGCAAGATTTAAAATATTTGTTTACGTAATTTTATTGATAGAGAGTTCAGATTTATTTTTTCTATTTACTTATTCACAGGCACCAGCCAGAAAAGATATGGAATCCTTTGACAGAGCTTGTAGTTGGACTTAACAAAGAATATCTGACTACTAAAGAGGAAGTATTGGATGATTTGAAGGAACTAGTTTTTGATATTCTTCGTAAGTTTATGGTTCTTTGATTTCTCTGACCCTTTGTGAATTTTTCTTATGTAAAGCAGGTTGTCTCAAAGAGTTTGGCAATAGTAAATTTTAGTAACCAATGCTTGTACAGCTTTCAATACTCTTGACCCTTTATTTAACATTACAACTATTGTAAGAGCCATTCACCAAAACTTTTAGAATTTTCTTCTTCTTCGTTCTCATTTGACATGTCAGAGAGTTCAGATTAGTAATTTTATATCTGAGGTGAACCACACAGTGGTTTCCAGATCAGGCAGTTCTCTGTATAGTTTTTGTTCTATATGAGGTTTTTGGGGCTAGAGTCTTGTTTGGGCCTCTTGACATAGTATGTAGCTTTGAAGGACATTTGTCAGCATTCTCTGGTGATGCTCCACAAGGGCAGGTTTTGTTTATTCCGACTTAAAGCTTCCAGAAAATATAACATCTCATTCTGTTGTGTCTGGTTCTGAGTCAAATGATTATGCTTATAATAAAACAAATTAAGCCTTCTTGTAGCATGTATTTTTAGTTAAAGCTAGTAGTCCTTGCAGACTTTGAGATCTGTGGGGCAGAGGATGTATTGGTCGTCTGTTTCTATGCCTGATGGTTAACAAGGGTGTCATGTTTATAGAACAACCACCTTTACTTTCCCCAACTAAAGTTAGGTTCTGATAAGAGTTGGATGGACTCAGGGATGTCCTAAACGTCCTGAAATTAACAATCCCATTCTTTGAACCTGAAGCCATGTACTTTACAACTCAGCCGCCATGTCCCCATCATATCATTGTACTACTAATTAGGTTTGATCAGTATATTTAACTACCCATTCAACAATAGGTTACATTAGAACATTAAAATCTGCCATTTTAAAATTTATTTTTTTTTCTCAATTTTCAGGAGCCTGCCTTATGTTTGGTTAATAAGTAAAACAGTAAAAGTAAAGTAAATTTCCCCTTTCAGACCATAGGGCAGATCATGTTAAGATTTTCTGTTTCTTTGGTCAATGGTTAATGAGCAGGGTGTCATGTGGCCAGCACAGCGACCAACCGCCTTTACTTACCCCATCTAAAATCAGGTACTGGTAAGGATTGGATGGACTCAGGGGCGCCCTAAAAATCCTGAAATTCAAAATCCCAGTCTTACAGAGATTTGAACCCAGGACCCCACTCAGCTCTGTGTAAATTCAGTTATTATTTTTATGATAATAAGCTGTAATAATCAAACCCAGAACCTTTCCTCACCTTTACTTAAAATTAAAGATCACTTAACTTAGCCACAATATTGTCTACCTTGTAGTGTTTGGTGGTAAAAGTTAAAACATCAGAAAGTTGTCTCCTTTCTTTAATTTACTTGTATTAATTGCATAGTAAGATTTTCCTAGTGCGCTGCCCTTTGAGACAGAACCGAGAGATCGTTAAAGCATAAGATATAAAGTTAACTTGTTTCTGTAGCTCATAGGCCAAACATTTTTTTTTAACAATGAGTGTGATTTATATATTAGAGCTGATTGGTCTTGTAGACACTCTAAGATGAAGTGCTTACACTGTCATCGGTTTTTCGTTGTTATGCATTTTCAGAACATGGCGGTGATGCCAATATCTTAGACGAGAACCGAATGACAGCATCGCACAGACTGGCAATGTTTAGTTATGACCTGGCCTTGATGGAAATCATTGGTAGTAATGGGGCTGACCTCAATATGGTGGATGGAATCGGCAACACACCACTCTTGTCCTTATGTGATGCAGCTGCTTTCAGGGGGGACAACAGTTGCAATGTGTCGCCTGCAAGCGACAGTGATGTTGCCAGGAAAGCCTTGTTTGAAGAAGATCTCAAAGCGCAACTCAGGGTGAAAACTGACTTTCTGCACTACTTACTCAAGAGGAAGGACACAGATGTAAGTGCTTCGTAAAACATCTTTATACGTTTGTAAGATACAGAATCACCATTTTCATACAACGGAATATTCTCATTAGAACAATCGATAGTGGTTAAGCAGGGCATCTGTTGACTTTGAGATAGATAAATACAAATAAGCCCTCCCTGCCTTGTGATAAACCAATGTTTTAAAATAGATATAAAAAGGGTTTTTCTTTGTTTAAAATTGTGACAAAGCAAAGTCTCATTAATACATACATTATTGTTATTGATTTGTATTTAGAATGGTCTTAGATGGTTTAGATTCAATGCAGAACTACCAATAGCCACAATATTTCATTATATATTAGTAAATGAACCATAAAAAGTGTAGCATTACTTGATTGTGAAATAGAGGAGACTGTTTAACTTTTTAGATCATTCCAGCCTTAACAATGGTTCATGTTATATTCATAACAACTTTATAATAAGGTACGATTTACAGTTAGGATTTCAAGGTCAAAGATTATTAAAATGTTTGTATCAAATCTCTTACAATCTTATTTATTGACTTACTTTAGGTCAATCATCAAAACAACTTTGGTCAGACAGCTCTGTTTCACTGTCTACTGCGTGAAGATATGGACAGCGCTAAAATCTTGCTGGACACAGGAGCTGACCCCTCACTCCAGTGTTATGTCTGGGAATCCAGAAGAAAGAAACGGTCAGTGTAAATAGATTTTAATTAAGAATGCATTAGTCTTGCTAGATAGTGAACAATGGTAGTCTAAATTAGACTTAGTGTACACTCATGACATGAAAGTCTTCAGAGCAGATGAAGAATTGCTTACCTCTTTCTGTAGCTCATAGTTTATGAGGAAGATATGGAGCCACCACAATAATATAATGTATCCTTTAACACTTTCACTAAAATCTTGAGTAGTAAAGTATTGATTTGATGGGAATAACAAAAATAAATCAAACCAATACATAAGTGAGTAATGTGGATGATAATATACATCATTTTTAAGAAATTCACCTCAGAGCTGAAAGAATCATACATCGTAATAAATACAGCAGTGTTTCTCAAACTTTGTAATCAACAGTAATGTTAATAAAATTAATAAAATGAAAAAAGTTTCATTTTGTAGCATCTTCAAAGTTATCACACATTTAATATCATTTGTAGAGGGATAGTAAAAGGTAAAAAGTATGTATATGTATCTACATGCATATTAATGACCTGTTTCATATGCTAAATTTTTGTTTTTATCCAGAAAAGTGCCTCAACTTTTGGCATCACTCATGTCCATTCCACTTCAACAATCGTTAACCCACACCAGTCTTTCAGACCAGACGTCCAAGTCACTTCAGCCTATATCTTATTTGGTTGATGCAGGTAATGAACTAGTCCAGGTCAATTAATAAGCGACTTTGACCCCGGAAGTTGATTTTAACCCAGCTATAAAGCTGTAATCAATGCTGGCAACGTTGATTTTTTAAATTTTTTTTTCTTTTTTTTCTCTCCCGTATATGTTTTTAATTGCTTAAAATATTATCTTGAATAGTTTCTCTTTGCTAATCAACTGGAATCTCCTTCTTTCAATGTGTTTTTACAGTGAAAGTTTTTTTGAAAGATTGGGGTCTTAAAAAGGCTTTATTTTCTTTGGATGCTAGTGATAGGTGATATTGAGCTCAGAACATTCATTTTATGTGTTTTAAAATGTTTTTTTTTTATAAAGTTATGTGGAAATATCATAAAAAAAATATTTTTTTCTACTTTGGATCAAAATATATTTCCTAGATCTAGTATAGACCCAGAGCTGTTGACTTGTCCAAGGTGGTAAATTTTCATTTTTTCAATAGTAATGACATGGCTCAAAATGTCCATTTATGTGTTTTAGATGTATTTTAGATGTGTTTTCTGTATAAAATTTTGTAACAGTGTGTATAAGTATAATAAAAGATTTTATTTTCAATCTGGACCTTACATTTTTTCTAAGATCAGATCTAGATCCTGGAGGCTTTTTTGCAGTCTGAAAGTTTTTATTTTTAATCTTTAAACATTAAAAAAAAAATTGTTTGTTTTATATTAATTGCTTTGTGCTATATCAAATGGTCATGCATTCCTTTTCATTCTATACTAAATATATCAATTTCTAATAACAAAAAAAAAAGTTATAAAAGTTTAAATCGAAGCATTCTTTTCACTTCACATGGCCAAAAAAAAAAATTCAGTCTAAACGAGGAAAATAATTCCGGAGTCAAGGAGTTAAACAACAAAATGAAGTCCAAACTCTATTGGAGACAGATTAACTCTTGTTCTTCTCATTGGATACAGATTAACTCTTGTTCTTCTCATTGGATACAGATTAACTCTTGTTCTTCTCATTGGATACAGATTAACTCTTGTTCTTCTCATTGGATACAGATTAACTCTTGTTCTTCTCATTGGATACAGATTAACTCTTGTTCTTCTCATTGGATACAGATTAACTCTTGTTCTTCTCATTGGATACAGATTAACTCTTGTTCTTCTCTTTAAACATCTGTTTGAAAACAAACATACATTCAAAGCATATACCCCTACGTATATTAGTATTTTAAAAACATTATAAAATTAACATACTTAATTGATCTTTATTGCTTGGTGGTTGAGTGGTAAAGTGCTTGGCTTCCGAACAAGGGGGTCATGTGTTTGAATTTCATTAAGAGCTGGAGTTTCTGTAATTTTAATATGCCAACTCTAATTGGTACCTGACATTTGTTGGGGAGGAGGCACGGTGGCGGTGACCTTTACATTATCTGCCTTATAGCTATTAGTTGGGGAAAAGTAAAGGCAGTTTGTCCTCCTGCTGGCCACATGACACCCTTGTTAACTGTTGGACTTAGAAACAGATGACCTTTACTTCATCTTATCTTCTTATCTTATATAATACAGACGTTGCTTCAAAAAAGAAGATGATTACGTCCTACGCGTCATGCATTTAGTCATGCATATTAACCAATGACTTAAATTCTGCCACGTCACTTGTTTTCCTAGCTAGCTCAGGCAACCCATTCCATGCTCTAATAGCTCTAGGGAAGAAGGAGTATTTGTACAAATTTGTCCTAGCATATGGGACGAGGAATGTGCCTTTATCTTTGTGTCTTTCAGAGTATTTTATTAAATTTTGTTTTTGTATTTGAAGATTATGGTTCAGTGTTTTATGTATAATTGCTACTTTACTTTTGAGTCTTCTGTCCTGAAGGCTTTCTAAATTTAGTGATTTTACTATAGGTGTTACTCTAGTCAAATGTGAATATTCGTTTGTTATGAATCTCACTGCTCTATTTTGTGTCTGTTCCAGTTTCTTAATGTTTTCTAGAGTTGAGGGGTCCCAAACGGAGGATGCATATTCTATTATTGGCCTAACCAAGGTTAAATAACATTTTAGTTTTATGTTCTTATTTGATTTATATAAATTTCTTTTAATAAATCCTAATGCTTTGTTTGATTTTTTTATAGTTTCATCAATATGTGGATTCCATGACAGTTTTTCATTTATTATAACACCTAGGTATTTTGCGTTTTTAGTCTGTGTTACTGGTTTGCCATGAATAAGATAAGTGGAATTAATTTGTTTTAGTTTTTTTGTTACTCTTAACAACTGACATTTTTCTGGGTGGAAAGACATGCTCCAATTTGATTCCCATTTCTGTAATTCATCTAATTCTCTTTGTAAAATATCTGTGTCTTGTGTTGTTTTTATTGTTCTATATATTATGCAATCGTCTGCAAATAATCTGACTTTTGTTCCTGAAGTAATGCAAATAAGGTAAATCATTTATGTAAATTAAAAATAGTAGTGGACTTAAGACTGTTCCTTGACTGTCCTATAGATCACCAGGGCTGCTTTTTTTTATACGTGTCTAAAACACCAAAATGACCCCTGTTACAAAACGTCCTTCTTTTGGCTCACAGTGTTATTTAGGTAATGATTCTTTATGTACCAGGATTTTCTCTCTTTACTACTGAAAATTGTTTCTTTAAAATAAATAACATAGACTTTAATAATAATGAACCAATCTAAGTTTGATTCAAGTATCCTACGCTACTTTATCAAAAATCAACATTGTTATATTCTAGGCTACTTTATCAGCAATCAACATTGTTATATTCTAGGCTACTTTATCAACATTGTTATATTCTAGGCTACTTTATCAACAGTGTTATATTCTAGGCTACTTTACCAACATTGTTATATTCTAGGCTACTTTACCAACATTGTTATATTCTAGGCTACTTTACCAACATTGTTATATTCTAGGCTACTTTATCAACATTGTTATATTCTAGGCTACTTTACCAGCAATGAAGTAAAGAGAGAGTTGTCCTATTTAATTGAACAAGATTTCCCAGAGTTCAGCCATCTTGCCTCCTCTGCTGGATACTTCATCCACCTGATGTTTGGTTACAAAACTGCCTCGTTGAAACAGTTGGCTGCACGCAAAGTTTTCCAGGTACCTCCATCTTTAAAACTGGGAACTGATCTTTCCATTTATTTCTTTGTATAGTGGTAGTAAATCTGGTCACAATTTCTTTGAAGACTAGATTCATACCTGAAAATACTTGTATTTATGCATTTACCTCCAAAAAAGTTTCTTCTGAAATTCCTTATCTCATCTCTGCCTGTGTGCCCATATGGGCTATAGACTACCAGCCAGCTTCTTCCAAGTATCTAGGTTCTGAGGGAGTCTCTCCAACTGTCTCCATCTACTTCATCTTACACATGGTCCAGACCTTCCATGTACCAGTGGCTTCCAGATGACTCTACTTTCACTGACCGGCATCATATACCTTCCAGATGGAAGTCCAGCTTCTTCTAGGTCTGCAATTTCTGTCGGTTAGCATTTTTGTAGCAGGTGGTTTTAAAACAGGGTACGGTAGATAACATTTTGCTCTACCCTCCTTATTAGCTGGTCTTGAGATCATCCTTGGTGGAATTTCTAAGTTTTATAGGTTGCCCTTAAAGTTCTTATTTAGTTCTAACCAGTTTGAATTCTATTGTAGGTTAGTTAGACTCTTTAGGGCAGTTCTAAATTATTATTAAATGTTTTATAGTTACTCCCCTCTAGTAATAATAGAATTTATAGGTTTTTTATAATTGGAGAAGTAACAGTCAAACTGTACAATAAATGATAATAAATCTTTAACTTTAAGCTGCAGGTGCCCTTTTTAGACATTCTTTTATTGCATCCATCAATATAGATATTAGATGCAGACAGATTTTAAATTTAAACAATGACAAAGATAATGAATATATGACCTGTGTTTTAGAGTGTGTAGTATGTGACTTGTTTGATATGAAATCGATTTTGTTTGTTTGAATATTTTCAGTGTTGCCTTATTGACAGCACTGCCTGTCTTCACAACATTCTCCCAGTGTCTTCCATTCAAGAAAATTTTCCGACCCGTGAATTTCTTTCCAACCCCAGCAAATATGAGGAGTATGTGACCCTTATTTTAAATTCCACGGTTCTACGCCGCTTGCTGGAGCTTGTCCAACTTCCACACTCACTTCTCATACACCTAGAGGCTCAGCTTCTATACCTGCGCATGCTCTTGAAGTTCTGCCCACTCCAACCACGACGACCGTTGAATGCCGTCAGCTGGGTCAGGAACATTTTTGACTCCCCGGAAAATGACGGGGAGGAAAGTGATGAAGGAGACAGCGAAGGAAGTTCAGATGATGAGAGCAGAAGTTATGACACGTCAACGGAAGAGAGTGTCGAGGGTGACTCTGATTTAGAGTACTGGTGACCTCCACTGACCCTAAGGAATGAAAAAATCGAATTTAGCCCATTGGACTTTCTATAAAATATTTATTTCTTTTTTCAATCCATCATATAGCAATGTGGACCAATATAATTCCTGATGTGCCAAAAAAACCTCTGCCATCTTTATCATTAGCTACATTTTGAGTGATAATAATATAAAAATTCATGTATGGATGAGAATAATTTATGAGCGCTATAAATATTTGGAAGTCTTAGGACATCATCAAAGTCATTTAACACTGCTGTACTATCCACTTTTGTGGCTTAAAATTTATAAAATTTAAAGTATTCAGAAGATTTTGGATACGTATCCAATGGTCCAAGTAATTACAACAGTTACATAGAAAATTTTTAGTTTCTCCGCTATAAACATCAGACAAAAGCCAAGCCATGAAAAAAGTATTTTTATTACAATAATGAATTGGAGAGTTAAATAAAAAAAAATTTAGATTGTTAAAACTGTATAGTGAGATTTCCACTAAAACATTTCTGAAGATCTTAAAAATAGGAAAAAAAAACATTTGTTGGCGACTGCTAAGAAGAAAACTTCATGAGTTAACTTTTTTTAACCATGGACCCCCCCAAAAAACTGTATCCATGCTGCCATGTATCAACAAGTGTTCAAACACTGCATAGTTTATTAAGAATCAGTTCTCTACAAATAAAAAATGATCCGTTCAGATAGGTTTTTGTACTTTAGAATATTGCCAAAATAAAATAAAAGCTAAAACTTCTATGGTATGATGAGGCATTATACGATCTGACTGAAGATAGAGGTTCTTTTAGACTAAAGTTTCCTTGAAAGCTGCACAATATTTTGAGTGAAACTTAAACTTAAATAAGTGAACGGACCCCCCCCCCCCCCCCCCCCCCCGAATATATATAGTATCTAAGTGTTGACTAAAACACTTAAAAAAATAAACTCTTAAGTATTTCTTCTTTCTATTTGTTACTGTAGGTTTGAATCCAATATCTTGCCTCTCTAGTAGCTGCCATATCTATCTCAACGTTTTCTTCACTCTCTAATAGCTGCCATATCTTTCTCAACTTTTTCTTGACTCTCTAATAGCTGCCATATCTTTCTCAACTTTTTCTTGACTCTCTAATAGCTGCCATATCTATCTCAACGTTTTCTTGACTCTCTAATAGCTGCCATATCTTTCTCAACTTTTTCTTGACTCTCTAATAGCTGCCATATCTATCTCAACGTTTTCTTGACTCTCTAATAGCTGCCATATCTTTCTCAACTTTTTCTTGACTCTCTAATAGCTGCCATATCTTTCTCAACTTTTTCTTGACTCTCTAATAGCTGCCATATCTTTCTCAACTTTTTCTTGACGTTGTACCTCTGTAGTCTCTCAGTGAGTTGTTGTGAATTCCTATCTCTTCAGTCTGCCTGTTGTCACTGTAGAATTTATAAATAGAGCTGAATAGTAGCTCATAGTTATGAGGATTTTTTTTCTAATTTTTCCCCTTAAGTTACTTAAAAAACAACAACGCAAGGCTCATAAAATGATTCGTTTGATCAGTCAATAGCCTAAATGTTGTAATTATATCCCTCTTCAGTTTACAAAATGTCGATTTAAGCTGTTGTTTTAAGTATATTTTAGCTGCTAAAAGGGATTCCATTTAATTTCATATATACATTTTTTATTTGTTACGCATTTTCCGTCGTGCAGAATATTTTGTTCTATAGTTTTACTTGAAATTTTATCTGATTGTAATATGATTTATTTAATTGTACATAGTATATTTTTGTTTGTTTTAGACACCAAATGTTGTTTATTCTTTTGTCTTAGGCATCCTGTATGGTGTGTTTATTCTGTGATAGCTGGCATACTTAAAGATTTTTATATGCTTTGAAACTCACTCTGTTACTTTGTCTCAGATGTAATTCCTGTTCTTCGTATTTATTTACTAGAGATTTGAAGACCTTCCTAAATCCTCAGAGCTATAATACTTATCCTGGCTTTTTGAAATAGCCAACTCAAGCAGTTTATTTGTTTGGCCACATAACACCCATTTAAAAATTAGCAATGAAAACAGAGTACTCTTCTGGCCTCACAGAGAATGTAAATGAAACTTGTTATTTGACAAATATGAAATAGTGTGAGATTAGTCTGTTTTACACCTAAGCTGTTTCTATTTAGTGTTTATGACTGTATCAGAAGCAAAGAATAATTTACTTTGCATACTAAATAACACAAAACGTTCCATAATCATACTTCTTTTCTAATAGATAAAAATCTTTTCTCACAATGACAAATACAAGTCTGTTTCTTCCAAGTTGTCTCAAAGTCTCAGTAGAGCATCTTTTTTTCCCCTCATTCCCTAGCTCTCGTCTGATGTTAATTTAATGTGAGTGATGTCCCTTTGATTACAAAAAAAAATAAAAAATTAATGTACACCCACTTAAAAAATTATGCATACATTATTGTTAGACAGCTGGCTGTATGTATTCTCATCATTTGTTAATGTACTTTTTTTTAGAAGTTTATTGTTTAGGTTTTAGTTTAGTGGACAGTGAAGGCAACTGATCAGTTGTCAAACAATGTTAAACACTGACAAGTAATTTAGGTTGTTTGTATAGTAGATCAAAGTAACTGCTGGGCATAGCTTATATTTACCTTACAATTTTTGAGACACAATCATTGTCCAATCAAACCTGGTGGTCCAGAACTTGAAACAATTTCTTTAAGTAAATTAAACCCACTATTTACAAAGATGTTAAAAATGGCTGCCATGCTTAGTGGGGGATTAGTGATGCCCCTTGAACAAAATCATGTGATTTGTGAAGGTTATGTGGCCATCGGGTGTGATAACCTCTTAAGAGTTATCTAAATAACTATTAAAGTTAATGACAAAATGACGCCAAGTGTATTCGGTTATGTTAGATGCATTGTATGTGGGAAGCTATCTTTTGCCACCATGGCTAACTCGTTGCCTTTGCCAAGACAATCCTTCTTCTAATTGCTGGGGAGATACAAGAATAAGACCATGGGGATGACTAACCTTTCTGTTACTATCCACTTGATTTTGTCCATGAGGAATGGAGTTATTGGTGACCATGTTTCCTTGCCCCATTCAAATACCATTTCACCCCAGTACATTTCTGTAGTACAGTAGTGATAGTAATAGTACAGTTATTGTATAATTATTTGGTAGAACTTATCTGCATTTGTTTGTTGTTGCACAGCTTGTAACAAAATCAACTAGAAATGTTTTGTTTCATATCTACTTCAGGGTGTCATTTTTTAATTTCTCTCCTACTTAGTCCTTGTCACTCCATGTAGAAAATAAGTAAGCAACCAGTTTTTACCACACTTCCCTGCACAGGGCAAACCTGTGTTAGCTCATGCCATGTTCTGTCTAGTTGAAGCACATTCTGTATCCTCTTTCTGTCTCCAAGGGTCTTCTGTTTGGACACCCACCCACCGCGCCCCAACCTACATTTTGTTTTCATGGACATTGGAAAATTATGTCTTAACTATTTAAAAATGTCTCATTCTTAGATCATATATTTTTGGGGGAAAAGAAAATAAATGGAAACTTGATGTTGATAATTAAAGAAGTTCATAGTCTTGGCTGTGAGACAAATGTATTTATTCCTTTATGGATTTGATTGCTCTAGAAGTAAGCTTTGCCTTGTTGAATGTGTCTCAAATGTAGCAAATATCATGTTCTCTGCTTGTAGCAGACGCTAAATCATTCTGGTTGTGAGCCTTTTTTTGTCTATTGTTTTATAAATGTGCTATCTCATGTGATGTTATACATGCAAAACATATATTATGTGATGCTATATTTATTGTGCTATTTTATAAATAATATTCTCAAATAAACAGCTTTTTAATAAAATCAAATCTGAATTTACATTTTGCTTTATTCTGTTATCATTGTTGTATCTAGTTTATTTCCCCAAATGTATTTTTGATACAGAATTCAGTGGTTTTATTTTTCATTGCTATTGAACAGTAGGGATTGTTCATGCTTATTGTTATTTTCAGAAGCTATAATTGATGACTCAAGTTTCAATAGTAAGTAAAGTTTCCCCTTTCAGACCTTGGGGCAGATGATGTTAAGGTCATCAGTTTCTTTGGCCAACGGTTAACAAGTAGAGTGTCATGTGGCCAGCACAATGACCAACTGGTTTTACTTTCCCCAAATAAAGTGTGGTACCCATTAGAGTTGGGTGGACTCATGGGGGCACGAAAAATCCAGAAACTCAAAATCCCAGTCTTCACCTAAATTTGAACCAAGGATTCCCAGGTTTGGAAGCCATGCCTTTAAACACTCAGCACCCGCCTCCATAAGTTCCAATAGTAGCTTGTGATATTTATCTAGATGAAAGAATGACAGAAATCTTCTTTAGGAGATACAACTTTGCATGCGGCCCGTTTGGCAACCTAAAAAATTATTTAAAAAAATAATGTTACGCTGGAACATAAGAGATAACAAGCTACTTGAATTGAAAAATAGTACTTGTTAAACTGAACAACGAGAATGAGTCTGCCGTGAAAGCAAGCTACATTTAGCCAAACTTAATTGCAAGCCATAGAAAATCTTTTTGTGAATGTGATTTTATGAAGGAGTGTGTCGTTAAAGCCGAAGTAATTTGTCCAGAAAAGGTGAAAGCGTTCAAAGAAATAGCGTTAACTAGGAACACTGTGGCAGATAGAATAAAAGACATGTCAGATTGCTTGAACAAGTAAAGATTTTGAATTATTTTCATTGGCTATCGGTGAGTCAACTGATGTAACGGGTGAAGCACAGTAGGCTACAGGGCCGCCGCGAGGGTTATGGTCGCCTGCGTGCGAAATTAAAAAATGCCGCCCCCCCCCCTTTTTTTATTGTAAAAAAAAAAATCATTAAGACTGAGCTGGACACTGTACCTAAAGCGCTCTTTGATTTAAATCTATTTTTGTATCATTCCTTTTTCTTTTCCTATTCGCATCGTTGTCGTATCCCCTATTCCCTCTAAGATGTTTTATTTTCAATTTTAACTTTGCACTTTTTTAAAGAATGTAATGAAAAAGAAAGGAAGCTTAGTCTTAATTGTAACACACTTTTTAGGTTTTATTTTTCATTTATATTTTTAACTCTATAGAATCCAAATTTAGGTTATAATTAAATTTCACTAAAATGAGTCAGCTTCACAGACCTATATATAATAGGCCTATGGTCAGTTTTTTTTTTTTCGAAACTGTTGCCTACATAAATTGTAAGCGTTGTAAAAGTTTCTTCATGGAGATAGAATCGAAGATGTGGCAGGTTTTCGCTCTCAAGTCGACAAGGGTTTTGATTCCGGGCGGGACTCGGCGCTAAGCGTCTTCTGGCCTTCTTCTCTTAGTAAAAAGAGAGAATTTTTAAAAGGCTAATATTGATGTGTTTTCTTTCAGAACGCACTGTTCATCCTAATAAAAAAAAAGTCGAGGGCCATATTATTAATAAAGAGGCAGACCTGACCAATAGTATTATGCGAGCGACATTCTAGGTAGGAATACAAGTTGCACACGTATGCCTGTAACGGGCATGAGCTTTTTAATAAATATTCTTCGTGGTAAGACGTCTCTGTCGCCGACGTCTTTTGTCACACAAAAGTCGTCACTATTATAAAGTGTAATAGACGGAAGAAATTTGTCTGAGACAACAAAAAAAAAATCCAGAAGAATCACACTAGCGGAGACGTTTTAAAATGTTTTCTTCAAAACGTTTTGACCCATATTGTTGCACAAGCGCTTCGCCAAAAGCGGTCCACATTTTAAAAAGATCTTATTAGAAAATAAAACTTCGTCTCCTACTTAAAGAGATTTTAATTTTTGAACATGGAATTTTACTCATATTCAAATAAATTACATTGAAAATAAAACATTTTTTCGCCGCCCCCTTTCCTTGTTGTTAGTTGGTCGTTGACTTTTCGCTACAAACAGCTAGTACAACTGAACTATTGAAGGCGTTTTATATTTTTACTAAATAAACTTTAAATAACTTGAACAAACGTCTTTTGTGAACGAAAAATCAATATAGATTTACCTGTTATTACAATTTTCACAGATTTAATTTGAGGTAGAGATATTAATGAAATTTACTGATATTTAAACGAAATCTAGCTCACCACAAAATAACGTCTATACTTTTTCATGTCTCAAGATTGTCTGAAGTTAACATTTGCACTATGCAAATTTCATCATCTTAAATGCCTAACCACCAATCAATCGCTTAATCTCTTCTTACCGCCGCCTAGGAAACATACACACTCTAGAACACCATTTTGTCAGGAAGTTGCGCACCCCCCCCCCCCATTCGAGATACAACGTGACAATGTTTTAAAATTGACTTTCTAATTACTAGATCTACCTACAAGGCGGGCTATTCAACTTGAAACAATTATTGCAAACAACCCGCAAAAATTTAAGGTCCGGAAAGAGTCGGCGCTTATGAAAAAACCCATTGGAAATCCTCGCGCGTCGCTTTTTTTTTTCTTCTTAAGTTTCCAAAATAACTTCTTACTGTACAAATATCGCCCTCCCCCCCCCCCCCCCCCCAAGTTTCCAAAGGATAATGGAATCAGTAGAATTTAAATAAAATATTTAACTAATTTTTTTAAATTCTTAAACCAAAAATTTAAAGAAAAATTATTCTTGGGAATGATTTGGCCGCCCCTTACATTCGGCCGCCTGCGTGCATTGCACAATAGGTAGCGGCGGCCCTGGTTGGCTATATTCATAAGGGTCTGCGACAGGAACTTTTAGATAGATTAGGAACTACTTGAGCTCTGTTCTATGCATAACACCACAAAAAGCGAGTCTGTTTTTGAGAACTAACAGGATGTGATATTGCAGTACAATTTATCTTTGGTAAAGCTAGCTAGTCTAACAATGAATGGCGCACCAACCATAAAATAAAATGGTTTTGATGCAAATCTACTTGTAAAATAAGTTAGACTGACGCTAATATTGAATTTCCTCATTTTCAGTGCATCAACAAGAAACATTCTGCACAAAGCAATTACAGTTCCAACAAGACATAAGACCTGTTTCAGTTGTTCTACATTTTATTCGTGCCCGTTGTTTATATCATCGTCAATTTTCAATGTTTCTGGATGACATGGGACACGAATTTTATTGTGTTCCCTTCTACACAGAAGTCCGCTGGCTCTCATGTCATAAAGTATTGAAGACAGGAAATTGTAATGTTTCTGAACATGAAAGGTGAACCTGTTGAACATTTCCAAACTGACGAATGGGTTCGGGATTTGGCATTTGCAGTTGATTTGACTGGTCACTTGCAAGACTTAACTTTGAAACTTCAAAGTAAAGATAAAATTGTCACAACTGCATGTAGTCACGTGAAGTGCTTTGAAGCAAAATTACGGCTGTGGATAAACCAAATGTGAAGAGAAGAAGATTAAATACGGATTAAATACGGATTAAATACGGATTAAATACGGATTAAATACGGATTAAATACGGATTAAATACGGATTAAATACGGATTAAATACGGCTGCAACATTTGGTAAATATGTCCTGGAATCATTATTAGATGCTTTCAATCAGGGCCGGTCCTATAGATTGCGGGCTGACACAGTCTCAGTATACATTGCCTGATTTAATGTTCACCTCATGTTAAGACGTTGAATTCCTGATGTAGAAAACAGGAAGTAAAATGAATTAAATTGACTTGCAGTTCAGTCAGTTCAGTTCAGTCAGTGAGTCAAGTGGTATCCTTTGGACAAGGCAGTCAAGTAGCAGCTTTTGGTCCAGTACGGACATTAGTGACTTAAAGAGTCAGGTAGCAATTTTGAGTCAAGAAGTATCTTTTGGGCAGTTGAAGCCAGTGAACACTACGTATATTCTCTACACTGAGAGTTGGATATGTATTATTGTTACCCGCTGTGATGCGGACGTTACTTGTGATTTATTCTGTAACTAATCATCTTGGACATTCAATGCCGCTGTTATGCGGATGTAATTATGTTTCACATCGGAAGTCTTGATGTAAGTGTCAATAAGGTGCAGTATTGTTATTATTGTCATTAAATAATAAGATAAATTGGTTTAATTTAATAATTTACACATAGAATTCGCGCGGGGCCTATGAAAGTGCGGGGCCCACTGCGGCCGCATAGGTTGCTGTGGCCTAAGACCGGCCCTGCTTTCAATGACCGTTTTCGTGACTGCGTTTCATATGCGTGAGTATTTTCATAGTTTATATCTCCATTCTCATTTGATTCTGAAATAGCTGCTAGTAATGTGCAACTAGAGCTGATGAATAGCAGTCAGATTCTTTGGCTGTGCCAAAATTTTACAGTAATTTACCCTGAACGGTACGTTGAATTGTGGAAGCTGCAGCCAGAATACTTGCTGTTTGCAATCGCTTATCGCTGTGAGCAGTTCTTTTCCATAATGAAAGCTACAAATCACCTCACCGTTCGAGATTATCTGATCAAAATTTGTCATCAGTGATGAAGGTGTCAGTGGCAAACAAACTTCAACATGACATTAATAAAGTTGTATCCCAGTATATATTTCAAAGCATCAGGTAATATTTAATTACCAAAATTTACTACAAATTTAGCTAACTAAGGGACAGGTATGCCATTAATTATTGAACTCTGTTGTATTGTTTCTAATTGACATAAAACTAGTAGGCTGTTTTGCAACTAATTTTTGCTGCGGCCCCTTAGGTCTTAGTAAGTTTTTTATGTGGCCCTTACACCTTAATGAGTTTGACATGCCTGCTCTCGAGTAAAAAAACAACAAAAAAGTTCATTTCTAATTAGCTCCCTTTTATTCTCAGATCTTCTGTTTAAAAAAAATAAATTTTCGCGAGGATGATGTGCACGAAAATTATCTGTTTACACATCTCTTGAGACCTTGTAGTCATTTAACACTGTTTTAGGCATTGTGGGGAGGTATAAGCTAATATTTTTTTTAGTAAAATGCCTTTGGAGGTAAAAAGGGCAAATATATTTAATTAGTTTTTGGTTTTGCTTTATACTTTGGCTAAGGAGATCACTGTAAACTCCTGTGCCAGGTAACTGTTATCTAATATTTTATTTGTTTCGCATAAGACCACTTTAATAATAGCAAGTGCCAGGAGCCCTGTATTCTCAGCTTTTTTTAATGTGGTTTATTCAGATTATACTTTCACTGTCAATAACAAATAAGACCAACATGTTAACAATCCACGTCCAGACTATATAATACTGTTGAGCAGTCAAGGTTAATTTGAAATTGTATATAGTTGATGATGATTTAATCCTGTTCATTGTAATGTATCCGCTAGTGTTCATTAACTAATAATTCTTAGTCGCCGATATAGGAAGATAAGCGAGTTTTGTGCTACATATGGTTACTTTTTAATGTAAGAAATTCTTAAAATATATTTATATAAGATTAAATTTCATGTTATTTAACAGGTTTCTTAATTTTTTAATTTTTTTTTACTATTGAAGTGAAATGCTATTGCATTAAATAGGGGGTGGTTGTGTCAGTGAACTAAACTTTATGAAGAGAGTGTGTGGACAAGTCAATTTTCTCTAAAGTGTGGGGATGTGTGGCCAAGTGGTAAAGCGCTTTGCTTATGATCCGAGGGGGTCCCTGGTTCGAATCTCGGGTAAAACATATATTTAATTTTGTTATTGCTTAAACTCTATGGCTGCAGACACTGCGCCCACCCCTTTGAAACCGTAAACCATATCCTCTTTGAATGCCCCTCCCTAATCCACCTTAGGCAGACCCTACTTCCACTACAGCCCAACATAACCAACACCCTGTACGGCAGTGCTGAACAACTGAAGAAAACAGCACACTTTTTTTCCTTGGCACAGTCTGCAAAAGAGCTCACAGCTCAGCAGCAATAAAGCTGGCTAGAAGAAGAAACTCTATGGCCATATCACAATGACTCAAGCCAGGGCCGGCCTTAGGCCGCTGCAACCTATGCGGCTGCAGTGCGTCCCGCAGTTTCATAGGCCCCGCGCTATTTTCTACGGGTAAATAATTAAATTAAACCATTACAACTGAACCTCGTGAATATATATAATCTATATCTATTATAAAACTCCTGGGAATCTCCTTAAATTATAAAAAGGTTACAAAGACAGTTTGTGTGGAAACACAAACTCAAAATCGGCCCCCGAGGTGTTCTACCCAGGCAAGAAAAAAGGCAGGTTTCAATATTTTCAGAAGAATATCGGTATTAAATTCTATCAGAAGTGGTCCACCCCGGCAGGTAAAAAGACAGGTTTAAATATTTTCAGAAAGAATATCAAAATGAAATTCTATCAAAGGCAAATGACAGAGAAGAATGGAGAAAGAAGGTTGACAGATCCTGTGTGGTGCCCCAAAGGTCCAGCAGACCAAGGGATAGGTGAAAGTGAAGTTAGATGTGAACCTGGCGTAACTGATTGCCTTATAATGAGTATCTGATTGATCTAATTGTTTTGTAAAGGGTCAATATCTTATTCAAACCCTCAAGAAAAAACATTTCCGTAAAAAAAAATCATTTAGTTTTGTGTTCCACAGTGCTATTGTACCACTGCAGTTCACGTAATAATATGAAAAACTACTTATTAATTGTTGTTTTAAATTATGTAAAAATTATTAGCATACTAAATAGATTTTTTCTCTTTAAAAAAAATTTAACATTTCTTTTGTAATTGTAGTATTTAGTATGACAGAACATATTAGCCTTACGTGTAAATGTATCAATTAGTTTGGATTAGTCATGTAATTGCACACATCATTGGCATAACATACTAAATCCAAAAATAGCAGCACAACACTACATTACTACATTCCACAAACGATGAATCACTTGGAAACTCTTTTGTTCAATTTGAGCATATTACATCCACTTATAGTTTGTCTAGTGAGGATATGGCCAAGCATCTTCTTGCAAATCTTTTAGGAGAACCTCTAAACATAATTAGTCCTTTGGCAGCAGAACAGAAAAAGATACATGCATCATTAAAGAACAGACAGCAGAACAGAAAAGGATACATGCATCATTAAAGAACAGACTATTAGAACATTATGGCAAATCAGAAGACCACAATAGAAGATTGTTCAAAAATATCAGGTTAGCAAAAAAGGTGACTTCAATAGGATCATATTCGATTTAAAGATCAATATGTTAAAATGGCTAGAGTTATCTGAATGTGACCTTAATGACTCAAAGCAGATACTATACATTAGTGTTTCCCAAACTTGTGACTTTTATGTACCCCTCTCCATAAGTTTTGTAACGCTGAGTACCCCTCCTCGCCTAAAATTATGGATTTACTTTAAAAATAATCTAAATATACCGTTTGCTATGAACTGACAAGGTAAGTGAGCTCTTCAAGCTCTGACTTACCAAGTCTGACGGGGGCACCCTTTTTAAAATCCCAATCGCACAATTTTTTATTTTATAAGCAGAATGAAGTTAAATTTTATGTTGTTTTTTTTTTAAGAATCGTCTGAAGCCAATTACAACAGTTTTCTCGTATTTCGTTTGTCAAAGCAGCGCGAACCCCTGGAGGGTAAGCGTATGCCATTTTAGAACATGCCGGTTAATATCACAGTAATAGATAATAAATCTGTGCGATTAGAAATATTTTTACCAATTGTTTTTGTTTAGCTTTTAGCTTTCTCAATGTGCTATGATCACTTGTCTGGACCAGTTGTTAAAAGTGTGTGTGTGTGTGGGGGGGGGGATAAGTGGTATTGTGTTGAATGTTAACATCATCGTTTTTTAAATGCATTAAAAATGCTCACTCAGGGCTTAACAAGAGTCCTCAAGGGGAATAATTCAACTTGTACTACCACATCTGACAAGTACGATTTCTTTCCCTTGTTCAAGATACCAAACTATATAATTAATTAACAATAAATAATTAACCAATTTTTTAAAAAATTTATTCTTGTGTCACGTACAAGAAATAATTGTGCATAATATCAGCTTAATCCCGAGATTGGGTGTGGGAGAAATAACGTGTACAAACTCTTACCATACCGACAGACAGAGTTGAGTTGAGTTGAGTCCCGAGCTCCATGGACTTGACTCTCTCGTTGTTACGGTTTTGTGTGTGTGTGGGGGGGGGGGGGCTTTTTCAGTGCTCCCCCCAGTCGATCTGTGACAAACAACATGATCCACACACCATGAAGACTTATCTGTTCAAAACTATTTCAGATGTAGTTTAACGTTTCAGCTGTCGTGTTTATGCCTAAATGATTCTCTTTGAGCCTATATTATGATGGTCAACAGAACTTCAAACTAATTAGGGTTGCACTTCTACAATTGTCTGTACAAATTGACATTTCCTATAGCCTCTAAGTCTATCTAGATGTAGAATTTAGAAATACGACTACGTTAGATTAGGCCTATCTGTACCCACTTGCGTTCGGTTCTCGATTTCAAGACTTTAATTATTTTGAGAGTACGTAACAATAGATGTATAGCGTATGGCAATGAATTAGTGGGCCGGATTGTATGGTAATACCAAAACCAATTTTGACACCCTGTCCGCCCCTGTTAACATCTTTATATAAATATAAAATTATTAATATTGTTATTGAGAAATGACTTCTTCTGTCGGTCTTAGTATCCAGCGTCGAACCTATACGCCTATATAAGAGTATAGACACCAGCAGTGTAACATATTAATTGGAAGAGGGAGTTACGTATTCAAAATTTCCACAATTTACCCTGACACGAATCTATACCTATCATAAGACATACAGAAGGTGGGCCGATAATAAGTATTGCCAAGGCCGATTCTGGCACCCATGCCTTGTTTACCATCCACTAAGTGCTTGAAACCCAATAAAAGCAATCGTAATAAAATCGTAATTAAAATAGATATTCCAATTTAAATCATGAATTAGATTTATTTATTTAGTGATCTATTTTTTCTCGTGTGTTTTTTTCCCCCTTAGAGTCTCATTGAATGTTTGTAGAATTGCATTAAAATATCTGACTGTGTTTCTCAAACTATGTTCTGCGGAACCCTAGTGTTCCGCGAGGCCTTGACAGGTGGTCAACGAGCTACTGGAATAATCAACTAGTTGGCCACCTCGTGAATTAACCTCTCTTTAAAAAAATGAACAAAGTATTCGTTAAATACTCAGAATGTGCGAAAAGTTCCGTATAGGAAAAAGGTTTGGGAACCACTGAACTATCAGTTTTAATTTTGTAATGAGCCAAGTGATGGTTAGGGAAGGGGGGAGAGAGAAGGGAGTGTAGCCTCGATGTCATGTCTGTATGTCCTATGCACTCATGTGTGTTCACATTATCACCTAAGTATTTTGGCCTAAGTTTATTGACGTACTGCAGACTTCGTAAGCTAATGGGATTTAACATTATATGTAGAGAGGGAGAGAAAAAAACATCTTTATTTTGGTTAAGTTTTTATTTATTTTTTAAAAAATCATTTTGGATCATCTCCCCTTCATCTCCCCCCTCCCCCTTTTTTCCCCCACACCCTACGTAAAAGTACATCGCCTTTTTTTCGTCAATAGTCAGAGTTCCGAAGTATCCCACTGATAAGAAGGGACCGCTTCCGGTTCCTGGAGTGGCGATGACTTTGCAAAAAATATCTCAGTGTTTCATTTTAGCTTAGCTACTCAATATAAGTTTGTAAATGACGTTTCTTTAAGGGAGTTACTTTATGCAACGAGAACTTCATACAATTAGTGAACTACAAGGAATTATTAAATGGTGTTGATTTTATGAAAGTTGTGTTCAAATCTAGATCTACGATGATTGCAACAAGATTATAAAACAAAAAAAAATATTTGTCAGGATCTTCAATTCGTACAGTAGAGGCGCTTAGATAGATGCTCAAATTCCCGACTGGCCCGATATAGCTAATAACATAAAGATAGAAATATTAAATATATATGCCGACATCCCAAAACTAAAAAAACAACAACAAATAAGCAAATAACCATTGATACCCAAACTTCTACCAGGGTGAATACATGCAGGATTCGTTTACACAGTGCATCTTGCATCGGACCTAATTTTCTCTTAAAACCTATGCATGTGTCGAAGAGTTGGGGCTTATATGGCCCTTAGGCTAAAATAGGTTGGGCGATACCGCCCTAAAGCCCTTGAATACATTGAATTAAAGACACTCTTTCATACCAACAAACTGCTTTCAGAAACACCGTAGAATGGCGCAGATCAGCATTTCTCAAACTGTGGGGGCGGGGTCGCGACACCCTCTTATGAGGGGGGGGGGCGTGACGTTCTGACCCGGGGGGGGGGGGGGAGATCAGCAAAAGCCAGTGCAATTTATTCTTCAAGAAGCAAAAAAAAAAGTTTTATTTTAATTGTAGGTGTAGATCAATTTTTAAATATTTATAAAGTAAAATGACATGGCTAATATTTAAAAAATTAAAAAAACCTAAGCTAAAGACGTCGCCTCATCTTCAAATAAGGACCTTTTAAAATGTATACCGTTTTCACGAGAGGCGTTAGCAACAACATAGACTTTTTTAAAAAGTCTTTTCGAAACAAAGTGTCTTACTTAGTGTTATGACCATAGACATAAATAAATATAGACTGGCCAATTAAAGAGTTTTATGAAACAAAAATTTGTAACTTGCAATTTTGTGTACTTAATTATACAGCATTTATGGGCAGTATAAAAGTTAAGTATTCATATTTATTTTAGCCATAACCTATATAAGTATTACAATATTTTCATTAGTGTTTTTTTTTAATCTCTCAGCGTGAAGATCAATCAATTTTTCATAATTCGGAAATCCGAATACAATAGATATACATGTTTTCAAATTACATGAAGTTACTTCCTTTTTCCAGTCTATATTTATTTATGTCTATGGTTATGACACGATTAGGAATTAGTTATTTGTTTCGGGAATAGGGGGAAAGTTTTTACTTAGCGACGATGACGTGATAGAACTTTAAAAACTAGGAGACGCTATAAACAATGAGCTTCTCTTATCACAGTAGGAATTAGAAACATTATTATATAGACGGTAGTTATAGACGACATTCGACGGTTCCCTTCTTGAGTATTAAAGTGTTTGTTGTAGCGTCGACTTCATTTATCGACTGTTGGCCTTTCGCTGGTTTTCATGTTCCAGCATTGAGTTCGGTGTTACCTCCATTGGAGTTTGTTCCTATTTCAAGTACTCAGCACCGCGGAAACGCTTAACAGCAGGTACTAGCAATATTTTAATATAGCGTAACCGACTCTGTCAAAAGCTTTCTTGGTGATTGTTCTTATACAGATGTCGAGAATGGCTTCCAAAATACTGAGCATAAGGGTGCTAGTTTATGAGAACTGGTCTGGTTTCCGAACGTGACGGTGATTATGGAATCTCCTGTCGGCGTGGGAGACGCCACCCACTTAACGCCCGCCTCTGTTTCACCCGGTACTCAGCTGGCTAACAGGAGCGAAAACGAAATATCTTTCGTCTAGGGGGAGTTGTGCCACTAGTGCAAGTTTGAGAACCACTGTGTCTTAGATTCTATTTACACCATCATAAACATGTTGTTTTTTTTTGCTTTTCGTCGCGTGAATTGAAAACATATCGCGCACACATTGTTTAGTGTTCATAACTCAGATATTAGTTTCCATGCAGTGTACGTTGGATCTAGACGTCTGTAAAAAACAGTTCATAAACAACTTAGTTCAATATACTGCTATTTGAGGGTTCCATTGAGATTAATAGCATTGCATAAGTGAGATCAAAGCAAGGAACATTTTCAATGCATTTGTAAAGGAACATGTAATTCTGCAGGAGTTCAAGGGGCAGCCATCTTTGTTATTGTTTACTGTAATCTTGTATCTTGGGTTTTCTCTCCGATTTGGGTTTTTGTTTGTTTTTATTTTTGAAGGTAAAAAACATGCTAGATCTAGCTATACCGGTATCATCTAGTCCTACTAAGTCTATTAATTAGACTCATAATCTAACTGCTAGAACTAAACTAATTACTATATTAATATGACAAGGTTCTTAAAGGCAATAAAGGTCAATTATAATTTTTGGTAATAAACTGTGCTGATATTTATTGTAGGCCTAGTTAAATTTAGATTCTCTATATCACAATAATTCAGAATAGATATAGTCAATATAGACAATATTTAACAATTAAAAAGAAGACAGAACAATAAGAAACGTATTGTATTGACACCAAGTCAAAATTATAACAAAAAATAGCATTGCTTTGAAAACACAGAAATAATGTTAATTCTTGGTATTTTTAAAGACACTATCTTGGGATTTCTTTGGAACATAAACAATAACGAAATAGTAACAAAGATGGCTGCCCCTTGAAATCCTGCAGAATTACCGAACATTTGTAACAAATTTAAAATCCTATAGATGAAACTTATGTCTGTGATGGGAATTTGGCCTATCAGACGTTTACATGCAGAAATATTTAATATGAACATTTGAAAAGCCCTTCTTTTTTACCTTAAATGTGAATGTTTCTATCTTCTAGTATTGCTTTTGAGGGTTAGAGTGCCTGATTTGGGTTGCTTAACAGCATTGATGCTACACACGTAGAGCGGTGTAATGGGAAACAGGGGTTGTCACATCTTACAGTGGAGGGAGCACGAAGAGAGGGACGTCCAAAGAAAAAGCTGGCTGGATAACATCAAAGAATGGACCGACCTCTCCCTTGATATCTATCTAAGAACAGCTGCTGACCGGGAAAAGTGGGAGGGATTTGGTGACACCATTAGGTTACGACGAAAGGCAAAGAACAAATGATGATGATGATGAAAGGCTCGATAACAGGACTGATAAATGCGCCCTCCTCATGCTTCTTCAACACAATCGAAGTGCTTTAGTCCAATCTCTTTATTCTCTTGTGAGTAGAGGTGCTACTCGTTCGAAGTTTTCCGTGCTGCCTTTAGGCGCTCAGCAAAAATAGCCCAGCCAATGAAAATGTATCAAATTTATTTTTTTAATTGCAAGGACTTGTCTGTAAGTCTGTAAGTTACGTGTATTCGTTTTTTAGAAGCAACGATTTTTTTCAAAATTATCTCAATTGAGCTTTTACGTTAATTAGAAACTGTATTCAATTCTAAATAATAATCTGTAATTTGTTTTTAGAAAAAATATTAACAAATATTTTAAATATTTAAAATAAAACATGACTAATGTTTGCTTTTGCCTCATTAAATATGCATAGACAGTGTCTAATTTTCAAAATACTATAACTTTTTTTCTAATTATCCGATTAAAAAAATTTTTTCACTGTTACAGTTCTTTTTTTAAAACAAGATACATTTTTTTAAAGCCTTATTTTAGTTAAAAGCTTCAATTTTATTGGTTGAAATTAAATAGATTCTTATATTATCTCTCTATCCAACCAATCAGAACGTTT
Organism: Biomphalaria pfeifferi; assembly: GCA_030265305.1. Classification (NCBI taxonomy): domain Eukaryota; kingdom Metazoa; phylum Mollusca; class Gastropoda; family Planorbidae; genus Biomphalaria; species Biomphalaria pfeifferi. Next base: position 2,888,270 of record JASAOG010000052.1, read on the forward strand.
CTTACAAAGCCTCTTTGGCAGCCATTTTGTTTACTATTTTTACCCACGTTTGTTGATGTTCTGTGACAGTTTATTTCTCTACATTATATTACTCTTGTATTCATTCAAGTGTGTTTTAGTTTATTGTAATTAATATTATTTAAATATAACAATGCCTAGACCACGGAAAGATCGTCCTAAGAAAAGGAAATTCCATGGTAATAGGTTTTTTACAAAGCTTAGTCTAGATCTAGATGATCATGATACTGAAATTGAGTCTAGATCTAGCGAGACTGAAGTCAGTGAAATTCAACCTGTTTCTGAGGACATATTAGAGCTAGATCCAGTAAATCCTGATGCTACTAACACTGGAAATGTTCCTGAAAGTAGTTCATTTATTAAATTAAATGATAGTGTTCAACAGGACAACATTTATTTGGATGATATGACTGGATACCGCATGTTTGATGTTCAATGTTTATTGTGTTTTGTGAATCAATTTCCTTGCTCTAATTGTGAAAAGCATTGTGGTTTTCAAGCTACTGAAAGAAACACTGGACTTAACTGTACTATATCCTTTGTGTGCCTGGATTGCAAACATGTTTTCATGCTTCAAAGTTCTAAGGAAAATATAAATTTAAGGTTTCAACTGTCTATGTTTTCCATTGGATGCCATTATGAACAAGGTAACAAATTTCTAGCGAATATGAACATGCCACCACCGGTAAGCATTACAAGAAGCAATTATTTTAGAAATAAAATATTAGAAGCCACTAAGACAGTTGCTACAAAATGCAAAGAAGCAGCTGCAGAAGAATTCAAATCTTCTCAGCCATCATCGGATGTCACTGTGTCGTGCGATGGAACATGGCAGAGGCGTGGTTTCGTGTCAAAAAATGGAGTTGCAACTGTACTTTCCGTTAATCCTGGAGGTGCTCCTAAAGTAATAGACACATTTACCAGCAGTAACTATTGTGATAAATGTTGCAAAAGCAAAAAGAAACTTACTCCTGAACAGTTTGTAGCTTGGGAAGCAAACCACGCAGCTGAATGTAACGCTAATCACACAGGCTCTTCTGGTGCGATGGAAACACAAGGGATCCTATAAACTTTCCGACGTTCACAGATGTACGGCTTAAACTATACAGGCTATTTGGGAGATGGTGACTCAAAAAGCTATAAAACTGTTGCAGATGCAGATCCACCAATATACCCCAGTAAGACGATTGAAAAGTTGGAATACTGCGGTCATGTACAGAAAAGAATGGGACGTCGACTTATGGACCTAAAGAATTCTAACAAAGGAAAAGTTTTTAAAGAAGATGGCAAACACTACAAAGGGATGGGAGGAGTAAAAAGGCTTACTCAAGCAGCAATTCTAAGAATCCAGGGCCATTATGGTGGTGCCATTAGAAATAATACCAACCTTCTACAGATGAAAAAGGCAATTCGGGCAATTTGGAAACACAGGTGTGGAGACCACAGTGATTGCGGCCATTGGTGTCCAGAACAAAACATAGCAGTGGCAAACAAAAATAAACTCCCCAAATATATTACTGATGCTATGAAACCAATATTTGAAGAGTTAACATTAGATGCACTGTTGCAAAAGTGTTTACATGGTGGCATGCAAAATGCTAACGAGTCGTTCCATAATTTAATATGGAAAAGATGCCCCAAAAACCAATTTGTTGGAAGAAAAAGGCTTGAGATAGCTGTTCATGATGCAACAATTGTATATAATGATGGGGAACTTGGACGAAGGCAGATATTTCCACTTTTGGGATTACAATTCGGATATTATGCTGAAACATCATTTCGCGCCCCGGACAAGAAAAGAATTTTGTCATCCTTAAATGCAAAAAATATATAAAAAATGACATCCAGGTGTAAAAAAAACATTCATTCAAATGCAGAGGATGCTAGGGATAAAGGATATTTACCAGGAGGCTTTTAATTGTAAGTTTTTGTTTTTATTATTCATAGATATTGTGGTTTTTCTTAATTTTCTCAAAATCTGCTTTTTCAAAATGTTTTGGTTGGTTTTGTCAACTTTCCACAAAAACTATGCTAGCTAGAGCTTTGAAATTTGGAAGTTTTGTTCTATGTCCATATTGAATCAAAACATGCTACTAGAATTACAATCTATTAAGTAGTTTTAAAGTTATGGTCTCAATACTTACCCCTACCCCAACCAGTTTCGACAGTTTTATGGTTCCCACACAAAAAAATTCATAAAAAAAAAGTGTTCTCTCTGATTGTAATAATTGTAGATCAATGTGATTGGAATAACATGCTGAAGACACTGTGCAAATTTCATTTGAAAATATTTATTAGATACTAAAATATCTTGACATGTGTGTTCATGTATTTTTTTTAGTTTTTTGACTATTTTACCCTATTTTTGTGAAAAATTTCACTTTTTTAAGTTTTTTTTTTAAATATTTTTTTCACTATTGAATGATCCATCCAAACATATAGACACTTAAATAGTGACAGATTTGTTGATATTTCAATTTGGGGGTTTAACCTGCCCTTAATAATGTGGTCATTTTCTCTCTCTCTCTCACACACACACACACACAAAACCGCCGCAACTTCTCATTGGTCAAAATACAAAAGTCATAAAAAGACGCATACAACATGTCTCCCTTGACGTCTGCTCCCTCCTATACTTCCTAAACTATTCAGGTGCATGGTGGGAATGTAGAATGTACGCAATGTATCTAGTCAGTTATTCCTAACTTTAAGATATGTTATATTTTAGATATAGGCCTAGTTTTACTCATTACAATTACGTAAACTTACAATTTGATAATATTGTGGACGCAATATTAAAGAATACCCAACATGCGTTACGCGGGAAAACAAATTCATTTGTGGATAAAAATTAATCTTTTGTTGCCGTTGCTGCCGACGTCTGGGTGAAGATTAAGAGGAAGAATTTAGTTTTTAGGGTCAAGGTCGACAAATAAAGGATTTGTTAGGACTCTCCTTTTCCCATTCATATTCATTCTGGAAGGGAATTACGGTACTTTTAATTATGGTGACAAAAATATGTAATTGTCTTCGTAATACGTGAATTATAATTACCAACATTTTGCGTACCTTTAATTAATCCAGCGTTTGCTAAATTGTCTCTACATTTTATCTACTGAGCCTGTGGAAGAGAAAAGGATAGTGGTATATCTATTGCAGAGAAATATTGTCTTTCTTTCAGAGTATTATTTTCTAGAGAGGGCTTGTATTTTATATGACACATTTGTATACCTTACAGTGTTTCAGTAAAAACATCAGATTTATATTTATGTAAATATCTGGTATAAAGGTATAGTAGATCTTTGTATTTCTTTTTTTCTGCAGATATTCTTGTCTCTTTTTCTTTCTCTCTCTGCTCACAGTCTCTCTCTTTGTTTCATATCTCGTGCTTCTCTCTAATTCATCTCTCGTGCTTCTCTCTAATTCATCTTTCGTGTTTCTCTCTAATTCATCTCTCGTACTTGTCTCTAATTCATCTCTTGTGCTTCTCTCTAATTCATCCCTCGTGCTTCTCTCTAATTCATCCCTCGTGCTTCTCTCTAATTCATCCCTCGTGCTTCTCTCTAATTCATCCCTCGTGCTTCTCTCTAATTAATCTCTCGTGTTTCTCTCTAATTCATCTCTTGTGCTTCTCTCTAACGCATCCCTCTTGCTTCTCTCTAATTCATTTCTCGTGCTTCTCTCTAATTCATCCCTTGTGTTTCTCTCTAATTCATCCCTTGTGTTTCTCTCTAATTCATCCCTTGTGTTTCTCTCTAATTCATCCCTCGTGCTGTTCTCTAATTCATCTCTCGTGCTTCTCTCTAATTCATCCCTCGTGTTTCTCTCTAATTCATCTCTCTTGCTTCTCTCTAATTCATCCCTCGTTCTTCTCTCTAATTCATCTCTCGTGCTTCTCTCTAATTCATCTCTCATGCTTCTCTCTCTCTCTTTCTCTCTCTCTCTCTCTGTGTCTCATCTCTCATTCTTCTCTCTAATATACCATTCCTATTTAAACGTACCCAAGCCACTCTACACTTATTTTACTCTTAAAAGTACTTTATAGAATCTCTTCATGAAAATTTTTTTTTTAAAGTTCAACAAACAGGAAATCATGTCATGTCACCCTAACCCCTAGCAAGTGATTCTAATCTGTAACCACCAGAAAGTTTTGCTCAGAATAATCGCCACCCCTCCCCATTCCTGCACCCGTTCAGTCAGTCATCATGTTGTATGAAGCCCAGATAAAAGAAAATTACCTCATTAAGAAACCAAACATTTATAGGCAGACGTAATTATTCTTGCCAAAACCCTGTGCACAAAACTCAAATCGTTGGAACAGAAGCTGTAAACACAAGCCTTTGATGATTCCTCCCGCCCCATAGTCAGATACAGCATCGCATTCCTTATCTGCTAATTTCGTGTCCATTATAGACCAGCCGTCGTTTGTAAAGTCGAAGAAAAATACAGACAGCATGAGTGGGAACTCGAGTTGGCATGAAGATGGTCTGATAAACCGTTACACCAAGGGTGAGGGTTTAATGACTTTATGTTTGTTTGTTGTGCAGTGGTGTCCAAACTTTGCCAGCCTGTGGGACATGTTCATCTCTGTTACGGAATGTGTGTGTGTGTGTTTCTATGGCGACATGAGAAGAAGCTAGAGATTGGTTGGTGGCTTTGCAGGGTAAATGATGCAAGATAAGTGGCATTGTCGTAGTCTGCTTGGGTAGGAGAGACGACTCCAGAACGCCAGACAGAAAAGACGTGTTTTTGTAGTGAGGTAGATGTTGTTCTACTACACTTATTTAATTTCATCTCCTGTTAAATTTGTCTGTATTGTAATAAATGTTCTATTTAGTTTTGTCCACAAAGAACGTATTCAAATTATTACAACTTCTTACAAGTTCAAATATGATACACCCACAGCAGAATAGTTGTCTACCAGCAGTTTGTGGCAAAAAGTCACCGACCGGCAGCAACAATGTCTCACTCATGTTTCAGGCGCCACATCACCGCTTAAATTGAGACGGTAGTCACACCTCTCAACACAATCGTCATACCAACAGCAACATATGCATGTGAGACATGGAAGTCACCAAAATTGAGAAAAGACTTAATGTAGCTCAACAAAAATGGCTGAGTCAGCTACACAGATCGGGTCCTATGCCGAACTGGGAGTCGAACACTTAGGTTGTGACAGAGCGTGACATGAGGTTTGCGGGACATGTTCTACGACAAAATGAACTGCGCACACCAAGAGTTGCGATAACATGGAAGCCAATACGAGGAAAGCTCAAACAGGGACGTCCTCGTATTACTTGGCGCCACACCTTCATGGAGGACCTCAGAACAGTGGACACCAGGTTGGAGGAAGCTTCAGACATTGCCAGTGACAGATCTTTGTGGAGACAGCTTGCCATTAAATGCGCCGAACGGCGCGGGAGAACCTAAGTCTAAGTTTAAGTCATCACCGCTAAATAGTCCAACTGAACCGATTTTTCGCGACTTCTTTATAGACTGTGGGAAGAGGTTTGGACGGGCTAGATCGCATAGCGTTACGGGCCGAATGTGGTTCGCGGGCCATGGCTTGGACATCACTGTGCTTGTGCATTATTGACATGTACTTTAGTGAGAGATCGTTAAGTGTAGTTGGTTGGCTGTTCATTTACGCTGTCATCCTGTCATGATATATTGGCCTGCTTGATCACTTGCCGAACTGAGGACCTAATACTTGGTCCGAGTGTCTGCTTAATATTGCATATTAACTTTACGTATAAAAAAAAAAACTGCGTCGCTGAGTGGTTGATTGGTAAAGCGTTTGCCTGCCAACCAGTGGGCTTAGATTTGAGCCTATCCTCTCAAGCAGTTATTCAACTTAAAACTTCTGCCCTCAGGACACACTGGTTATAAAAGACACAAAGCAATATAAAAACTTGTTTTAAAAAGTATATACACATCTTTATCCATGCCAAACTCATTCTACGTTCATTTTTTTTAGATTATTGGTAGCTCGTCAACAGAAAACATCCATTTAGTAATATAGTTTTATACCTCTATTATGGCCCCCAAAAAATTGTATGAATAGTTGTTATGAAAATATAGGATGACGTAACAGACGGGTGAACAGACTACATAAGACATTTTCCAAACCACTAAACTATTCGACAAACAATAGTTTGACAAATATGTATTAAGTGTAACATTGACGCTACTAGCCGCCTAGACTCGTAGCTCTATCAAACTGATGTTACTTAAATAATCTAGCTCAGTGATGTGCCAAACATTGTCAGTCTGGGGAGCGAAATAAATGTCTTACACGCATGTCACGTGCCACATCACGGCAGAAGTTCCTCCAGCCTATTGAAACCAATGTGCCACATCACGACAGAAGGTCCTCCATTCTTATGCAACGAAATTGCCGCACCAAGGCACAAGGTCCTCCAGCCAATTGGAACCAATGTGCCACATCACGACAGAAGGTCCTCCATTCTTATGGAACGAAATTGCCGCACCAAGGCACAAGGTCCTCCAGCCTATTGGAACCAATATGCCACATCACGACAGAAGGTCCTCCAGCCTAATGGAACAAAATTGCCGCACCAAGACACAAGGTCCTCCAGCCTATTAGAACCAATGTGCCACATCACGACAGAAGGTCCTCCAGCCTATTGGAACCAATGTGTCACATCACGACAGAAGGTCCTCCAGCCTAATGAAACAAATTTGCCGCACCAAGACAGAAGGTCTTCTAGCCTAATGGAACCAAATTGCCACACCAAGGCAGAAGGTGCTCCAGTCTATTGAAACCAATGTGCCACATCACGACAGAAGGTCCTCCAGCCTAATGGAACGAAATAGCCGCACCAAGACACAAGGTCCTCCAGCCTATTGGAACCAATGTGTCACATAACGACAGAAGGTCCTCTAGCGTAATGAAACAAATTTGCCGCACCAAGACAGAAGGTCCTCCAGCCTAATGGAACCAAATTGCCGCACCAATGCAGAAGGTGCTCCAGTCTATTGAAACCAATGTGTCACATCACGGCAGAAATCCCTCCAGTCTATTGCAACCCATGTGTCGCTTGAAGGTAGCAAAATTGCTGAGTGCAAATGAAACAACTTCTTTATGCCCTGTGGCCTGAGGGTAGACACCTACAAGGGCCAGATGGCACTGCTTTACATGCTGGATATGGCCCGCGGACCGTAGTTTGGGGATCACTGATCTTGTAATCTAGAACATGTTACTTAACTGGCCACACTGTGGCTGGAGGTGCAAGCGGTCTCCAGATGTCGGTGTCACATTGGTGTGATTGTGTCGTCTTTGCAAATGGCAAAGTGACCTACTCCACTGGCCCCCTTACCTCATTGCCAATTAAAAAGAGTTATCTCTACTCTCATCAATAGAGGAGTTTGACACAACATTTTCATTATCACGCCCAGTCAATACATATCGTCTGCTGAATCATGGTTCTCACTAAGTGCTCTGTTTGCCACAGGATTCGTCAGCATGCTATCCATAGGCTTGTCACCAGTTGCCCATGATGACTAAAAAAAAAAGATGTATAATTAAATTACCATTCACATTTATTAGTTTGTCAGTCCACATTTAATTTTTGCAAGTACTAAGCACCAAGGGTCGTTGCTCTGAAATATACCGATATAGTGTTGGTAATTGTGAATAGGTTTTCAGCATCGGCACTCCACCCCAGGGTAAATGGTTTCAGTCTGGGGATTTAGGTGATGTTTTCAACGTAAGGAGACATAAAGAGGATAGACTCATGTGGAGTCTGCTAAACGACAGCTTTAACCTTTACATCATCCTACAGTCTGTGGCATTTTACGTCTCGAGAGACGATCTTTTCCCTTTGCAACTTCTTGTGTGACTGAAGAGGCCAATCCTTGATATACAGCTGCAATCGCAGGTTGGGCAAATATAATCACCAAGCGCCGTTGCATTTTCACCCATCATTAAATATATGCTTTCATAATGCCTTAGTTGTGAACTGGAAATGATCACTAATAGGGTATACCTACTTTGTAAATATAGTTTATTATAGAAGTAACGGTTTGGCTAAAAAAAAAATGTGACGCTTAGAAGTAACTATACCTTTTTTTCTTGTTTTCTTTATGGTGCAAACAAATATGACTTATTCGTGTATTCCCTCGGTGTATTTTGTGTATGTATTTGCGTAATTCCAACACCTGCAGAATATCCCCCAGCTATGCCCGTATTTTGTAATTGTATTTTAAGTAGATGGCAATGACTGATAAAATGTGAGTACAACCAGGAATTGAAAGCGTGATATTGTGATCGATATCCAGATCTTGGTCAAAGCAATAAATGTTGGCCAGACTTTGGTCAACTTATAGGCTGCACTAAAGTAGGTTACTATAATTATAGAGATACATTTTAAATGGCAGTGTCCGAAAAAGATGTGTCAAGGACTCAATGGCGTACAGGTGAAATAGTTATTCCCTACTAACTTAGATCTAGATCTAGATCCTCCATGGCGCCTTGGGCTCCTAGCAGTCGACCCATCTCCCTCTTTCTCCCTCTCGTTATCTCTCTTTCTCACTCTTTTTATCTCTATTTCTCACTCTTTATTTTCTTCCACTTTTCAATCTTTTATCTCGCATGTTCTCAATCATCTTATCATAACTTTTTGTCGATCATTTGACTCTCTTTCTTCTGGTTGTTAATTTCGTATTTTCACAACCTATTTGTTACCACCCTTAACTGATAGGTTTTCTCTCCCTTGTTTTGAGTTGAAGAACTTCTTCACCCTAAACGTATTAGTTCAAAATGTCAACTAAAAAAAATGTCTAGGAGGTGTCAACAAATTGTCCCTGTTTACCTTTAGTCTTGATTAAGACAATGACGAAGTCTATATAGTGATAACTGCACCGGGCGCTGCATCCGCCCTCTCTAACACAGGCAAAATTGTAGACTAGCATCAATCAGGCACCCGACCAGCTAGGGCGGGGCAGGAGGGGAGCAAGTTTATCCGTGATGACAAAACTTCTCCACCCACCTCCGACTAGTTCCATTAAAAAATTTGAAATTGAATTCTCAGCGTCGGAGATTCTAGAAGGGCGGAGGCGTATCTTTCTTTAGTATTTCCAATCCAAATAACATGAGTAGTTTATATTGAAGAAAAAAAATTCTAACCGAAAATAACAGTTTGCCTTCCATTTCATCAGTGCTCGCGAAGGTATTATTATTTTTATTTCTATTATAAATAATATTATTATTATTTCTATTATTATTATTATTATTGTTATTATTTCTTTAAAAAAATTATTTTCTATTATTATTATTATGTTCTATTATTATTTTTATTTTCCATTATTATTATTATTATTTTTGTTATTATTATTATTATTATTAATATTATTTTTATTATTGTTTCTATTATTTCTATAACAATAATAATAATAATAATAATTATTATTATTTTATTTTTTATTTCTACTATTTCTTTTATTATTACTATTATTAATTAATACTACTTCTATTATTATTATAATGTTACAAACGAACGAGTATTCATTCTCTGGCGCTGCCAGGGTCGAGTTTAGTTCAAGAGAAACAACATTTATTGTTATTATTATTATTATTTCTATTATTATTATTACTATTTGTCATAGCTTTCCTATTCTATAACTCTATCTACTTATAATTCGATAGAATCTACCTTAGGTCTCGATACGTCTAGGTGTCCCTGGTTCAGTTCTAGTTAACGAAATAAAACAATGAAACCACTAGATCAAACACATAAACTTTAATCAGCTTTACTGCATATCACACACGCTGGTCTCTGTCTAACAAACAACACACTTCCGGTCATTCGCGCAGATTGTAAAAATAGATTATACATACACACACACATTCATCCGTGACAATATTTGTGTTGTTTTTTTTCTATTATTATTATTATTTCTTTTTTCATTATTACTTTTTTATATTTTTATTTATTATTATTTTAGAAACGAACGAGTATTCATTCTCTGCCAGGGAAACAAAATGTATCATAGTCCCTTTATCAGTTTCCATTGAGCCATTTCTTTTGGTGATGTGGCAGGTCCGCAGCAGTACCGCCCTCTGACAGGCAACGAGAATGTTTCTAGGAATGTGAAGGGCCTTGAAGGTATCTGTGAGGTCAGTTGCTATCATAATAATAATTATTATTATTAATATTAAAAGTGTTTTTGTGGCAATTCTTCATGAAGTCAAGCAAAACACTTTTGGGGTTGTCAAGGATCTTGAACAGATCTAATGATTTCCCTAGAAAGTCCACAGTGGACGTGGTCTACATATTTAAGAAGCAAGCAAAATAGAAGAAATCGTGTTTTTTTTAAGAAAAAACTTATCCGCTCCTTAAACTATCTCTATCAATATTGTATAAGCTATTTCCCTTTTTCAAATCAAAATAATTAATGGCCAATGATTAACTTACTAATCGAGAATTATTTTATTGATTCATGTTTTTGTGAGGTACAATAAATAATTGTTTAAAAGTATCTACTTGATCGTTGAATGCTTGATGGAGAAATAGAAATGGTTTTTTAAAGGGGGACTAAACCCAACAAATTTAGCCACATCTGTCTGTCTGTCTGTCTCTCTCTCTCATAAACGAACGCACAGAACGCAACAAGATCTATTATTTTTTCGTAAATATCCTCATAAATGCTCATAAATGCTGTATAATAAAGTACCCACAAAATTTCAAGTCACAAATTTTCGTTTCATAAAACTCTTAAATCGGCCAGTCTATATTTATTTATGTCTACGGTAGTAGTGCAGTATTTCACGCGGTACGAAGTCCTAGCTGTGACCTACATAGTTTGCCATCACCAGCGCAGACATGACCGTTGACTGGCGGTGGTCGGTTTAGGTTCTCTTTCCGCCGACTAAAGTCTACCTTCAGCTGTGGTTCTCCTTTTGGCCTCAAATGTGTATCGCTGTGTCTTTGTAATAAATCTCCACCGTCTTTTTTGGAAGCGCCTGCTGCCAGGTGCTCTCTTCTATGTCAGTTAAAGCAAGGTGGCGCGCTAAGCTGGTCTTTAAACCGTTTGCAAGGGGTACCTCTGTTAAGCCGAACATTTGTAAACTCACTAAAAGAATTGCATAATGCATTCGGTCGTCCACCATAGATGTGCTATGCCTTACTCAGCTGTCGAACTACAAGCAGTCTCCACACAGGCAATGCATGCTTTCCAAAGTACATCGTTATTTGAAATACTGTCCTGCCATCGTATGCAATCATACACCACCTATTAATAAACACCAAAACAAATCAATATATATATATCTAATAAAAGAGACGACATGCGGAACAGCAGACGAACATACAGCACAGTTGGGACGTAGTATATGAATATTCGTTGATTCGGTTGTACCTTTAGAATTAAAGATTATTACATCTAAAACCAAACAGTGTGCCAGGCACTAGCGGATCCAGTACCTTGGAGTGTGTGGGGGGGGGGCGATTTATTTCCAAACCCTAACCCTAACGCCCAGTAAACCCTAACACTATACATAAACGTGCGTACAGCATATATATATTAAACCTCGCTCCTTTTTATAATTTCTGCTAATGATTGCATTTGTCATTAAAGAATTGGGGTGGGGTGACTCGATATAAGAATTTAATTTATAGCATGTATAAATTATATTAGCGACACATTTTTTTTTTGTAATTCCTTAACTAAAATACAAAAAGGAAAAAAGTATTGGTTTGTCCGATGGGGGGGGGGGGGGGGGGGGAAGGTGATTGCATGTATCGCCCCTCCCACCTGGTACAACCTTTTTTCATTTTATATTTACTAATAAAAAAATTTAGATTAGAGTGTGGTGCGACATAATATACAATGGGTTCACATATCAATACGTAGTTTATATTATATAGATATTCAACTAATTTTGTTCACATACTATGATTTCTCCATAAAAATAAGACCGCCCCACCCCCAATTCAGAGGGCTAGAGTGGAAAGGGCAGCAGAGGCAATCATCCCCCACCTCACCAAATCGGCTAAGATACCAGAGGTATAGCGACATAATATAAAAATTATATTGTAATTCAACTAATTTTGTTCACAAACTTTTATTTCTAATTAAAAGTAGGACCGCCCCCCCACTCAAGGGTTTAGGTTGGAAGGGCAGTAGATGTATTCACCCCCCCCCCCCCCAATTGGCTAACAGGGGAAAAACAATATAAAGATAGGTTAAAATATCAATAACAAGTTTTAATCATATAGATGTTTAATTGATTCGGTTAGCAAGCTGTGATTTCTACAAATAAATTTACCCCCCCCCCCACTCGAAAGTTTATCGGGGGGGGGGGGGGACAAAATAATCTAAAAATAGATTGAAATGTAGATAATTAGTATATATTATTAACATAAGTGTCACGTACTCTGTATCTATATTTAGCAACAGTCTATTAGCTTGTCAGCAGAAGTTTAGCTACCTCGGGGAAATTTTCTATCACGCAGCAGGATCATGTTTGGAAATAAATATGATTGGTTTAAAGTATTAATTATTGTACATTGAGCTGCATTTATTGGTTGGCATTGCAACGAGGGGTGTTAGACACGTGACAATGCTATACCCGCGGAAAGGTTCTAGATTTTAGTCAGTCTTGTATGGAACGTGTTAGAGAGAACATGTACTAGAGTTTAGTATTAGAACTCAATTATATTATTGTGTAGATCAGTTATTTTATTCAAGTACATTTAACCATTGTAATTATTTGTTAATAGCTTTTTCAAGTTCTGAATTAAAGTAATTGTTTTACACGAAGAGAAGTTTCTTCATTGAATATAGTAACATACTTAGATCGACTTAACGATTGGCAACTTCTAGATGATCCTCTTATCAACTGGCAACATTCTGAATGATCGTATTATCAACTAGATCTAGCTACTTCTATACGATCATCTTATTAAAAGACGACTTCAAGACCCTCGGCCAAGTGGGTGCGATCGCCCCTCCCCTACCTGGATCCGCCAGTGGTGCCAGGCCATCAGCGCTGTTATCAGCAGCAGACACATTGGCTGGCTTGGTCTTCACAAAATGCCACTAGGTCGACTCCCACAAGACATTCAGTATGGTGACCTTAGAAAAGGCAGGAGAGCCGGTGGTCGATCACGTTTAAGGTTTAATGATGTATGCAAACGCGACATGAAGCTCTTTAAAATCGACTCTAGGTATTTGGGAAAAGAGGCACGATCCACATGGTGAGAAAGCATAAAGGAAGGGTCCTGGATTGCAGATTTCAGATTTCAGATTGCAGATTTCAGATTGCAGATGGCTTACACACCAGAAGTAGAAAGAAGGGTGACATTGCAACTGCGCCTGGTGATTACAGATGTCCAGCCTGTGACCGCTGTGTATCAAGGATTGACCTCATTAGTCGCATGAGAAGCTGCAAAAGGAAAAGATCGTCTCCTGAAACGCCAAATGCTACAGAACCCATACCTCCTGCAGGATGACAGCGGATGGCGGCGGGCCATCGAGACGACATTCCATCACAAGGGATTCCACACAACTAGAAAGCCATCATTGTGAGGTAGGAGCATAGGAAGTTTAAAAGCTCGATTTGGACATCGACTCATTAAGTACGTGTCAGTAAATTTGGTCAATATTAATAAAATATTAATTACCTGTGGTCGTTGTGCTGGCCACCTTACACCCTCGTTGTTTTACGGTAGTAGAAACATTATCCGCCCAATTTTGTAAGCTTCATACATTTCATTAGAAATGAAGACGATTAATCCCCAAACCTTCTGTAAGATCATTGTGATGGAAGTCCAGAGAGATTACCACATGATCAGGTATCAGTTCTTAAAATACGAACTTACTCTATTATATTTGACCGTCTAGCCTTTTAACAACAAAAGATACATACTTGTTATTTTGAAAATGAAAATAAAATACAATTTTTATTACACAAACATTATACATAGTCTACACTCAAAAAATATCTATTTTTTGTTGTATTCTTGACAAACTGGACATTGTTTTAGCTTGTTCTTCTACCCTGGCGGGAAAATAAGTCAATCACGTGACGCCGGACGACGAGGTCTTGGAAACGAAAGTGTTAATTATTATTTATCTAACGTCCGTCGATGACGTCAAACTGTTCCAATCGTTAACAGTTGTTTGACAGAAGGTCATCTTGTCAACCAGGGGCATTAACTCGGAGGTGATCTTCTGGACTGAAGTTGCCGGACTTTGGCACGAAAAAAAATACGCGCGTTCATTTCAGACGTTGAAATTAAAAGGAAAAAAAAATCTTGTTCTTTTGTCAAGAAATACAATCAGTGTCTGTAACGAGGTCTAGACTATCACGTGATTAAAACGATGTTGATGGTCGGTAGCTGATGCTACAGTGCTACGTTTATCTATCTCGTCTCTTACGTGTTTCTGAAGAAAACTTAAATCTAGTGATAAAAATCGACAACCTGAATCAGCTGCTTAATATAAAAGAAGAAACATGCAGTGTTTGCAAACCTGTAGAGAATCCATTTATAATCTCGTATATAAATTTTAATATGACTCATCAAGATAGAGAGCGCTAGTGGCCGTATACAGGGCAGTGTTTCTCAACTCGGTGTTCGCGTATCGTTGGGGGGCCACATTTCGTAGTCACAAGTTACCTATAACAGTCAGAACAATCACTAAGTAGAATTTACATTTATTTCAAGACTAGCGTTACACACCGGCTACGCCCGTTGATTTTTTTCCAGCCTATATTTTTTTTTGGGGGGGGGGGGCTGGAACCCTTCCTCTTCTTTATTATTTTCTTTTTAAATCTAAATAAAACTGCCCCCCCCCCCCCCCCCATTTTAACGATCCCCTTTTTACATACTTTTGAGCTACTGAATTCTTGTATCTGATACGTGGAATTGAACGGCCCGCTCTTTCTCTCTTTCTTTCTCTCCTTCTCTATTTTTCTCACCCTTTAATTATGTTTCTCATCTTTTTCTTCTCTCTCTCTCTCCTTCTTCTTTTCTCGCTCTAGCGTACAGGCTGCGAATCTGTCAAAACTTTTTAAGGCAAGCACCTAAGAGGTAAAAGGAACCTGTGTACGAAATTTCATGCTGATCCGTACGTCATATGTTGAGCTCTCTTGATACATACGTAAATGAATAAGTAAGTGATGATTGCCGAATGGTAGTAGGGTTGTATGAAATGTTGCGAAAAAAAAGTGTATGTACATTAGTATTTTATTAGGTTCTTTAAATATGAATATCCTGAGTATCCTTTGGATAAGCTAGAAAAACACTGATCATCTGAAAACATATTCTAATATGAACAATGTTGGTAACTTGTTTTATGCATAATGTTAAGTAGTATAATATTCACAGTCCATGACGTAAAGTTTTGCCAAACCGAAAAATGTGATAAGGTCACCAAAATGATAACAGAAGTTGTTTTGATACATTTTTTTTCTCGACATCACGGGAAAATCTTCACTCAGAAGAGGATGAGATCTCCTTTTACAATACTGTCACTTGATGCACATACCTTGTTGTGGTTTGACAGCTTGAGTGCCTCAATGACCCTCAGAGCAATACCGGCGAGAGCTCATCGCTTCTGGCAGGTACTACCAAGCCGAACAGGTCTGTTCCTGAAAGAGGCCAGATAAAAGGTGCACCCCCCTCACCGGGACACATTGGTTGTGCGATAGGCCAAATGCCCTGTCCACGGAAAAAAATAGTGTTATAAAAACCAGAACAAAAACACAAACACTAAACCTAGTCAGAGGTGAGAGCTCCACAAAGGAGACTCATGAAGCTGTGCAGGGAACGTCGAACGAATCCTGTGAGGCCAACCACTCTACTTAAACCAACCAACATTAGAGCTAGACAGGCCTTAGAGTGGAACCCCCAGGGAACAAGACGTAGAGGAAGACGCAGAATACTAGAGGAAGCCGAGAGGATCGGAAAGAGCTAAAGAGCTGAGAAGCCATAAAAAAAAAACTAGCAAGAGACCATGGAGAGTGGCGTGTTTTGGTTGAGGCCCTATGTTCCATGAGGAACTCAAAGGAGTGATGATGATGATGATACAATACTTTTATTTTGATCTAGTCGTACATGTTAAATAGAGACTTAGTCGCTGCTAAGTCATTGATATTTGATTCAGGCAACCCGTTCCATGGTATAATGGCATTATGGAAGAAAGAGCACTTCGTCGGTTTGTCCTGGCATATGGAATAAGAATGTTTTTTTTTCTTTCTTAATATTTTATTAATTTGTTATTATAAAGCTTATATCAACTCATTCCGTCTGTCTGTCTATCTGGTCAAAAGTTTGTACACGTTATTTCTCCCACACCTAATCCCGGATAGAGTTTGAAATTTTTCACAATAATTCCTTTTACCTGACAACACAAGAACGATTTAAAAAAATTATCAGTTAGTTAATTAACTATTGGTAATTAATTATTGTGTTTGGTATCTTGAATAATGGAAAGAAATCGTACTTGACAGATGTGGTATAAGTTGAATTTGTCCCATTGAGGAATCGAGTGAACATTTATTTATGCATTTAAAAAAACGATCATGTGAACATTCACCAAGATACTGAGTTCTTCCCTTCCGCTTTCACAACTGGTCCAGACAATGTGATAGGATCATAGCGCATTCAGAAATCTAAAAGCTAAACAAAAACAATTGGTAAAAAATATTTCTAATCGCACAGATTTATTCTGTCTAGGCCCACCGTGTATATAATCATATGACAGATCCAAACTAATATAAGATTTTTTTTTTTTTTTTTTAAGTGTTGTTTTTTTTTTGTTTCGGTATTTGTAAATTATAGGTTAGTGTATAAAGTATTAATGCTGCTTTAGTTTTTACCCTTATTTTCATAAGAAACTCTAAAATTAATAATTTTACTAATCCTTGCATAGGCGTTTATATATTGTCTCACTAGATTTCGGTCTAGAATTACTAGTCTCTACTAAGCACACAATATCAGTGTCACAGCTTTATTTTAATGCTATGCTACTAATTCGATAGTCGATCATAAACCCTTCCTTTAGGGGTACGACTGGGGTTGAGTCTGAGTTTGTAATCTTGTCTTGTTTTAGTATTTGTAAAGTATAGTTTAGTGTTTAATGTATTAATGCTACTTTAGTCTTCTGTTCATAAGAAACTCTAAATTTAGTGCATAAGAGTTTATATATTGTGTCTCTATGTTTAGGACTAGAATTATTAGTATCTACTAAGCATGCAATACCAGTGTCGACTGTTTTATTTTAATGCTAAACTACTAAGTCGATAGTCGATAATAAAACCTTCCTCTAGCACGACGCTCTTTGAACTAAGATAAAAAAAAAAGGAGAGTCCATAATGGTCAGTGGGCAGTAAGCTGTTTCTCGGCTCAATAATTGTTAGCCAGAAGCCGTGGCGGACAGGCATTAACGTGACAATGTAATGGTGGTCAGTTTAAAGTGTCTCAAGTTCACGGCCGCAGGGTAAGAACGCCGGTGTAGAGAGTATGTCGATGCTAACACTATCAGTTCCCTTATAGAGGCAGAGGAAATAGGACAAGGTAAAAAAAATAGAGGATGTTAGATGAGGTCCTAAAGGACATTATTTGAAATGTAGTTGAGGTATTAATACTAGAAGAAGGACTTTACAAGGACCATTTAACACGGATCTTATTGGACAGTCGTACGAGATCCAAGTTCATCCAAGTTAGTTTAGAAAGACGCATCATTCTCTGAAACGACTTATACTGGTAGATGCTATTTGTGAACCACAGTACGAGGTATATCAGAACTATAATCAAAGGTGGCTTTGGCAGTGCGCGGGGGCCCAAAGCGAATGTCCTAAGCTGGGCCCTGAGCCGTAAGGTACCAAGTCACGCTAACGGGATCGTTCGCCTCCAACGCTCAAGGCCTTTTTTTTTTTGTTACAAAACTCACTGTCTTAAGTAAGCACTGTATTGGCCTTTTAACTATATAAACTTGAAGTGTTCTCCACCTTAACTTCTGGATCTGATGCATCCACAAAACGTTCTGTAAAAGATATGTGTTCTTTGTGGCTAGCATCAAGCTTGCAGTCAAATATATATACTAGAGCATGGAATGGGCTGCCTGAACCAGCCAAGAAAACAAGTGATTTGGCAGAATTTAAGTCATTGGATAACATGCATGACTAGATGCATGACCCGTAGGACGCAACCATTTTCTTTTTTAAAGTAACGTCTCCTTCTTCTTATTCTTATAAGATAATATAAGATAATATAAGAAACATGCCATCAGGTCTTTAAGCTCGTTTTGAATCCTATATCCGAGGTACTGTTCGTGAGCGTTTTTAATTTGACGAAGATGTTCTTGCTTCATGTTGCATGGTTAGGTCGAATTTGGGAAGCATCTCTACCAAGCATTAAAAAAAACTGACCTGACGTAACAAGGGAATCTCCTATCACGACCCTCCCCTTAGGCGCGTGGCCTGTGGCGGTTGTCCCACTTGACACCCCCTTAGGCCGCTACTGACTATAACTGTTTTCTTTTAAATCAGAAGTGTAGATGGGTAAGTTGGTATATCTCAAATGCCTCTAAGTACTTTGCTTCTACATAACTTATTGTCATTTTCAGGATAAAATACGGATAAAAAGTAGTTTTTTTTATTCAAATGCTGTAATAGATTCGCACTGAATCTTGGAAAATAGCTCTTTTCTGTCTTAGAAAAGTAATGATTGAGTTTTTCAAGCTTAGAAATAATGCAATCCCCAATGCAGATTTACAATAGAATGGGCTATTAAGCACAGAATTATATATTCACACAAATCTATGATATAAAGCCATTTTCTCTTAGTTTCAATTGAGATGATGTTTAGACAATTCTAGATCTAAATGGATCTAATTCAAGCCTGTTGATTTTAATCATCTTAACATTTTAGGCTCTACAACGACTTTGTCTGCATCAGATGTGGGAAAATATGCAGGTCGCAACTGAGTTTGTATGTCCATCTGAAACACTGCACTCATCCTTAATCTAATCGAAGGTATTGCTTATCCTTCATAGAGATATTTCAATCTTTCAAATACTTGTTTAGAAAGTAGAGTTTATTACAAATCTTATACCAATACAAGGGGCGCGGGCAGTTAGTCGTCGTGCTGGCCATATGACACCCTGATCGTTGACCGTTGGCCAAAGAAACAGATGGCCTAAACATCATCTGCCTCATAGATCGTAAGGTCTGAAAGGGAGAACTTTACTTTATTTACTATATCAACTCATTCTGTCTATCTCCGTCTGGTACATATTTCCTGCACGTTACTTCTCCTACTGACAAAACAAAAATTAAAGAAAACAAAACATTTCTTTAATCGAAAAAAGGAAAGAAATAGTACTAGAAAGATGTGACTATATAAGTTGAATTAGGCCCCTTTATATTTTGTGTAGAGAATTAGGGCGTCGCTTCAAAGTTTGATAGCCATGATAACCCTCTATTTTCATAAGCCCTTTGCTGGCGCAGTGGATAGTGTATTAACTTGATGAGGCTTGAGCCCTAGAGTTCGAATTCAAGTCAATAAAAACACATTTTAACAGCTACCACGGTAACCTTCACACATATACCCTCTTCTTTCTCCCCCACCCCACCCCCCACTTTTCCCAAGTGGCCCAGATAAGTGATAGAATCATAGCGCATCGTGAAAGCTAAAAGCATGAAATTGCGATAAACAAAACTATTGGTGAAAATCTTTCTAATCGCACAGATTAGTCTAGATCTATTACAAATTTAATTACACGACTGATCCCAACTAATTGATAAAATGACACTTAATATAAACTTTGTTGTTGTTTTTTATAAAGCATTTTTTAAAATACGTTTTCTTATTTGGTTTATTCAAGACAGTCTAAAGCTTTCATTGAACACGAAGTATGTTTGATAAGTAATAACCTACTTACGCCTACAGTGTGGCTACACTTTGGCATACATATCATACTTCTACACTGGGTATAATAGTTGGCGAGATTTGAACTCAGAATAACTGTGTTGACACGCCAATATACATTTTACTCAATCCATTTTATGTCATCATAATAGATATTTACTTTTTTAAATTCTATTTTCATTTATAGACATCGCCTACAAGGGGAAACAGACACAAACAATCGTTGTTCTTAGTAAACAAAAAGCTGCGAGTCAAAGAAATTCTCAGAAGAAGCCTTCACTTTATTATTTGTGTAAAACAAAGTGAATTAGAGTGCATCCAAACTTGACGTTATTAGACACTTGATGGCCAGAGATTTAAATAGATTCCGTGCAAGGGAGAGAATCAAGAGAAAACAAAAATAGATGGGGGGGGGGGGGGGGGGACTAAGAGTGGCCAAAGCGTCTTGTCAGGTCTTCACGAAATAAAAAAAAAAGATTATTTTTGGTAGTCCTCTAGTTTGTTGTTGTTGTTGTTGACCTAAAAGTGTCGTTCTTGAGAACCCTTCGATCGGTGATCAATATTTCAAGGTTTAATTACCTTCTCTAGAGATGGAAATTGGGTCACGAGCGGAGAAAAGAGGCGTGGCCTAATCGACAAAAAGAGACGGCAAGGCGAACACTAATAGTGAGTGGATTTCGGGAGGAGGGGAGTTGAGGGGGGGGGAGTGAACGGCCTGAGCTCGAGATTTGGGCCACGATACATTTGAGGAACTGTTTATTGGTGAGAGTGGGGACTAACAGAGGTTCTCAGATAGTTCCTATGTGTCGATGACTACCATTAATGACAGTGCTGAGTGTCATCATTATAAAATAAACAAATAGTCATTCTCTGGAACTGCAAGGAGATTCGTGATGAGGGAATGAAATTTATTGTAGTCTCTTCAACAGTGTCTACCAGTGGCGTAACAACATCTTCCAATTGTGTAGGCCAGTGATGACCAAAATACGGCCCGCGGGCCAGATTCGGCCCTCGACGTGGTTCCATTCGACCCGCCGAAAAGTCGACACAAAGTGTTTTTAAAAAAAGTTCAAAAATGTATCTTTAATCAGGTTAGGGCCCCAACTTTTCTCTGAAGAATTGTTACCTTGACCTTAAACATTTGTGTGTTTATGAAATGGGACTCTGAATTTAGAACCTACCAGATAAAGTGAACGAATCTTTACTTTTATGTGAATTATGATAATCGGCCAACATATTTGTTTCAAAACAAAAAATCTGGCAGTGTAAAAAAACAACAACAACAACATATAAACTGCATTATAAAACAAATGAGACGTCATTTTTTATTTGAGCATCGAATTAAAGATTGTAAAACTACGCCTGAAGATAGGAGGATTTTTGAGAATATTTACCAAAAAGAGACAAGAAAAAGAGTAGGGGGGAAAGTTAGCTTCAATGTTACTCACATTTGAAGTAAAGAAAAGAAGAATTTTTTACGCGTAAAAAAATTTAACTGTCCCATTATCTAAGGTTAGTACTAGATGACTAGGTTACTAATAAAAATAGTTTCAGGTCAATTTAGTTTAGTTTTTGTACCTTTTCTGTCATGTGGCCCGCGACAGGAGTGTCGGTAATAAAATTAGCTCTTAGGTCAAATTAGGTTGGGCATTACTGGTGAAGGCCATTCAACATTGTTTAAGAAAATTCTCCAGGCAGCAGAATACAAATCAACGAACACAGCGACAGATGTATAATATAGTTCATATTGTGTTTAAATATATAGCATATATTAACTCTTTCACTCCTAACTGACGATACCAAAGTTAATTTGACCCCGTTAAATTAAATTAATTTTTGGTTTTATAAACTTTAATTTTTGTTACATAAAAAGAGCATCCAGTCTTCTATAATTAAATGCCTGATATAACATTTCCTGATTACATACAAAAAAAGTTATTGAAGTTTAATCATAACAGGGTTGTGAAAAAAATGAACAAAATGATTAATTCTATTGGAACGTGAAAAATAATTACGGAGAGAAAGAGTTAATATATATATATATATATATATATATACATTCACCTCAGCGGCCGGGGGCGCTGCCCCAACCGCTTTCCCCTCGGTACGCCACTGATTCGCACTGAGGGATTTTCTGATGACGTGATTACCCTCTGACAGAGCTCTCAAGTTCGAATCTAGGGCGTTCAACTTAAAAATTAAAAAAAAAAAAAAAATGCATTTTAAAAGCGATCATGGTTATATTTACTTAGATATCCCATTCTTTCTCCCGCTAAACAAATCAATTGGTAAAAAATGTTCTAATCGCATTTATTTATTTATTTATTTTATTATTGTTAGTCTAGATCTGTTAGAAATTTAATTATTAATTACGTATGTTACAATATGACTTATCCTAAGTAATTAAAGAGTAGTTTTTTATATTTTTGTGTAACTATTATAAGCTTTGTCTTATTTAACCAATTGATCATTTCTTTATTTTGCCAAACTCTGTTGCACCCCCCCCCCCCCCCCAACCTCCAGAATCTCTGAGCTTCAAGTGCCATTCATTGCACATTTAAGTGCGCAAAGACTTAATTCCTACACATGCCTTATCTAATCCGATTTTGTAATCTAAGGTGAAAAAAACAACAAATAAAGACTTGTTACAAAATATATTTTGTTCACATTCTTTTTTTTTCTTATGACAACGTCATAGACTCATTACCAATTTTCGATTAATTTAAATTTTGTAAAAGAGAGAAAGAGAGAGAGAGAGATAGAGGGATAAAGAGAGAAATAGAGTGAGAGCAACAGGAAAATGAGACAAATTGATTACCAGAGAAAGGAAAAAGAGAAATACACAGAAATGGAGTGAAAACCATAATCTTGAACTACAATAACAAATTCTAATGAAATACTCAGAAAGAAACAAAGATAGGCAAATTCCTCGTTCCATATGCTAAGACAAGTTTGTACAAGTGCTCCTTCTTCCCTAGTGCTATTAGAGCATGGAATGGGTTGCCTGAGCTAGCCAGGAAAACCAGTGACTTGGCAGAATTTAAGTCATTGGTTAATATGCATGACTAAATGCATGGCGCGTAGGACGTAATCATCTTCTGTTTTGAAGTAGCGTCTGTATTATATAAGATAAGATAAGATAGTGAGAGAGAGAGAGAGGAAAAGAGAGAGTGGTGAACAGAGACTGGCAGGCTACAGATACACAAGAACAGAAGTTTAGAATGTCAGAAAAAATGCAAACAATGAATAAACAAAAAAATCAACAGAAGAATGAAAAAACAAGAACAAATAAATGGATGAAAGTAAATAACTTAGAAAGAAAGAAAGAAAGGAAGGAAGAAAGAAAGAAAGAAAGGAAGAAAGGAAGGAAGAAAGAAAGGAAGAAAGAAAGAAAGAAAGGAAGAACGAAAGGAAGTAAGGAAGGAAGAAAGGAAAAAAGAAAGAAAGAAAGAATGGAAGAAAAAAAAGTGAGGGTAAAACAAAAAGAGAGAATGTTGGAAAGAAATTATCAATGTACGACCAAAAAGAAAAAAAAAATGAAAAACGATCTTTTGAGCTCAGAAGAGAAAAGTAAAGACAGACCGAACGACAGACAGACTTCTTTGACTATACTCATTACAGCACACACTATGATAACAATGGTGAAAGCTCAACTAGGCGTAACTCAGTTATGGTTTTCTGAAACGTAAAGCCAGCATTTCCCAGATTGTATTTCTCGGACCTCCTGTTCCACGAGGCCTGTATAGGTGTTCTACGGACTACTGGAATAATTAATTAGTAGGCCACCATATGAATTAATCTCTCTAAAAAATAAGCAAAGTGTTCCTCTACTCAGACAGTGCGAAGTGTTCCGTTAAGGAAAAAGTTTGAGAAACACTGCGATAAGAAATAGGAGATGCCCCTGCCTTCGTCTCCAGGCGTCAATGAAAGCTATTGTCACTTATCTCCCTTGCGCCTTTTATGGGACCCTACAACTGTATCAGCTCATCAGTTCTTCCCCCTTCTGCATGGCCCTAGCTGGAGAAAGATGTACAATAGTTGTGCAGGACACCTAACACTCTCATCAACTTTTGCCTAAGAAACAGTTGAATTCAACATCATCTACCCTAGTGACAGAGAGTAGCAGGTCTTGACTGAGGCTTAACTGTTTATTATATTTTTAAAATAACGCACACACAATGAAACAAAAAAGAATAACTGAAATTAAAAAATAGCAAGATCACATATGAAACAAAAAATAACTACTTCCGAAACGAATATGATCGTAATAATAAGCCGTATACTCACTTTGATAATTTTAACCGAAATCATTTACGCATTAAGATGTGATAGGCCTTGCCCTTGTAGTTGGCTGTCTGACTTCGACAGATTACTCTAGAGATGTCTGGGTTTCTTGTACGGGTGTATTCGATGTACTTAACTAACAAGTTACAAGACCTACACACAGGGCCGGATTAAGAACTTTGGTGCCCTAGGCACAAAGTTCCACAAACCCACACGGGTGCCCCCTCTGCCCGAGCCCGGCCCGATCCTCCTCCTCCACTGACCGCTGGTAGGCCTATGTTCAATATTATCATTATTATGAAAAATACTAACAAAGAAAAACAGTTGTTAATACAAATGTTTGTGTAATAATTAATTATATAATTTGTATTACATTACTATCACTCATATTAAACAACAATAAGGTATTTCAGTATTAAAGTTATTAGTTAATTAATTTTGTAATAATAATAGACAAAAATACTGAAACTTTTTTAATAGATAAGAAGATGATTAAGATCATAAGAAGGTCGAAGAAAGGACACATTTACATTTTGAAGTTCTTTTTTCTAGATTTACGTCTGGCAAAGTTTTTAAGTACATCATCAAAATTAATTTTGCGTCTGCCTCACTCATCAGCAGAGATAAGGAA
Organism: Biomphalaria pfeifferi; assembly: GCA_030265305.1. Classification (NCBI taxonomy): domain Eukaryota; kingdom Metazoa; phylum Mollusca; class Gastropoda; family Planorbidae; genus Biomphalaria; species Biomphalaria pfeifferi. Next base: position 2,913,102 of record JASAOG010000052.1, read on the forward strand.
TCAAGCCTTTCTTGTTTCATTGTCGATCTATTTGGATTTTTTATACGTTTCAACTGAGAAAAAGAACGCTCAGTTGAACAGTTCGTAACCATTAATGTTAAAAATATGCGCAAGGCGATTTCTACATTTGGAAAGGCACACTCGATGTTATCTGTAACTATTAGTTTGTATAATTCTGCATGACTGAACGTGTTGTTTTCAGATTTTGATGCACGAAACCTGTGGCGAATATATGAGTGGAACTGTTGTAGTTCAGTATATAATTTATTGTTCAGATCTTTAGGATAAGCATTTATTAGTCCTTCACAACACTGAGATGTTTGTGTTTGTGATACATCGACCAAACAAGAAAATCGAACTGCTATATCATTATATACCTGTCCTCGTCTACTCATCTCTGTCTCAAGTTTGTCAACAATGGCGTAGAAAGCAGATATACGAAATTTGTCTCTGGCATTCAGAGATACCTCAGGGGCATCACCATCATTGACCACTGTCTTTCGTTTACGATTACAGGTCAAAGTTGACTTATAATCCACACCTGGTGTTATTTCTTTTGCAGCTTCTTCAAATCTTTCAAATTCATTCCTAGATTCATGCAAATGATCTGCTAGTGAAGAATACGAATCAGCACATGTTTTCAAGTTCACGTGCTCATTATGTAGAGCTTGACTAACCCTGTGAAAATGTTGATAATTTCCATTTTGTAAAGATCCAAAATTTTCATTTGTCCCTCTAAAAGCCAGACCACGCTCAGCTATAGTACAAATAACCGCTACCGCTCGACTCAAAACATGTCCCCAGTAACTGTACTCTTCATTTATTTGCTCTTCTAGCTTTTGTAGTAGACCCGAGCCTTGTCGACGAGCTAGATATATTAACATGCAGTCTTTATGAATAGCGCTTTGTTCATGATTATCAACTTGAATGTTATTTTTCCAGTCACTGAACCCATTTTGATCAGCCAAATTTGTGGAACCTTTAGATGCAAAAGTTTACAAACAAAACAGTAAACAGATCCTGTGGATGGTGAATACAATAACCATTCTCTCCTGTACTGCTCACCATTTGCTTTTGTGCCATAGAAGAGTTTTTGAGAACAATATCTTGTTATTTCTCCTCAAGCATAAACACGGCAAGATTTATCAAATGGACCATAATGATGCTGACAGTTAGTAGGCCCACAGTCAACCCAGTAAGCCACATCATCAGCGGAGAAGGCGATCAACAGTCCTGGATCTACTGATTGGTTTATTTTATTTTCTTCATCTTTTTCATCATCTTCAGCAGACTGAAGTGTGTCACAACAAATTTCATTTTCAAGCACTAATGCTGTGTCAGGATTTGCAGAACGGCCTAAAGTACACTTATCAAGAGGGTTGATGGTGTCAGTAAAATCCTGATTATCCTGTTGCTGAACTGAAACTAAATAATCCGATATTTTTTGGCTCTTAGCTTTTACAACAGAAACAGTATGTTCTTTTTGTTTAGCTAGTTTTATTTTTTGTGCACCACTTAACTGAACACGTTTCATCTTGAGTTTAATTAAATTAAGAATATATCAAAATATAAATTCTAATTTAATTTATTTTCGACAAATTAGCACTACTAACAATTGTTTTCACTAGTATAGAAGACTAAAACGGAAGCAATAAACGTAAAATCGACCGATTTTTTTCGAGGACTTGTGGTGCCCCCAAAGCGCTTGATGCCCTAGGCACGTGCCTTGTTTGCCTAATGGTTAATCCAGGCCTGCCTACACATGTAACAAGTAGAAAAAGACCAAGTCCAAACCGTTATTCAAAATACAGAAGATGTTTAATATTGAAAAGGCTACAGTCGAGTCTCTGTCTATAATATCGAGTTATCCCTATGAAGTTCTAACACCATCTAACTTTATTTACATAAATAATCTCTAACCCTACTAAGTCGTGACGTCAGTAAGCGTTCAAAGTCCGTCAACTATGGTGCGTCTCTATACAAACTAATAATATTAACTACGTGCCTCACAAATAACAAATTTGGACACGTGAATAACACGTGAACAATATTGGGAACTTTTTTTGTGTCGGCATATTATCACGCTCAACAACAGCCTTCTCAGGGAGATGATTCTTGGGCTGACTGCGTCACAGTCTCGTAATGACATAATTGTTAATTAACACTGGATAGTTTTACAACAGAATAACAATAATCCAGTGACGAAAATATAGCAATTACCTATTAGCTACGTGACCTCACCGAGTTGCAGAAACTAGAATTAAAAAAAAAAGTCTTGTTAGTGAAACGAAAAGAAGATTCACAACAACAACAACAACAATATAATAATAATATAACAATATAATAATAATAATAATAATAATACAATTATGCTGTCCAGCTTCAGTGCTAGTGCAGTTCATGTCGTAGAGAACTTTTTCATATATTTTAACGCTACAAATGAAAAAACTTTGAAAATTTTCATTCTGTAGTTCTAAAAATTGCAAAAAACAACAAACATCAACCTAGCAAACTTTTCAGCACTTCATTTATTCTGTACACCGGATACACCAAAAAAGCTTGATATTTATCTCTAACATTCATGTGCTCCGGTGTACTTTGCAAACGCTTTGAAATGAAGACTTGCCAAAGACTAAAGTAACGAAAGATATTAATGTCCTGCATAGACATAACAAAGAAATCAGAGAAAGTGTATTAATGGGTGAGCAAAACCATTTGAGTTTCTACTTCTTTTTATCCTTGTTGAACCAGTTATTGAGAATCTGTACATTTCTTGTGTGACTAAAGAGGCCAATCCTTGATACACACAGCTGCAGTCACAGATTGGGCATATGCAATCACCAGGCGCCGTTGCACTTTCATCCTTCTTTCTTCTGTTGCGTATCGAGACCCTTCCTTTATGATCGCTCTCCATGTGGATCTATCCAGTGATACTTTTTCTCAAGCTGCTAGTGTCGATTTTGAAGAGCTTCATGTCGCGTTTGCATACATCAGTATACCTTAGAAGTGGACGACCAGCTTCTCTCCTGCCTTATGTCGACCTTCTGGCATTCTATGAACGTGACCAAGCCAGCCAAGGCATCTGCTGCCGATAACACAGCGGATGTCCTTGCACGCTGCTCTTCCTAGCACATTGGTTATTTTTTATCTTGCTACCTTATTTTAAAGATCCGCCTTAAGCATCGGAGGTTGAAGATATTTAGCGTTTTTTCCTTTCCATGAGGAGGTTGACCATGTTTCAATTTCTGTAAAGCAAGGTGCTCATCACACATGTCCGGTAGACATGTGCATAATTTAATTAGATAAGTAAGGAGATTGCTATTACAAAAAGATATTTTTTTTTTATTTCAGAAACACATTGGCCTGATACATTGTTACTATGACAGCATACATGTGCCACAATTCATTAGCATTAATTATTGTGGTGACATACATGTTGTATTTAATTGTTAGTAGCTTGCACTATAATGTCTTTTCTTAGGTTCACATGTACTCTCCGCAATACACACACACTTTCTCCCACACATTCACTCCAATATTCTGTTACACACATACGCATGTTTTCACACAATCCAACATACACTCTTACACAGGCTCACATGTTCTCACACCAAAACACACGCATTCCTTCTCTCTCTCTTTCTCTCTCTCTCAAACACACTCTCGTGAAAACACACGCACACATATGCTGTACCATCTCATAAGTCTTGTTGTCCATGATGTTGTTCAGGATGTTGTTCAGGATATTGTCCATGATGTTTTTCATGTAGTTGTTGATGATTTTGTTCAGGATGTTGTCCATGATGTTTTTCATGTAGTTGTTAATGATTTTGTTCAGGGTGTTGTCTATGATGTTGTTCAGGATGTTGTCCATGATGTTGTTGACGTAGTTGTTGATGATTTTGTTCAGAATGTTGTCCATGATGTTTTTCAGGGTGTTGTCCATGATGTTTTTCTAGTAGTTGTTGATGATTTGGTTCAGGAAGTTGTTCAGGATGTTGTCCATGATGTTGTTGACGTAGTTGTTGAGGATTTTGTTCAAAATGTTGTCCATGGTGTTGTTCAGGATGTTGTCCATGATGTTGTTAACGTAGTTGTTGATGATTTTGTTCAGGATGTTGTCCATGATGTTGTTCAGGATGTTGTCCATGATGTTTTTCATGTAGTTGTTAATGATTTTGTTCAGGATGTTGTCTATGATGTTGTTCAGGATGTTGTCTATGATGTTGTTCAGGATGTTGTCCATGATGTTGTTGACGTAGTTGTTGATGATTTTGTTCAGAATGTTGTCCATGATGTTTTTCAGGGTGTTGTCCATGATGTTTTTCTAGTAGTTGTTGATGATTTGGTTCAGGAAGTTGTTCAGGATGTTGTCCATGATGTTGTTGACGTAGTTGTTGAGGATTTTGTTCAAAATGTTGTCCATGGTGTTGTTCAGGATGTTGTCCATGATGTTGTTCAGGATGTTGTCCATGATGTTTTTCATGTAGTTGTTGATGATTTTGTTCAGGATGTTGTCCATGATGTTTTTCATGTAGTTGTTAATGATTTTGTTCAGGATGTTGTTTATGATGTTGTTCAGGATGTTGTCCATGATGTTGTTGACGTAGTTGCTGATGATTTTGCTCAGGATGTTGTCCATGATGTTGTTCAGGATGTTGTCCATGATGTTGTTGACGTAGTTGTTGATGATTTTGTTCAGAATGTTGTCCATGATGTTGTTCAGGATGTTGTCCATGATGTTGTTGACGTAGTTGTTGATGATTTTGTTCAGAATGTTGTCCATGATGTTGTTGACGTAGTTGTTGATGATTTTGTTCAGAATGTTGTCCATGATGTTATTCAGGATGTTGTCCATGATGTTTTTCATGTAGTTGTTGATGCTTTGGTTCAGGAAGTTATTCAGGATGATGTCCATGATGTTGTTGACGTAGCTGTTGATGATTTTGTTTAGGATTTTGTCAATGATTGTTGTTCAGGATTTTGTCCATGATGTTGTTCACGATGTTGTCCATGATGTTGTTCAGGATGTTGTCCATGAGGTTTTTCATGTTGTTGTTCAGGACGTTGTCCACGATGTGGTTCAGGATGTTGTCCATGATGTTTTTCATGTTGTTGTTGATGATTTTGTTTAGGATGTTGTTCAGGATTTGTACCTGATGTTGTTCACGTAGTTCTTCATGGTGTTGTCCATGATGTTGTTCGCATGATGTTGTTCAAGATATTGTCCATGATGTTATTCAGGATGTTGTCCATGATGTAGTTCAGGATGTTGTCCATGATGTTGTTCAGGATTTGAACATGATGTTGTTCACGTAGTTGTTCATGGTGTTGTTCAGGATGTTGTACGTGATGTTGTTTATTATTTTGTAGATGTTCTAGTGTATGATGTTGTACGCTGTCATGTACATGATTTTGTAAACCATGTTGTACAAAATGTTGTGCATGATGCTGTACAAGATGTTGAAGATGATGCTGTACAAGATGTAGTGCATGATGTTGTGTGTGATGATTAACGAGTCATTGCTGAAGAAATTTCTTTCAAAAAGAAGAGAAAAGTGGAAGGGGGGGGGGCCTGTTGTTGTTAGGTGTTTCCCTGTACAGTCTGATGTAACTCTGATGTGAGCAATCAGTCAGAGAGTTGACTCACATCCCTGCAAAACTTTTACAGATGCATTCCAGCCACAGAGAGCTCACGTGCCGAACTGTTCTGGCTGGCTAGGTGCTCACCCAGCGTGCGCGGTCGCATTTTACGCACTGTTAGCGTGATTCTTTTGTTTGTGTTTTTTTTTAAAGTAATAATTTTAGCACCTTCTTGTTTTTTTCTTTTATTTTCTTTTCTCTCTGGCTCTCTCTTAATCCATTACCTTCGATGTCGAAATTTTTCTAAGATAAGAGGTTCTAAACGGTAATAATAATAATAATTATTATTATTATGTTAGAAACGAAGAAGTATTCATTCTCTGGCACTGCCAGGGTCGAGTTTTGTGAAAGGGAAACAAAATTCACCGTAGTCCCTTTATCAGTTTCCACAGAATTTTGAGGAATGCAGATATAGATTGACCGAACCGGAAATGATACTAGCATCCATCTACAATTTAGTCCTATTCGTTAGATGAACCGGAAGTGATACAGGCATACATTCATTATTTATCCATTATTTATCCAGATACAATATAGGCATATATACAGTGGCGTAGCTAGGGTGGGGGAGGAGGGGGAGAGATCGAAGATCCCCCCTAGCCCCTACCTGAGGGGGGCCCCCAAATGAGTGTTCAAAATTTGTTTTTAAATAAATTAAATATTACGTCATTTTTACTTTTCACGTTGTTATATGTCAGTGACCCTGTTGTATGTATTCCACAAGATTACTAACTCTTCCGTGCGGGGTTACTCTCAATTTCATGGAGTAGCGCTGACTAGTGCCGTGTTACTCTCAGGAAGTAACTTGGTAAATAGGGTAGTTTATTTCATCACCCTTATCATTTAAGAAGAAACCTGATATAAGTACTGAAAACAAGGGAAACCATGAATTGTCGAAGAAAAGAATCACTATTCATATGATTCATACAAAGATATAGCAGTCGAAGAACTGAAAATGTCTCTTGATGAGAGAAGTAGTGCTGAAGAGACTCCATGGGAATGCCTTTTATCACAGTCAGAGAAAACATCTAAAGTAAGTGATACAGATGATGAGTCAAGTGATGGTCTTCCAAAATCACTTTCTCCAGGTGTGGAAAAAGCTGTAAATAAGTACAAAGACTTCGGATAGATCCAGCCTGGAATTTTATCTGAGGAACTGCGAGCAAAGATTGTGTTAAAGGGTAGCTTATTTTCCCAAAACAAAGATGAACGGTTTTTGTTCCCAGTAGAGTTGACCCAAAGTAAACCACGAAGGTTGACATCTTCATGGTTCACTAGAAAGCTTCCAACTGAAGAAATTTACAATCTGTCTCGGCTCCTCTTCTCTCCACACTTGTGAAGTCTGTTTGTCATGTGTTCTGTTTTCTGAGGCATCAGCAAAGACATCTAGTGCATTGAGCAAACCTGGAGTTGGTTTCACCAAATAGAAGAAACCTGAGAGATTGAAATAACATGAAGAAAAAGTCCACCACAGACAATCTCTTTTGAAGTGGAAGCTAGAAGAAGAAAAAGATTAAGACAGAACCAGATGAACTATCACATGTTTCATGGGCAAATTTTAAAAAATCAGCAGTATTGGAGAGATATTCTGAAGCGTGTAGCAGCAGCTATTAAGTACTTAGCAAAAACAAACTCAAGCTTACGTGGTGACAAAAAAAACAAACAACTGAATTCACCCAATCCTGGGAAGTTCCTAGCACCTTTGAAATTTCTTGCAGAATTTGTTGAAGTTACGAAACACCACTTACATAGCAATGAATATGGGAAGACAAATTATTTGTCACCAGAAATTCAAAATAAAATGAGCTCCAAAACTTGCTGGGCAATATTTTAGTTTTCTCTAAGCTTGATTCCACCCCCAGATGTTTCTCATCAAGAGCAGGTAACTCTAATAGTTCGTTACTTGAATGTTGATACTTTCGAAATAAAAGAGTTATTCATTGGTTAGTTTAAAATGTTGAAACATGATGGACAACATTATGAAGAATTTGTTCTGAAAACTCTTAGACATTGGACTGTACTTTGATCTATGCAGAGGTCAAACCTATGATAACGCAGTCACAATGAGTGGCCGTCTGTCTCTTAGACATAAATCCAAAGGCAACATTTCTGAACCGTGATAATCACTCTCTGAACCTGGCAGCTCTTCATTCTGCTGAGATAGATCCAGCGATTGTCATCTTTTTTTTTTTTTTAACTGTACAAGAATTGTTCAACTTTTTTTCCAATTCACCCCAGTGATGGGCCAAACTGAAAGAAGCTGGAGCTGGGAGTTTAAAAAAGGAGATTTATACAAGAAAAGCAGAAAAGATTTCCCAATACTCTGTATATAGCACTTTAGACCTGAAAAGTGCATACCATCAGATTCCTATAAAAGAAGAGGAAAGGCCGTTCACAGCCTTCGAAGCATGTGGAAAACTGTATCAATTCCGTCGGATTCCGTTTGGCGTTACGAATGGAGTCGCCTGTTTTCAGCGTACGATTGACAAAATCTTCGAAGACAAACGATTCACTGACACTTTTGCTTATGTGGACAATGTGACCATCTGCGGTATGGACTCTGAATCACACAACCGAAACCCACAGCGCTTTCTTGATAGTGCTCAAAAGAATGGAATCACTTTTAATGAAACAAAAAGTGAAATTAGCACTGCTAAAGTGAGACTGTTAGGATCCGAGATTTCCAAAGGACAACTTAAGCCGGATCCTGAGAGATTTTGCGCTCTAAGGAAATTACCCGTACCAGTGAACATGCGTGAACAGAAACGAGTAGTGGATCTTCTGGCTTACTACTCACAGTGGATATCTAACTTCTCAACAAAAATTAGCCTATTAACAAGAAATCAACAATTTCCTGTCTCCGAAGAAGTCAAAAGAACATTTGAAAGTTTGAAACATGAGCTTGAAAAAAGCCGCCGTATATACTATTGATCCGAATGATTCTTTAACCGTTGAGACGAATGCTTCTGATATGCCATATTTTAATAATCTATTTGATTTATCATGTTATATCAACTTGTTACATAATGTCATGCTATTCTACATTGTTTGTGTACTTGAATCTCTATTATTATTCTGCACTTAGGTAATTCTTAATTCTTTTATTGTTTATAATACTAGTTAGCATAATTTGAACCGGGGGTGAATGTTATGAAAATTATATTCTAAATCAGTTGTCGTTCTTATGTTTACATGTGCTTGTAACTTGTCTGTAAGAATGTGTTCACGAAATGTGTGTTGTGTAGTCATTCAGTGTATTAAAGCCATACTATACAGACATGGTTCTCGGCTCTCTTATCTTTATGTTCATAACAATGTGTTCAGAAACTTTAGTTATGATTTTGGATTTATCGAGTGAGGATTGAGGATTGTTTTCTTTAATTTGTGTTAGTGAATCGGGATATGTAAATGTGATTTGGAGATTGTGACATTATTTCTTTTTATCGGGGATATTAAATAATCATAGTTGGATTGCGCTTCTGCAGTCGAAGAGATACCAGCGATCTGAGAATCGGTGAGTTATTTTCTTTAGTTCAACCCCAGGTCGTAACAATATTAAGTACATTATCTCATGTCATGATGTCGAATGTCACTATCCAAGGGGCCCCCAAAGAGGTCAATCCCTTCCGGGACCCCAAATCCCTAACTACGCCCCTGCATATATAGTTTTATCGAACCGGAAATGATACTCGCATCCATCTACAATTTAGTCCTATTCGTTAAATGAACCGGAAGTGATACAGGCATCCATTCATTAATATCCATAATTTATCCAGATACAATATAGGCATATATAGTTTAACTGAACCGGAAATGATACTAGCATTCATCTACAATCATAGACATATATATATAGACTGGACGATGAAGTAAAAATTATTATGGGAAACATTTGGGAAAAGATAAGTTTGTATGAGTTATACAGCAGTTATGAGCAGTGTAAAATTAAAAGTATTTATAGTTGTTTTTTTTTCAGCCATAACCTATATACCCCTAGAATTCTAGATTTTATATATGCCATGTTTTTTTTTACTATTAAATTTACATAATTAAAATAATTATAAATAGTTTTAAATACTAGATTTAGATCTAGTCTATATAAATACTATAGTAAAAAAATACTACTTACTACTTATTACTAGTACTATACTACTATACTATACTATAATTGTAATCGGTATAGTCTAGTCTATAGTCTGAATATAAATAGTCTAGGACTAGATTGTCACTAGATTATAATCAATACTTATACTAGATCAAGTCTATAGCCTGCATGCATAGATGTTAGACTGACGTTTTATAGTTGGTAGTAAAAAGTATGAAAAGTATTAGACCTAGTTATTACAAATATTAGTCATATTTATTAGATTTAGATTTATCAATATTAAATTAGTGACAGTCACAGTGATACTGAATTATTCTGACTTACTGAAACTGAAAGTTACTGTGTATAATATAATACATTTTTTTTCAACCTTTAGAATTTATCCCTTGGCCTATCGTACTACGAACACTAGATCACGTTCTGCTAATTTTCTTTGACTAACAACTAATTCTAACAATTTGAATCGATAAGACGACCGCCAAACATTAATAAAGAAACCATGCCAACAAACATAGATCCACATCACAAACCTATATATATTTGCCTATGTCTATGATTATGAAACAAAGGCAAAATATTGGGAATATGGCAGTTTTGTACTTTTCAAAACTAAAGATCATAATTATATATTGGCTGTAATATTAGTCCTAGAATTTATAGCTCAATTGCCGCCATTTTTTTTTCACATAGATATAGTACATAAAACATATTTGACTCCCCCCAAATAAAAATAACTTCCTACTTCCAGTCTATATTTATTTATGTCTATGTCTACAATTTAGTTCTATTTCTTAAATGAACCGGAAGTGATAAAGCATCCTTTAAAATTATGAACTTTTTAAATGCTAATACTTTTGTTTTATCAGAATAGAGACAGATATAGCCAATTTACAATCTATTTACTTATTGAACAATACAGTTTTAAATTTAATAAAAAAAAAAGAATTATAAGTATTTCTGTTCAAACGCTTCACAAAGTAAACACCAAGGGTTCAATGGTCAAATGCATATATTCAGACGTCTTGGCCTAAATCAATACAACTCAATAAAACGAAGTATTTATTAAGAGGCCACTTCTCAAAAAAGCCGTCACCCAAAGTGTGGCCTGCATATTGCAGTACAAAGCACGCTGTCAATCAAAGGACAATGAAGTCACGGGATTTACACAGATTTCAAAACTCGGCTCAAGATTTTCTAAACAGTTTTGAATCTTTTGTATTTCTCTTATAGATCTGTCTGAGAATGTTGTTCGCGTTCCAACATTTAAACAATCACGTAATGAAATAATTGATTGAAGTTTTCTTTGAAATAAAATCAAAACAAGGAAAAAAATTGTCTAATTGCTTGCCACTTACGTAAAACGAACAGGATCTATAGTTTTTATAAACCAACTCAATCCAAGTAACAAGCAAAATATAAAAATAATAATAAACTCCACATTAACAACCATGTATCTCAATTCTGTAGGATTTATTACCCTTTTCGATATAAAAAAAAATTAATTATTTCTATTTAATTGTTTGTTTGTTGTTGTTGGTTTTTTTTTTTTTTTTTTGGTTGGTTGGTTCTGTGTTGCTAAAAACAAAATATAATTATGCAAAGTTTTCATTTGATCCGAGAATGGGAAAAGGGAAAATAAACGGGTTTAAAATGTGTACCAGACAGACTTTTGTAAAAATCCATGTAAATGCTGCTCTGCCATGAAAACCGGAGATGTCAAATGTAAACAAAGCAACAAAATATCTTTGGGAAGAGAGAGACTTGTAGGGCCTAGGCTTTGACCGGCACGATGCGCAGAGAAAAGTCCATGAGAACGCTGGCACAGAGTAGCAGGTATAGCAACCACTTATTATCTAATTAATTCACTAATAGCCTGCGGAATGGCTAACTCTACCTACATCTGAAATCAACGTGATTTGTTCGGAAAGAAATACACTTTATTGGTATAGAAAATGGGGAAAAAAAGGCAACAAGACGGCAGCATTTTCCTAAGTGATTGTCGTAGCGCTGCCCGCTGCTGTACTATCCCTGCCATTTGAAACAAGTCTAGTAAGTCTAATATTAGGTGTTTTGACTAGTTCTAGTTTTTAAGCGATATTAACTATGGATAAATAGAACAGATGTTCAGACCTTATACACGTTTTACAAAGCTATATCAACTCTGCCTGTCTGTCTGGTAAAAAGTTTGTACACTTTATTTCTCACACACCTGACAAGACAAGAAAAAATTTAATATAAAACAACAACAATTAGTTAATTACTATCGCTAATAGTTTTTTTTTTGCTTGGTATCGAAAAAGGGAAAGAAATCGTACTTGACAGATGTGATTGTATAAGTTGAATTAGTTCCCTTGAGGATGCTTGAGCCATGAGTGATAACGTTATAACGTCTTCCTTAATATGGATTGAATAAGCTAACTTAATACTTTCGATGTCGTGCTAACTAATTTTATACACAAATCAAAAAAGGGAAACTATGGCTTAAAAAATAGCCAATACAATAACACCAACTTTAAAAGACGATGATGGGTTAACAAATGAAAGGCTTGTGAATCAATATTGTTTAATGTAATATAAAGTATGTATGATGTATAAAATGTTTTATAATGTATAAAATGTAATAAAAATAATGTGTAATAATAATATCAAATAAGAAATATGCAAATGATATTGTGCAGCCTCATTTTCGTTAGCCTTTAAAGAACATCACACTCTCAAATCTCTCTCCATTAGTTATCCACCAGTCTCGCGACTAAAAGGCTCCCCCCTAACTCCCAATCCCTAACTCTCCCCCCCCCCCCTTTCCACGACGCATCCTTGGCAAAGAGGATCAGAGAGGCTAAGGCGAGTGTACCGCCTCGGTTGTCCTCCATCGGTGAGCTCGCGCTAACTCTATCAACCACTCACTCGTCCGCACGCACACAATACAAGAAAAAAATAACTCCCATCAAACTTTGTTTAAGGGGGGGTAATTCTTTATGAAAATTATATTTGCTGTGACACTCTAGTACGTTGCTTAGATTCGTTCACAAGTTATTGTTATTAATAAACAACAAACATATCATGTGGCATTCATTATTCGCTAATTAAAAACAAGGTAAAGAGTTGGTGTACAGTTTGGTTGGATTATTTGCAACATATATTATTCATATTTGATTAACTTAATAAGGTTTCTGTGTTGAACTTCAAGGATGTAAGTGTGCCGTTGACATAATGCATATAATCTGAACATTCATAATTGGATTTCACGTTTCCGACTAGGTAAGTTATACAAAGCTATACATGTAAGAATCCGAATTATAGTATTAGAAGATATATTTCTTCATAACCAGAAAAAAATTCGGGCTAATCAAAAATTAAGTTAACCTCTGCTAATTGGTTCATAATTATACACTTTTGAACTTTATCTTATTTTACTATAGATACAAAGACATCTTGCACATATCTTTTTATAGCAAGTACAAAATAGAAAACGAAAATAACAAATATAAGGACATGAAAACGGTATAGAAACGAAAACAGAACGAAATTTAAAACGAAATAGAAAAACAAAATATAAAGGGAAATTGAAAGCAAAATGGAAAGCGAAATAGCAGACAAAATTGAAAAAAGAAGACATCACAATAGAAAACTAATTTTTAGAAAAAGTTTAAATTAGAAAACGAAATAGAAAATGACATGAAAACAATCTAAGATTTCACCAATCATCGGTGATTTTATTTCTTTTGGCATTCTCAGCTCATCCAAAACTAAGCGAATGCATTACCGCGGTAATACTCCTTGACTAGCAGACGATAAAGTTAAAATATATTTTAAGTTGATTTTCATCTTTAGTTTATCATGTGCTGCTTTTTTTTTTCTCCTAGAGATCGAACGAAAATCACTGTTTGACAGAGGCGTAGTGAGCAAACCGTTCGCCCGCGGCAAGATGTTTTAATGGCGCGCCCCCTCCCCCATATACCATGAACATCACATAGAAATATAGGCGTCTCTCTGGGTGTGGCGCCGCCCCTGACGGTAGCGCCCATGGCATCGTGCCCCCTTGCCCCCTCTCTACGCCTCTGTTATGTGACTTTGTTTCTCTCATAGTTTGAATATAAAATAGAAATAGTAACTATGTTTCTATTTGGTCAGTGATTTCTCTTACAGATTACGAATGAGATGGGTGTGTGTGTAGGAGGGGGGGGGGAAGATCGGTGAATTGAAATGACGCTCAGATGACCAAATGCTGTCAAAAAGTGAAAGGCTGGTATTTGCAAGCCTCATATACTTCAAATATCTACCTGTTTATTGATGGCTCCTGACAGCATCAACTTTTTTTTAAGCTTAGGCGATGACTCTTGATCGATTCGCTCCCTTTAAAATCTGACCCTCGATACATATGTTTGACGGGTCAACTCAATTCGACCCCCTTCCATATGATTTTTCGCGAACATTTTAAAGACAGTGTGTCACCTGAAAGATTAACATTTCTAGCATGTTCTGGAAAACACGCAGCTACGACAAACTTGTTCGTTTGAAGATTGATGTCTGTTGGATATTTTTCACGATTAACAAACCAATGAAAAGGAAATAAAATTGAACCTCAAAGTTGGCATCTAAATAAATGTTACAAACGGAAGAGGTTAATAAGATTAATTCTGACTTGCTAACAGTGTGCGACATAATTAATATAGCTGTTTGAATACCTACCCCATCAACCCTTCCTTTATTTTGTACACCGGATACACCAAAGAGCTTGCTATTTATAGATTTTCTGCCATGTATGACAAACTCCAATTGCAAATTTTTACGATAAATTAAACAATGTCAGCAGGCACGGTGTCTGAGGGATAAATCGCTTGGCTTCCGAACGGGTCACGGGTTAGAATCCTAGTGAAGCTTGGGATTTTTAATCTTTGGGTTTCCTCTCGGTCCACCCTGACATTAGTTGTTGAAAAATAAAGGCCCATGGTTGTTGTGCTTGCCACATACACACTCATTATCAGTGTGCCACAGAAACAGGTGCCCTCTATATTATCTGCCCTATAGACCTCAATGTCTGAAAAAAAAAGAACTTTACTTTAATATTTAAACAATGCCCATGACGCTAAATGGACCTCATTCACCAATCGTAAACAAATAACATTTAGCCACGTGATAGTATTGATAACACAATGAAAATTACGTATCACGTGACAGCCTTTATGGATTACGTAATTTGTATAGAAGAGATAGAGAACCACGAGACAAAATGTTGTTTGTTTACGATTGGTGAATGAGCTTCATTGAGCTTCATTAGATTCCAACTAAATAGAAGCTACAGACGAATGAGCTCAGAAAATTAGTGGACAGCGCTGAAAAGTGAAAAAGAAACTATCATATAACTTTACATCAACAGAGGTCGGATACACCAAAACCTAGCTAGTCTACGTAAGAAAATCTCTAATTTAACGATATTTATTCTGCAATATGTCATCATCAAAACTCATTCAAAGTGTTGGCAGAAAGTTAGCGCCGGAGTGATTATAACATTTTCGAAATTCGAAAAAGTCACCGCCCCCCCCCCCCCCCCCCCCCCAAGATAGTTGGAAAAATCGTGTAAATCCTGACAGGAAGTACCATGATATATAGTGCAATATTGAGAGGTAGCCGCTTTTTACTCGGACTCCAAGTCATTGCTATTATGATACATGCTATGGATGTTTGTCATTAGATAAATCTATTGGCGGTCTACAAGGTAAAGTAGATCAACTGTTTGTGATTGTCTGTTGTCACTATTTCAGACTTCTGCTGAAGATCTGCTGAAATAAAAGTTAATCAGAATAATCTTCTCTTTGTTTATACCTTCATTTTTAAGATTAAAAAAAATTTAGCAGTGGCGTAGCTAGGGTGGGGGAGAGGAGTGGGGTCCCACAAATGAGTGTCCGAAATTTGTTTTTATATTAAATATTACGCCACTATCCCATGTCATAATGTAGAATGTCAAAATGCAGGGACCCCTAAGAGGTCAAGCCCCCAGCCTTAAATCGCTAGCTACGACACTGACGTTGAGTGAAAAAAAAAAGAAAGCGATATGAAGAACTGTATCAGCGCTACAAAGAACCTACAGGAAAAAAAGCGTTAAGGCAGTGAAAATATAAAGTTTGGGGAGACAGTTGGAACTAAATAGACACCATTTCAATGACGTCATATTGATAGCTCGCTGTTGCCAAAGAAATTGTAGGAAATACTTTGTGCTACACTCAAAGAACTTGGAAATGTGACCCTACAATGCTGGAAAGTGCACAAAAGTTAGGCCTATATGTTTCATTAAAATAGTTATCTATACTTCCGTATTCTGTACACCAGATACAACTATAAGCTTGCTTTTCGTGGATCTGCCTCAATTTCTGAAAATCTTTCATAATATTGCCGAATATAGAAAAAAAAAAGGTTTTGTTTGTCGCTTGTATGTTTTCGGTAGATCTATAATGTTTTTGTTTATTTTTTTATTATTTTGTTTCTGTCCTTTTTGTAAGCTAGAGACCTAAGTCCTCTCACGTCATTTAACAGAAGAAAAAAAAAGCTAAAGAGAAGTTCTAGAAACCACAGTATTTTAACCCTAAATCTGTGTTTTATGAAGGGAAACATTACATCATCTCATTCGTCTTGAGCACATGTCCACACATGTTTTGTGCTTAAGTGTGCTAAAGCCATATAATACTGACACGGTTTCTCGATTTGATTTTTCTAATATGTCTTATAACACTGTGATTCTAGCTGGAACTGAAACCCATTTAAAAGCCAAGCTTCTTAAAATTCCACTTGCTTTTCATAAAATCAATTTCTTTTTTAATCGTTTACATAAATATATTTCCCTCCACAATGGACATATAGTGGCAAGACCTCACTACGAGACAGCTGTAGATCACTGCCAAAGACAGACGTAGACCTTGAAAAGAGAATCTAAATAGACCACGGGCCGACAATGGTTACTTCTGCACTGAATGTGGCAAAATATGTAGGTCGCAGCTGGGACTACATAGCCATATCTTCGGGCTCTAAGACAGCTTATTCATTATTGACCCAACAAAGTTTCTCTCCCCCCCACCCCCAGGACAACATTGTAAAGCTGAATTAAATTGTTTCTATTTATTCATCTGTTCAACAAGTACTTATAAAGATAATTCTCTTTTATTCATAATAAGAGTTTAAAACAGAATCAGTCGCATCGGCTCTTTTAAGTTTTCATGTCCTCGTCTAGATGAGATATCTATTTTTTTAAAAGGTGTGAAAAAGACTTGTAAGTACTCTATTATCTCGCTACGTGGTAATCCATCTACTACTATTTACCCTATTTGTAAACTAAATCTTTTATAATTGATATCTATTATCCTATTTGCGCTCTATATAAACTGAATTAACACAGTTTGCGATGAACTTTGTATAGGCCTGGCTATACTGAGGCATTCATTTAATTTCTGTGAGATGATTCTCAGGCGTTTCGCAACTGAAAAAGTCCAAATCAAATATGCTGAAATGTGGGACCCTAAGAGGGCTGGGGCACAAGCATTGTGAGACCAAGATGTAGACGTGCATTCATCACAATATCACAACACATGTTCATATTATGTTCATACATGTTCATATTATGTTCATACATGTTCATATTATGTTCATACATGTTCATATTATGTTCATACATGTTCATATTATGTTCATACATGTTCATATTATGTTCATACATGTTCATATTATATGCCAGCACAAGGCGCTCATTTTATATGACCTTCAGTGGCGGAGCGACTACGTTTATCATATAGTAATGAGACGGAAGCCTTGCATTCATATGGTCAGAACTATGTCACCCAAAAGAGCAGTTCTCCCCCACTCTTCTTGCAGCTGATGTGTCAAAGGACCAACAGTTGCCGATACAGTTTGGGACCAGCGAAGTCACAGTTTCTGCCAGGGTGTAGCCAACACCGTTCGTTTTTTTTTCTCAGGGTTGACTCCCTTTCCCATGTTTAGATACAGCCCCAAGACTGCTGAGGTTTGTGTTTTCCTTCTCCTAGATAGATGTCCAGGTAAGGGTATCGAGCCCATCCTGCCCAAATCTTACTGGGGGAATACGCCAGCACACAGGATACAAACCAAAAACCCAAGTCTTAGATGAACAGAAAAGAGTAATAGAGACATTAAAAGAAATACGTTTTAAATCTTCATAGAGTCTCACATCCTGCAACAGATCGCCTGTTAATTCTCCCCACATCGCTTCTCCGCTATAAATGAAAGGATAACGTCAAATAAACAATGTTCAGTAAGTCCGTAGATAGGAAACTTCGGAAAGTGACTATGATCCTTTTAACTGGAAACCATATACACCAGATGGTTAACTCTTCGTAATCACTTGCCTTGGAGGCCATTTGGCTGAGTGGTAAAGCGCTTAGCTTCCGAACCTAGGGGTCCTGGGTTTCGATTCCTGGTAAAGACTTGTATTTCTAATTACAGGGATTCAGGGCGCCTCTGAATCCACCCAACTCTAATTTGTGCCTGACATTAGTTGGGGAAAAGTAAAGGCGGTCGGGTCGTTGTGCTGGTCACATGACACCCTAGTTGACTGTGGACAACAGTAACAGATGACCTTTACATCATCTCCGTTGATCGCAAGGGTCTAAGAATGGAACTGTACTTGTAATCACTTGCCTTATTGATTCTACTGATTGTACATTAGAATACTATAGATCTACGTTAAGCGAGTTTTGTATTGTAACGAAACTACGAAATTTGTATTATTAGACACTATATTCATTTAGATCTAGTACCGCTTGCACGCATGATATATTGGACTTAAATAATGTAGATTTAAAAGCGGTCTTCAATCCCTAATTGGAAATTCCCGAGTCTATCTTTATTACACTGTCGGAAGGGACATAATAAATAGAATTTCCCGAAAAGGTCATTTATTTCCGGCACAGACATGGAACACTATCAAGGGCAGACAATTTGTCTGCATTAAAAGGATTCATGCTTCTCTGGCACGTTACCGAGTGAGAGCACTTTGGCTACTGCGGTAGATTTTAAAAAGTCTATTCAGAACAGGGAAGACTTAGCTCTGTCCCTTGTTGAGGACTATGATATACTAGTTGATTGTAATTATTTTTACAACGCTAGGCAAATCTCGATTCTGTTTGAGAATATCTTTTAATGGCTGCTAATTTTAACATACACACTTCAGTATCTACATATCACATCAACAAGATAATACACATCCATATCTAGCATTACAAGCTATAGTGTTGAACGACAAATAAATATTTAGCACTGACAAACAATATCTGGACTTGCAAAGGGTACCAAACATTGGCTAATATCTCAAATAGTTTAGAGCCTTTTTCAGGTCTATTTACGGCCCTGGTCTCCATCTATTTAAGCAAGGTATGTTAAAGTCTCAATTTTCAACTTGAGAGGAAAGGTCAAGGTCAAACTAGAACCAAAAAAAAAAAAAAAGCTCTTACCCCGCCCTTTTCTATGGTTACCCAATTTCATAACATAGATCTAGACAGCTACTTTTTGCAACATTCAGTCTGCATAACCACCAACCAATTGCTAGCTTCTTCTCACCGTCACCATAGAAACACTGTTATGAAGTGTGTTTATGTGTCAATATTGTGACGGTGGGAAGAAGCTAACGATTGGTTGTGAATGATGCAACATAGTTGGCATTGTCGTCACTTGGTCTTAGTAGGGGAGACGACTCTAGAACGTAAAACTGAAAGGTTGTGTTATTGTATTAAGTTAGATTTTGTTAAAGAATATTATTACTACATTTATTTGATTTATCACAATTTGATTTTGTCTCTATATAAATGAAGTTCTATGTAGTTTTTATTCAAGTTATCTGAAGTTTTATTAGTTAACATGCATCACGAGTAATTACGCCTACAACGGTTTAGTTGTCTATTAGCAGTTTGGTGCTACAAGTCAATGAAACATACAATTTATTTATGTCCTTATGGTGCGTTCGAAATTTACTTTCGGAAGAATGAAAACACAAGAAGCTAAAATAACTTATTTGTGCTGTGCTTGGCTTCCTATATTAAAAGTCCCTGGTTCGAATCTCAATGAAGATTTTATTTTTTTAGGGCGCTTTTGAACCCACCCAGCTCATAGTGGGTTTCTGGCATTAGTCGGGGAAAGAAAAGCTTATGGTCAATGTGCTGGACACATTACATTCTCGCTAACCGTTGGCTAAAGAAACAGATACCATATAGGTCTCAAGGTCTGAAAGTGGTACAAAAGAAAGAAAAAAGAAATACACTTTGTCTAAAAGACTAATGCCATTACATAATGAAATGGGTTCCTTGAATCATACAGGAAAACCAAAAACGTAGCAGAGTTTGAGTCTCTGACTAACATACCTATTGACACAATGAATGCGCGTAGGACGTTAATAGTTTCACTTTTTAACTAACGTCTATAATTTATAAGATAAGTTATTACGGTACAACTAAATTCACTGAGCAAGTAACAAAAAAAAAAAATTATTATTTGTCATATTTATCTTTTAGCATAAGTGGGAGGTGGGGGCAATGATTATTGATACATTATAATTTATATTATTCCCAATTCTCTGGTCCTTATGATAAAAATGATAAAAATTATAATAATAATGGCAATGTCTTCGATTCTGAAGATGAAGGAAAAGGTTGAGTTCACATGACTGCATATTTTTCTGCATCCAAAGCTATTGTCCACTGGCAGACTAATTTTGTTTTTATCGTCTGCTGTGCATGTGCTCAACAAGTGCTTTCTAAAATGTTTGTTCCGCAGCCTTTGAGAGGGCTCTCCAACTGTTTCTTTCAGGTACCATCAGATGCCAGCTACTGTCCACTATGCCAGCGAGGGCGAAACGGCGCCTGAGTTGGTCTTTAAAGAGCTTACGGAGGGGGGGGGTGAAGGCGCCTCTTTTACGCCATCCTTCTTTAAGCTCGCCAAAGAGGATCGCCTTGGCATGTGGTCGTCTCCCATGCTTCCGTCAAAGGGCGTTGTCGCTCAAAATGGGCCTACGCTGACGCTGGTGTGTGGATAGTATACAGACACTAATAACCATTCGACAACTTCACTTGGTCGGGCACCCCAAGATAAACATTAGGCTATAGATTAATATGCTGAAAAATATGCTGTAAAGGTGTCAGTCGGTGAACATGAGTTTCTACTGAAGAAGCTAATTACTTCCTCTATCATCGTTGATTCGATTTACTGGTGTGTTCAAGAGAATGAAGTTTCCAACTAATAAATCATTGCCGGAGTTCCTTTTTAAACATTTATTGCATTAGATAGAGGAATCAGTATTTCTTTTTCTGGAGCTTATCTAGATGGGAAGGGTTACTTAGCAATAGCATTGGTAGATATGGAGAGATTGTTTAAAAAAGACTAACAAGGTCGATACTACTAGATATGAGATATATTCCACTTATGTAGA
Organism: Biomphalaria pfeifferi; assembly: GCA_030265305.1. NCBI lineage: Eukaryota > Metazoa > Mollusca > Gastropoda > Planorbidae > Biomphalaria > Biomphalaria pfeifferi. Next base: position 2,934,293 of record JASAOG010000052.1, read on the forward strand.
CACAGATAGGATTTTCTATAAAACGTATACTCATTTAAGATCAAATATCAAAATTCTAATGTAAGATTACACAACCATTTAACAATAGCTTAATGGTCCTGTGAGTTACAAAGGCAGGACATCAAATGTGAAATGTTACCTACCAGAGTAATTATCTCAATGCATTGAGTGTTTCTGGATTGTATGCCCTAAAGATGTGGTAAATTATTGTATATAAATGCATAATATATTTAAATATATGTGATTGTAGATTGTTGACACTATGAAAGAAATTAAATGAGTAAAAATTAAAAAAAAAAAAAATAAATAAAAATGTAATGTATGCCACATGTTGCTAATGTTAATTGCATGCACTTATTTAAACCTATATTTTTATTCTTGAATACAGAATTGTGTTTCTTAACTGTTTATAACCATTGGACAACATATTTTTGTTTCCCTTTCTAGATCTAAATTTAGTAACAAGCTAAAAAAAATAATTGAATTGCACTCAAACGAAAAAAAGTTGCTTCAATTAGGCTATTTCTCACCCTTGCTGTTCCTCGAACACAGGGCGTTCTCAAATGGGCTTATACTCCAAGAGGGTCTTGCCCATTCACTGGGCTGTAGTGATTCTTATACCCACGACCCTCTAGGTGGTCATTACGGTCCCCGCAACCATGTTTACGAGGCTGTACATCACCATAATGAGCTGTCCAGGTCTGCCCG